>JBBGZY010001281.1:600000-1167500 GCA_037952925.1 Lithobates clamitans | reverse complement strand
TACATTATGATGGGATGGGGCTATATCCGAAGGAATAGAAAGGGCAGGTGATCATGTCTGCTTAACATGTTCTTCCTTTCCTGATCTGAAAGGCAGTGCATTACAGTTTGTACAAAACCTAAGCTTTCAAGTCTGCCAAAATGAATTAGGTTGTGCACATGAGGGTATGTTTTTAGGCATGTTTCAGTCAGATATTGTGCAGAATCTATTAAGTCCATGTTGCAGCATAACTCACAGTGTATTTCTAACAATAAATGTATTGTAAAAGTGTGTGCTTTGTGACAGAGGTAAAACTGTTGGATTTTTTGACACAATTGAGGCATCCGCATGCACTTTAAAAAAAAAAAAAAAAAAAAGATAACCTATGAAACTTGTCTCATTTGCTAAAATAAGTTTGCAGGAAAAGTCCAGTTCATCTAGCCTGGAAATATTTGGCTTCATATAATTTATTGTGCAGCCTTCACGCTTGGACAAGCATCAATACACTTACTAGACTTGATGTGAGATGCTTGCATTGTGCATGCTCTACTACAGTTTTGGTAGTTTTTTTTTTTTTTTTTGCCTCAAAGTTTGATGTTTTCTTAGAAGATACTTTTGTGATGTCAGAGGAATAAAATTGCTTCTTTTCCTCCTTGTGACACCCTAGATCAGGTATCAGCAACCTTTTTCCACTTAAGGGCCGGATTCAATGTATGTGACTGCATGGAGTGCCGCATTCACCTGCTAATAAATGAAGATAATCTGGACCCCTTTATATTACACAGCCCCAACACCTCTGGACCCCTTTATATTATGCAGCCCCCCCCCCCCATGTTATAAACTTGTGGAATAGCGACAAACTACGGTACTTAAAAAATCTCCATAGGTGACGATTTAAACATTTTCTACAGGTTACCAGTTTAGAGTTCCACAGGGGGTCTTGTGCTAGAATTATTGCCCTCGCTCTAACGATCGTGTAGATACCTCACATGTGTGGTCTGAACACTGTTTACGTTTGCGGTCACAACTTACATATGCGTTTGCTTCTGCGCGTGAGCACGGAGGGATGGGGCACTTTTACTTTTTTTTTCCTTATTTATTTTATTTCATTTTTATTTTTACGCTGTCTTTTAAATAAAAAAAAAATTCTGATCACTTTTATTGCTGTCAGGATTGTAAACATCCCTTGTGCACAGTAATAGGCAGTGCCAGGTACACTCTATTGAGGGATCTGGGGTCTAGAAGACCCTAAATCAAAAAGTAATATTTTCAAACCATGATAGGTACAAATAATGCAAGATTTTATTGTTGCATACATAACAAGATACGAGGTATGGTAAAATTTATGTGCACATGTACAAGAATACATCTAAAAATCCAAAACAGATGACATTAAAATAATTATCCCGACATGTTTTGCCGCTCTTGGCTCATCAGGGGATGTTTGAAAGAAAATTTAGATGTAGCACTGTATACAAACAAAACTACATTTAAAACCAATACATGGACTAAGGGTACAATAAAAAAATTAAAATTGGAATAAAGATAATACAAAGAAGTAAGCTGTCAACTATATTAGTTGACAGCTTACTACTTTGTATCATCATTATTCCAATTTTTAATTTTATATTGTACCCTTAGTCCATGTAATGGTTTTAATGTAGTTTTGTTTGAAAGAAAATTTAGATGTAGCACTGTATACAAACAAAACTACATTAAAACCATTACACGGACTAAGGGTACAATATAAAATTAAAATGTTCACGGCGATACCTCACGTGTGGTTTGAACAATGTTTTCATATGTGGGCGGGACTTGCGTATGCGTTCGCTTCTGTGTGTGAGCTCACGGGGACAGGGGCGCTTAAATTTTTTTTTTTTATTGTTAATTTTACTTTATTTTAGCTTGACACTTTTTTTTTTTCCCCCAATTTTTTTTTTGGATCACTTTTATTTCTATTACAAGGAATGTAAACATCCCTTGTAATAGGAATATGGCATGACAGGTGCTCTTTACAGTGCGATATGGGGTCAATAAGACCCCACATCTCACCTCTAGGCTGGGAAGCCTGCAATAAAAAAACAAAAAAAAAAAATCACCATTTCCCAGCCGAAGCGGCGCCATTTTTCTGAATACAGAGGCCGGGCATGACGTCATAACATCGAGACCGGCCTCCGAATGATCATAGAGATTCCGGCGACCATCTGGTCCACCAGAAATCTCTATGCTCAACATCTGGGGCCGGAGGATCTTGTGTCCGACTCACCGATCGTAGCGGTGAGTCGGTAGAAGAACCGGAGGGTGGCGGGAGGGGAGGAGACGTCCCCTCTCACCTCCCGTAAGAACGATCAAGCGGCGGAACAGCCGCTATGATCATTCTTATGGTGCACAGATTCGCCGGCTCTAAAAGATGATTTCTGAATGATGCCTGTAGCTACAGGCATCATTCAGATATTCCCGCTCAAAGCAGAGGATGTCATTTGGCGTACTGCGGGCGGGAAGCGGTTAAACTTCACCTGTCATGAGAGATCTGTTTAAGCTGCTACTGCTGACTTCTCCTTTTTGAGAATCCCTTATTTATAGGTTTTGAGTCACTAACTAAGAATGAGTCTAGAGATAAAAAATTATGAGACTAAAGGCTCCTTCACACGGACATGTCCATGTACGGAGCCCGCTCTGCTCAGCGGGGGATTGCTCCGTCGAAGTGGTTGTTAACCCACTTATACCACTTTACATAATCCTGCTGGTTTCCTAATGACAGCTGCTCCTGTGTGTGTCTCTTTTATTAAAGACTCCTTTACCGAGTTTCAGAGCAGCGGCTTGCAATCACGTCACCGGCCGTGTCTCCTCTCTTCCCAGCTGACAGGTGCAGCAGGAGGGGCCGAGATTCCCCCACTGACATCAGCCGGGACACGAGGAGGAAAAAGAGAGGGGGAGCCGCTCTGAAACCCGGTTATTTTTTAATAAAGCACAGAGACAGGAGCAGTGGTCTTGGGGAACCAACAGGATTATATAAACTAAACTGTTATGAGAGCATGAGGGGTTGTGGGGTGGGCACTGACACACAGGCAGACAGGCAGGGGGAGGACACAGGTGCACATAGGAGGACAGGAGAGCTGCGTCAGACAGAGGTAAGTAAACTGATCATGGTGTCAGGCTCAGTAGCCATGATACACCGTGGTCAGTTTACAAAGGGGCGGGCTTACCCAGGTTTTGCAGGTAATACAGGGGACCAAACGACACAACACAAGCACTGTACTGTATAACATGCTTTAGAGAAGCAGGATCCAATTTTTTTTTTTCTTTTCTTTGGGTTAACAAACGCTTTAAGGAGACATTTCTGCCATTATTTTAAAGTTTCACCTCTGGTGATGTATTCAGAAAGTGTGCTGCATGTATAAAGGGATACCATATTTCTTCTAACACAGACTGCCCATGTGACTAGCAGGCAAACCCTCCTGCCTAGCACTCATTTTTGCTGAGCTTATATCTGCAGAAAGGAAGTAATCTGCAATAGCTTGGTAAAATCTTGTCCATTAGGGTATATTATTATAGTTTAAATTTAAATGCATGTGACTGCTTTTATTTTTGATTTCGATATTGCATCTTTTAATCTATTTGCTATTTTACTAATGGCAAACAAAACTGGAACACAAGGTGGTTCTGTATATTATTTTGGATTGGTAACATAGTAAAGTATTATAATGTGTATATTTAGTTTTATTGTAATATACAATTTAGAAGTCTGAAAAGTTGGCAAACCGAACAAACTAGTATGCATTTTATGTGCCATTCAGTAATGCATTGTTTTCAAACAATAAACAAGTTACTCATTTACATTATTGCCTCTTGTTGTGTCCATGATATAAAATTGTAGAAACTGATAATTCCTGTTAGAAAATACTATTGGTAAAATTAAAAAGAATTTGTGGTAGAGATATGAGGTGCCAAAATTAATTCACAAATTCATTGAATCGCAAACTAGGTTTGTCTGAACCCATTCATATCCATTATTTGTTTGAGAAAAGTTGTGTCCAAGCAATTCATGATTGAATTCAGATTCATTAATTTGTACCAATCTAAAACAGAATAAAAAAAAAAAATCAAAGTGGAGGAGCATCTCTGAACATGCATCTGTCTGCAAAGAGAACTTTCAATATAGTCAAGTACCGTGGTTCTCAGCTGTTGGAGTCCTCTTTAGCGCTATTTTTTTTTTTAGCAGAGACTCTAGAGAATACAATGGCGGTCATTGCAACTTTTTATCTCACAACCGTATTTGCGCAGCAATTTTTCAAACGTGTTTTTTTTTTTTTTTTTTAATTCATGCTTAAAAAAAAAACAGTAAAGTTAGCCCAATTTTTTTGCATAATGTGAAAGATGTTACGCCGAGTAAATACATACCTAACTTGTCACGCTTCAAAATTGCACATGCTCGTGGAATTGCACCAAACTTCGGCACTTAAAAATCCCTATAGGCGACGCTTTAAATTTTTTTACTGGTTACATGTTTTGAGTTACAGGGGAGATCTAGGGCTAGAATTATTGCTCTGGCTCTAACGTTCGCGGCGACACCTCATGTGTGGTTTGAACTCTGTTTTCATATGTGGGCGAGACTTGCGTATACGTTCGCTTCTGCGTGCAAGCACACAGGAACAGGGGCACTTTAAAAAAACATTTTTATTGTTAATTTTACGTAATTTTTTAGTTGGACACTTTAACTGGTTCAATACAGGGCATTTTCACCCCCTTCCTTCCCAGGCCAATTTTTTGTTTTCAGCGCTGTGGCACTTTAAACGACAATTGCGCGGTCGTGCGACATTGTACCCAAAAAAAATTGACGTCCTTTTTTCCCCACAAATAGAGCTTTCTTTTGGTGGTATTTGATCACCTCTGCGGTTTTTATTTTTTGCGCTATAAACAAAAGAAGAGCGACAATTTTGAAAAAAACACAATATTTTTTACTTTTTGCTATAATAAATATCCCAATTTTTAAAAAAAAAAACTAATTTTTTCCTCAGTTTCGGCCGATACGTATTCTTCTACATATTTTTGGTAAAAAAATCGCACTAAGTGTATATTGATTGGTTTGCGCAAAAGTTATAGCGTCTACAAAATACGGGATAGATTTATGGCATTTTTAAAAAAAAAAAGTATTTATTTTTTTTACTAGTAATAGCGGCGATCGTGATTTTTTTTTTTTTTTCGTGACTGCGACAGGGTGGACACATCGGACACTTTTGACACATTTTTGGGACCATTCACATTTATACAGCGATCAATGCTATAAAATTGCATTGATTACTGTGTAAATGTGACAGGCAGTGAAGGGGTTAACCACTAGGGGGACACAAGGGGTTAAATATGTTTCCTAGGGGAGTGATTATAACTGTAGGGGGCGGGGACGTACAAGGTGAGGAGACCGATCAGTGTTCCGCTGTGCTGGGAACACAGATCGGTCTCCTCACAACTGACAGGACGTGGATCTGTGTGTTTACACACACAGATCCACGGTCCGGCCCGGTTAACGGGCAATCGCGGGTTCTCGGGGGACATCGCGCCCCCGCCTCCTAGGTGGCCGGGAAGCCCAGGCCGCCATATGACGTCCACCCAGGATGGGAGATCCCATCTGTGGACGTCATATGTCTATGGCTGGGTATTGAAGTGGTTAAAAAAAAAAAAAAAAAAAAGTGATCACTTTTATTCCTATTACAAGGAATGTAAACATCCCTTGAAATAGGAATATGGCATGATCGGTCCTCTTTACAGTGAGAGAGGGGTCCGCCGGAAATCTCTATGGTAAACATCCGGGAGCCGGCGGAGCTGTTCTCTGACTCACTGATCGCAGCAGTGAGTCGGTAGACGCATCGGAGGGGGGGGGGGACTGACATCCCCTTTCGCAAGAACGATCAAGCGGCTGACCAGCCTCTATGATCATTCTTATGTAGGGAATCGCTGGCTGAAAAAGTCAATATCCAAATGATGTCTGTATCTGCAGGCATCATTCAGATATACCCGCACAAAGTCAAGGATGTCACATGATGGCCGGCGGTGGGTAAGTGGTTAATCATGCAAGACTTTATGGCCCAAATCCCTCAATTTTGCGAATACTGATCAGACACTACAAGCACCCTCCCCTGCTGATTCTGTCTTATTTGGCCACAGACTGACTTTTTAGACCTTGATTTTGCCACTTTTAGATTTGATTACCCCTGACGAGTTGCAATCTACTGCTATTACTATGACTATTACAAATATAAAGGATATATAAAGGAGGATGTTTTGACTCTTAATGCAGTGCACGCCACTTAAAATGGTGGATTAGCCTGTTGCGTTTACTAGTGCTGTTTTCCAATCTTGGACGGTTTAAAACTTCCATGGCCACAGAGACTTTCCTCCTGCTTTTCTATTTTCCTCTGTGAGAATTGGAAGCATCCTGATAAGTTGATTATGCCCCCTCAAGTACTTATTAGCCTTCTATCTGTTTAACGACTTGCGGAACGCTGCACGCCAATATACGTCAGCAGAATGGCACAGGTGCGCAAATGGGCGTACCCGTATGTCCCTTGCTCCTGCGGGCAGCGCACCCTGCCCCCCATGTGCCTGCGGTGAGCGAATTTGTTACAGAACCAATCAGTCCTCAGGTCCAGGCCGATGATTCCTGACCTGGACCTGCTGATTGGTTCTGGCGAATGAAAATGCTTCCCCTGCCTGTGTCACCAATTGCAGTTGTCAGATTTTTCACTGATCACTGCATAGGTGTCATTTGTGACTCTAATCAGTGTTAGGGCAATTATTAGTAGGCCAGGGTAGGTCTTGGGTACCCCCTAATAAAGGTTTAACCCCTTGATCATCCCCCAGTTAACCCTTTCACCCCCTGTCACCAGTGTTGCTAATCTTTTTTTCTGATCGCCATATCACTGTCACTTACAAAACACAACACACATAACTGCAGCGTTTGCAGAGTAGGGCCTGATCCCTGTGAACACTAACAGTTTTATTGGTAGCGATTGAAGCAGGCTTTGACAGTCAGGTACTCTTTTTGCCTGTGAGTCTTACTAGTTGTACCAGTAAATTTAGAGGCCACAATATCCAATCAAGGGTACACTAGTGAAGAAGCCTACACGTTTCTGAGCATGAGAGAGTGAAGAGGAAGTTGCCTATCTATCAGATTCTGGCTCAGTATTCGAACCTGACAACAGAGTAGTCGTCCCTGCCAAGGTCAAACGCACCCAACCCCGTTCTGTTGAGGTGCAAGAACCGCAGGGCTCTCATATGGAGCAGAGAGCCAGTACTAGTACCACTCATCCTTGTGGTGAACTGGTAAGGCACCAGTGGCCTAGTACACCCTGGTCATAGTCAAACCAACACTGCAGTATCACATGATGACGTGGCTAGTCCCATGGGTGCAGCTCAAGCTGGTGCAGTGGCTGGCACAAGTAGAGTCCCGCAGCCACCAAGAAGACAAAAACAGGCCCCGCGAGTCCAGTGCCCTTCCTGCTGCATTTGCCAATCCTAATTGGGAGCCCATCACTTCTGCAGCACCCGTACTTCCCCCATTCACTGGCCAACCCGAAATTCAGGTGGAAACAGTTGATTTTACGTCACTTGATTTTTATTTGCTGTTTATCACGGATCTGTGGACCAAAGCAATTTGTATGGGGCCTATCCCTCCTCATGGGCATAACTAAAAAGCTGCGGTCATATTGGTCCACTGACCCAATTCATCATATGCCTGTGTTCTCTGCCTCCATAGACAGGGCTAGATACGAGCAGATCTTGCGGTTCATGCATTTTTAATGAACTCTCGTCGTTGGGGTGACCCTGAATACGATCTTCACAAAATTCCGCCCCTCGTAAACCACTTCAACCGTTTGCAGCCTTGTTTACTCCCCATCAAGTTGTCTGCGTTGATGAGTCCCTGATTACGTTTTCTGGCCTCTTGTCTATCAAACAGTATCTTCCCAGCAAGCGTGCCAAATATGGGGTCAAGATGTGTAAGCTCTGTGACAGGGCCACAGGCTATACATATAGGTTTATAGTCACATGGAGCCGGAGAACTGCTCAGACTACATAGGGAGCGCTGGTAAGATTGTGTGGGACTTGGTGTCACCCTTATTCGGAAAGGGGTACCACTTGTACATGGACAATTATTACACGAGCGTGCCACTTTTTAGTCACTTGTTTGATCATGGAATTGGCTTACCCCAGCGGCTTGTAGATTCTCGTCTTAGGCTGGGGGAGAGAGCCTGCTTGAGAAGTAATCATTTGCTTGCAGTGAAGTGGAGGGATACTCGGAATGTTTTTGTTGTCCAAATTTAAACGGCGACTGGTGTTGTGGAGAAACTCCTGTGTCCACAAATACAACCTTATATATACCTCCAATATAGGAGGGGTGGACTTCAACAACCCGTTGATGGCGCTGTACTGAATTGCCCGTAAGGCCAGTCACTGGTACAAAAAGTGTCTGTATACTTATTCCAATTGGCTCTGCTGAATGCTTATGTGCTATCGAAAGCGTCAGGATGAACTAGATCCTTCCTTAAATTCCAGGAAGAGATCGTCTCGGCCCTTCTGTTTCCAGATGGTGCTGTGCCCCACCTTCCCAACGCAAATGCAGTAAGCCGGCTGCATGAGGCACTTTCCGTATGTCCTCCCTGGTATCCCTACCCAACGATCACCCCAAAGAAAATGTAGTGTCTGTAGGCAACATGGATATAGGTGTGACACCAGCTATTATTGTCTCTCCTGTCCTGACCATCCTGGTCTCTGCATTGGTGAATGTTTTGAACGCTACCACACACTAGTGGAGTATTAGCATAGGGTACAGCACTGCACAGACTAGGACACACTTTCACAGGGTTTCCAAAGATGCCATCGCATTTTGAGAGACCCGAACCTGGAACTGAACCGTTAGTTACAACAAGTAAAAGTGTAAAAAAATAAATAAAAAAAAGCCAATAGTTTTGTTATTGCTCTCTTCTCTTTCTATTGGTCTTTTTTTTTTTATACCGTATTTTATGCTTAACCACTTGCCACCCGCCATATAGCAAAATGACGGTGACAAAGTGGTTTCATTATCCTGACCAGACGTCATATGACGGCTTCAGGACATTGAGCCGCTGCCCGCCCGCAGGGGCGTGCATCACAACGATCGTTGTTGCGGGGTGTCAGTCTGACACCCTGCACCACCAATCTAGGTAAAGAGTCTGACGGAGACTCTTTACCACGTGATTACCTGTGTCCAATCACGGCTGATCAGTGTAAACAGGAAGAGCCGGTGATCAGCCTTTCCTTACTCGTGTCTGTCAGACGCAACTAGAGGAGAGCCGATTGGCTGCTCCTCTGACGGGGGGGGGTCTGTGCTGATTATCAGTGCGGCCCCCACAGATGCCCCCATCGGACCACTAGGACCACCAGCTATGCCACCCTAGACCACCATGGATGCCAATCAGTGCCCACAATGGGCATCACTGATTGGCAGGCATTATTTGGCACTGATTGGCATCCATCAGTAACATACATTACAGTACATCAGTGCCGCATATTAGTGCCCATCAGTCCTGCCTTATCAGTGCCTGTCAGTGCAGCCCCAGCAGTGAAGGAGAAAACCCACTTATTTACAAAGTTTTGTAAATGAAACAAAAAATAATCCCAGAGGTGACCAAATATCACCAAAATAAAGCTCTATTTGTGGGAACAAAATGATAAAAATTTAGTTTGGGTACAGTGTAGCATGACCGCAATTGTCATTCAAAGTGCGACAGTGCTGAAAATTGGTTTGGGCAGGAAGGTGTATAAGTGTCCTGTATTGAAGTGGTTAAAGTGATTGTAAGGGTTCTTTTTTCTTTTATAACAAACATATACTTGCCTCCACTGTGCAGCTCGTTTTGCACAGAGGGGCCCCGAACCTCGTCTTCTGGGGTCCCCCGGCGGCTCCTCCCCACATCAGAGAACCCCATAGGAGAAGCGCTCTCCTGGGGGGGTTACCTTGTGGGTGCGCTCCCGAATCCAGCATTTGCGTTCATAGACATGAATGCCGGACTCGGTCCCGCGTCATTGGATTTGATTGACAGCAGCAGGAGCCACTGCTCTGCTATCAATCTATCCAATCAAGAGCCAGGACCCCGTGGAGAGAGGGAAAGCGTGTCTCCGCCGACAAATACGGTGCTCAGATAAGTAAAACAGGGGAGCTGGTGGGGCCCGTCACTGCCAGGTGTTTTTTCACCTTGATGCATTAAGGTGAAAAAACATGAGGGTTTACAACCCCTTTAACTGCAATGTTTTATTGTTACTATGTTTTTTCATGTTTGCTTTTCAGGTATGTAATTCTTTTATACTTTATTGTTTACCATCTGTTTGCTTTCAGGTACGCCATTCAGCTGCAGCATTGATTCATCTATCTTGACAGCAACAGCGTTTGCTCTCACGATATGTAAATCAGTGACTCCAGTGCTGTAGGAGGTGATTTCTCCACCAGTTCAAAAAAAAAAAAAAAGTGCATGTATGCCCATCATTAGAAGTGGGTGGATGCATGTAAAAGCAATCCTAATGGCTAATTAGCCGCTAGACTGCTTTTACAAGCAGTGGGAGGAAATGTCCCACCTCCTCCCGTCGTCTTCCTTGGTTTTCTCGGGCTCTACTGTCCCACCGGGGACCTGATAATGCAGCCGGTGGTTCCGCCAGCTGACCATAGAGCTGATCGAAGAACAGAACGGCTCCAGTCCTCTCTGTGGCCTAAGAAACCGGAAGCTACGCTCATTTCATGACTTGGGTTTTGCCGGATATAAACAGAGCCTTTAGGAAAGCATCTTATCACACCGATCTTTGTGTGGTCAGATGCTTTAAAGGGTGAGGAGAGATCTAGAGTCTAATAGACCCCATTTTTTTTTTTTGTAAGAGAGTACCTGTCACTACTTTACATTCTCTGTGATAACAAAAATGATTAAAACAAAAAAATGAAAGGAACAGTGTAAAAATAAAATAAAGAGAATCCCTGTCCCCTGTGCGCAAAAGCGAACGCAAGCGTCTTTCTCGTGTCATATGTAAACAGCAATTGCACCGAGGTATCACTGCAAACGTCAGTTCGAGGGCAGTAATTTTAGCAGTAAACCTCCTCTGTAAATCTAAAGTTGTAACCTGTAAAGGCTTTTAAAATGTATGTAGTTTGTCGCCGCTGCACGGTTCTGTGCAATTAAAGCATGTCATGTTTGGTATCTATGCACTCGGCCTAAGATCATCTTTTATATCACATCAAACATTTGGGCAATATAGTGTGTTTTAGTGCATTAAAATTCAAAAGTGTTTTTTTCCCAAAAAATTGCGTTTGAAAAATCGCTGCGCAAATACTGTTACTTTTTTGCAACACTCACCATTTTAATCTGTAGGGCCTTTGCTTTAAAAAAAAAAATAACTGTATAATGTTTAGGGGTTCGGAGTAATTTTCTAGAATTTTTATTTTTTCATGTAAACAGTGTCAGAAAGGGCTTTGTCTTTAAGTGGTTAGATGCTTATGCCACACATCACCCACTCTTCTAATGTTGTGCATAAAATCCCCCCCCCCCCCTCCATGACCCTATTTTGGAAAGTAGACACACCAAGCCATTTGCTGATAGGCATGTTGAGTCCATGGAATATTTTATATTGCGCCACAAGTTTCGGGAAAATTCCTTTTTTTTTTTTTTTTTTTTACAAAGTTGTCACTAAATGATATATTGCTCGAACATTCCATGGGCATAAGTGAAATTATACCTCAAATACATTCTGCTGCTTCTGAGTACGGGGATACTACATGTGTAGGACTTTTTGGGAGCCTAGCCGGGTACAGGACCCCGAAAACCAATCACAACCCCCCCCCCCCCCTCCAAATGTCCCAATTTTGGAATGTAGACACCCCAAGGTATTTGCTAAGAGCCATGGTGAGTATTTTGCAGCTCTCATTTGTTTTGGAAAATGAAGAAAGAAAAGGAAAATTTTTATTTTTATTTTTTTAATTTTCAAAACTTTGTGACAAAAAGCGAGATCTGCAAAATACGCAACATGCCTCTCAGCAAATAGCTTGGGGTGTCTACTTTCCAAAATGGGGTCATTTGGGGGGGTTTGTGCTATCTGGACATTTCATGGCCTATGAAACTGTGATAGGTAGTGAGACCTGAAATCAAGAATTTATGCCCTTAGAAAGGTGTAATTTCACATGTCCATGGCATGGTTGAGTAGTATATCATTTCAGTGACAACTTTGTGTAATTTTTTTTTTTTTGTAATTTTTCAATCACCTGTGACAAAAAATTAAATATTCAATGTGCTGAACAAACTGCGTAAATTCCAGATAATGTACCCTAGGTTGTAGACGATATAACTTTTGCGCAAACCAGTAAATATACGCTTATTGAAATTTTTTTTTTTTTTTTTTTGGCTGAATGCTTTTTGGCCTAAATTTTAGTTTTATTGTATTTTAGCAAAAAGTAGAAAATCCTTTTTTTTCTAAATTTTCGGTCTTTTTTTGTTTATATTGCAAAAAATAAAAACTGCAGAGGTGATCAAATACCAGCAAAAGAAAGCTCTATTTGTGGGGAAAAAGGATGCACAATTTGTTTGGGTGCAATTACCAGTTAGAGCAGCGCATTGCCAAATTGTAAAAAGTGCTCCTGGTCAGGAAGGGGGTAACTCCTTGCATGGCTGAAGTGGTTAATGAAGATTTTGTACAGATGTGGTTCATTCCCACTGTAGATTCAGCCATGTCTTCCCTTGAAAAGGTATTTATAGTTCTGGCAGAGGATACCCTTGTCTTTAACCACTTGAGCCCCGGACCATTATGCTGCCTAAGGACCAGAGGTCTTTTTCCAATTTGGCACTGCGTCGCTTTAACTGCTAATTGCGCGGTCATGCAATGCTGTACCCAAACGAAATTTGCGTCCTTTTCTTCTAAACTCAATTTTAGTCATACATTTAGGCCAAAATGTATTCGGCCACATGTCTTTGGTAAAAAAAAATGTCAATAAGCGTATATTTATTGGTGTGCGCAATACTTATAGCGTCTACAAGCTAGGGTACATTTTCTGTAATTTACACAGCTTTTAGTTTATGACTGCCTATGTCATTTCTTAAGGTGCTAAAATGGCAGGGCAGTACAAACCCTCCCCAAATGACCCCATTTTGGAAAGTAGACACCCCAAGGAAATTGCTGAGAGGCATGTTGAACCCATTGAATATTTATTTTTTTTGTCCCAAATGATTGAATAATGACAAAAAAAAAAAAAAAAAAAAAATTTACAAAAAGTTGTCACTAAATGATATATTGCTCACACAGGCCATCGACCTATGTGGAATTGCACCCCAAAATACATTCTGCTGCTTCTCCTGAGTATGGGGATACCACATGTGTGGGACTTTTTGGGAGCCTAGCCGCGTACGGGGCCCCGAAAACCAATCACCGCCTTCAGGATTTCTAAGGGTGTAAATTTATGATTTCACTCTTCACTGCCTATCACAGTTTCGGAGGCCATGGAATGCCCAGGTGGCACAAAACCCCCCCAAATGACCCCATTTTGGAAAGTAGACACCCCAAGCTATTTGTCTTGTCGCAATATAAAATATTCCATGGACTCCACATGCCTCTCAGCAAATAGCTTGGGGTGTCTACTTTCCAAAATGGGGTCATTTGGGGGGGGTTTTGAACTGTCCTGGCATTTTATGCACAACATTTAGAAGCTTATGTCACACATCACCCACTCTTCTAACCACTTGAAGACAAAGCCCTTTCTGACACTTATTGTTTACATGAAAAAGTTATTTTTTTTTTGCAAGAAAATTACTTTGAAC
The DNA here is from genome assembly GCA_037952925.1 of Lithobates clamitans. Classification (NCBI taxonomy): domain Eukaryota; kingdom Metazoa; phylum Chordata; class Amphibia; order Anura; family Ranidae; genus Lithobates; species Lithobates clamitans. The sequence goes on along the minus strand of JBBGZY010001281.1, from coordinate 1,153,704 downwards.
CCCCAAACATTTATATATTTTTTTAAAGCAAATGCCCTACAGATTAAAATGGTGGGTGTTTCATTTTTTTTTTCACACAGTATTTGCGCAGCGATTTTTCAAACGCATTTTTTGGGGAAAAAACACACTTTTTTAAATTTTAATGCACTAAAACACACTATAGTGCCCAAATGTTTGATGAAATAAAAAAGATGATCTTAGGCCGAGTACATGGATACCAAACATGACATGCTTTACAATTGCGCACAAACGTGCAGTGGCAACAAAATAAATACATTTTTAAAAGCCTTTACAGGTTACCACTTTAGATTTACAGAGGAGGTCTACTGCAAAAATTACTGCCCTCGATCTGACCTTCGCGGTGATACCTCACATGCATGGTGAAATTGCTGTTTACGTTTGACGACAGACCGCCGCTTGCGTTCGCCTTAGCACGAGAGCAGGGGGCGACAGGGGTGCTTTTTTTTTTTTTCTTTATTATTTTTTTGCTTTTTTATCTTATTTTTAAACTGTTCCTTTCATTTTTTTTTTCTAATCATTTTTATTATCTCGGGGAATGTAAATATCCCCTATGATAGCAATAGGTAGTGACAGGTACTCTTTTTTTGAAAAAATTGGGGTCTATTAGACCCTAGATCTCTCCTCTGCCCTCAAAGCATCTGACCACACCAAGATCGGTGTGATAAAATGCTTCCCCAATTTCCCAATGGCGCTATTTACATCCGGTGAAATCTAAGTCATAAAATGCTCGTAGCTTCCGGTTTCTTAGGCCATAGAGATGTTTGGAGCCACTCTGGTCTCTGATCAGCTCTATGGTCAGCTGGCTGAATCACCGGCTGCATTTTCAGGTTCCCTGTTGAGACAGGAGAGCCAGAGAAAAACACGGAAGAGGGTGGGGGGGGGGGCATTCCCTCCCACGGCTTGTAAAAGCAGTCTAGAGGCTAATTAGCAGCTAGGATTGCTTTTACATGAAAGCCGACCGCTGGCTGAAAAGAATGATACCAAGATGATACCTAAACCTGCAGGCATCATTCTGGTATAACCACTCAAAGTTGTGAATGGCGTACCTGAAGACAAAAAAATGGTTAACAATAAAGCACAGTAAACGGTAAAGTATAAAAAATTGCATACCTGATAAACAAACATGATAAAACATAATAACAATAAAACATTGCAGAATAGAATACAGTAAAAAAGAGCAGAACAATAGAGAGAGAGAGAGAGAACAATAAAACAACAACTATTTTTTTTTATTTTATATATATATATATATTTTTTTTTTTTTACACTTTTTTTTGTAACTAACTTTTATAACTGTAACCGGTTCCAGGTTCGGGTCTCTCAAAATGCGATGGCATCTTGGGAGACCCTGTGAAAGTGTGCCTAGTCTGTGGCATGCTGTACCCTACGCTAATACTCAACTAGTGCATAGTAGCGTTCAAAACATTCACCAATGCAAAGACCAGGATTGTCAGGACAGGAGGGACAATAATAGCGGGTGTCACGCCTATATCCGCGCTTGCTGCAGACACAACATCTTTTTTGGGGGGGGTTCGCTGGGTAGGGGTACTCGGGAGGACATAAAGAAAATGCCTCTCATGCAGCCGACTGCATTTGGTTGGGGATGTGAATGGGGGAAGTACAGGCGCTGCAGAAGCGGTGGGTTCCCAATTAGGATTGGCGAATGCAGCAGGAAGGGCATTATGGGCACGACGGGCCTGTGTTTGTCTTTTTGGTGGCAGCGGGACACTACTTGTGCTTGCCACCTCACCAGCTTGAACTGCACTTATGGGACTCGCCACGTCACCAAGTGTTACTGCAGTGCTGGTTTGACTACGACCGGGGTGTACTAGGCCGCTGGCGCTTGCCAGTTCACCAACACGCTACCAAAAAAACTGTTAGCGATCGCAGGGATCAGGCCTGACTCTGCGAACGCTGCAGTTATGCGTTTAGTGTTTTGTAAGTGACAGTGATCGATCGATACTGCACTTGGGTGGGCTGGGCTGGACCGGGCGGAGGGGCATAACGCAGGTGCTAGCAGGTATCTGGGCTGATCCCGCTAACACTGCGTTTTTGGGGACGCTAGTATAGATCTGATCGGATCAGATATTGATCCGTACAGATACTATACCACTAAGGGAGGTGTATGCTGCGTGCGTGGGTGTTAGTGCTACTGGCGCTAACCTGACGCTGCCTGGGGCTGGTGCTTGCCAGTTCACCAAAATACTACCAAAAAAACTGTTAGCAATCGCAGGGATCAGGCCTGACTCTGCGAACGTTGCAGTTATGCGTTTAGTGTTTTGTAAGTGACAGTGATCGATCGATACTGCACTTGGGTGGGCTGGGCCGCGCGGAGGGGAAAAACGCAGGTGCTAGCAGGTATCTGGGCTGATCCCGCTAACACTGCGTTTTTTGGGAACCCTAAACTGCTGGGGACGCTAGTATAGATCTGATCGGATCACATATTGATCCGTACAGATACTATACCACTAAGGGAGGTGTATGCTGCGTGCGTGGGTGTTAGCGGTACTGGCGCTAATCTGACGCTGCCTGGGGCGACGCATATCACCGCCGGGTGATCAGGGGGCTAAACCTTTATTCGGTAATAAACGACGGGTGCCCTGACACTATAAAAAATAAATGAACTAACCAGCGTCACCCGTAACGGTTATACGGTGATCAGTGGTGAAAGGGTTAACTAGGGGGCCATCAAGGGGTTAAAACATTTATTAGATAGTATATGGGGGTCCCTGACGCTATAAAACGCTGACGGCGAACCTAAATATTTACGTCACTAACTAGCGTCACCAGCGACACTAATACAGCGATCAGAAAAATGATCGCTTAGCGACACTGGTGACAGGGGGTGATCAAGGGGTTAAAGCTTTATTAGGGGGGGGGGTTAGGGGGGTACCCTAGACCTAAAGGGGGGTAATACTAACTGTCCCAACACTGTAACTGTCACAAACTGACACTATGCAGTAATCAGAAAAAAAAAAAAAAACTGCTGGTGGTGGTGATGATGATGATTAAGATGATGATGATCGGGGTGTTTTGTGTGCCTGGCATGTTCTGCTGTGTGTGTGTGTTGGTGCACTCACTCACGTCTTCTCTCCTCGGGCCGGAACGGAAATTACCGAGCCGAGGAGAGATGACATCATTTCCTTTGCTGCTGTTTAGCATACAGCAGCAAAGGAATGATTCGATTGGCCGGCGGCGATCGCGAGGGGGGGGGGGCCATGAACGGATGGTCTCCCCCTCACCTCTGATCACTGGACAAAAGACGACCGCCTCAGGCACCGGGGGGGGGTCCGATCGGACCCCCCACCCGCGGAAGGCAAATCACGTACATGTACGTGATTTTGCCTGTCCGTGCCACCTTGCCAACGTACATCGGCGTGAGGCGGTCGTCAAGTGGTTAACTATACGCCAACCACGTTATAGCCGAATGATGGCTACAGCGCGGCCTGCTAGTTTACAGGAGGCTGTCATATGATTACCACCCAGATCACACCTGCAACGGGATGCTCGCACTGTGATCAGTGTCCTAAGGAAACAGCTGATCAAAGATTGAAGTAAAGGGCAATTAGCGGTTCTTTACCACATGATCAGCTGTGTCTGTTTACAGCTGATCATGGATGTAAATGGAAGCTGGTTTATCGGCACTACTTTAGTGGTGGTTAACCACTTGCTTACAGGGCACTTAAACCCCCCCTCCTATCCAGACCAATTTTCAGTGCTGACGCAATTTGAATGACAATTGCGCGGTCATACAACACTGTACCCAAATGAAATTTTTATCATTTTTTCACTACAAATAGAGCTTTCTTTTGGTGGTATTTGATCACCTCTGCAGTTTTTACCTTTTGTTAAAAAAAATGAATTTTTTTTTTCTATATTTTGTTATAAAATTTTTAAAAATGGGTAATTTTTCTCCTTCGTTGATGTACGCTGATGAGGCGGCAGTGATGGGCAGCACTGCCAGGTGGCACTGACTAGGCAGATGTGCCTCTTCCACTTCGGGACCGATGTCCCTCACGGCCCCTGACTCTGATCGGTGATCAGCCGAGTCTCAGTGACTCGGTGATCACAGCGCGCTCGGCGCATGCACAGGGGAGGCCGTCATATGATGGCCTCCCGGGAATTCAGGTCCGCGATGTGGCAGTCATTCGGCCATAGCGCGGATGTGTAGTGGTTAATGATTCTTACTCTGGTCTAAGGCAGGGATATGCAATTAGCGGACCTCCAGCTGTTGCAAAACCACCAGTTCCATCATGCCTCTGCCTCTGTCATGCTTGTGGCTGTCAGTTTTGCAAAAGCTGGAGGTCTGCTAATTGCATATCCCTGGTTTAAGGTTATCAGTGGTGTACACCAACGTTCACTGCTGGGATCCTTACTTTTTAATAACTTTATAAATGAAATAGGGTCTGGGATTAAAAGTACCATTTCAGTCTTTGCAGATGTTACTAAGCTATGCAGTGGAATAACATCCTTACAGGATGTCTCCAAATTACAAGCCAGCCTCAATGCACTGTCTAATTGGGTGACTATGTGGCAAATGAGGTTTATTGTTGATAAATGTAAAGTTATGCACTTGGGGGGCTAAGAATATGCATGCATCATACATACTAGGAGGAGTACAACTGGGGGAATCCATAGTGGAGAAGGATCTGGGTCTTCTTTTTGTAGATCATAAAACGCAATAATAACATGCTATGCCAAGCTACGGTTTCCAAATCGAGCAAAGTCCTTTCTTGTCTTAAGAGCGGTATGGACACCAGTTCTCAAAAAGGAATATGGCAACTGGAGAAAGCGCAGAGAAGGGCAACCAAACTGATAAGAAGCATGGAGGAGCTCAGCTATGAAGAAAGATGAGAGGAACTGAATGTATTCTCTCTTGAGAAGAGGAGATTAAGGGAGGATATGATCAACAAGTACAAATATATATAAGGGGTCCATATAGTGAACTATGTGTTGACCATAAAGTGAATAACTCAACACCGAAAACAAGGGGCCACTCTTTAAGTCTAGCAGAAAAGAGATTTCATCTCCAAATACAGAAAGATTTCTTTACAGTAAGAGCTGTGAAAATGTGGAATCGGCTCCCTCCAGAGGTGGTTCTGGCCAGCTCAATAGATTGCTTTAAGAAAGGCCTGGATTCATTCCTAAATGTACATAATATAACTGGGTACTAACACTTTATAGGTAAAGTTGATCCAGGGAAAATCAGATTGCCTCTCTGGGATCGGGAAGGAATTTTTTTTCCCCTGCTGTAGCAAATTGGATTATGCTTTGCTGGGGTTTCTCTCCTTCCTCTGGATCAACTGTGGGTATAGGATAGTATGATACCATTTTTTTTATTTGTATGGTTGAACTAGATGGACTTGTGTCTTTTTTTTTTCAACCTGATTAACTAAGTAAGTATAAGCATAACACCCAGAGGCAGAGGCATGATGGGACTTGTAGTTTTGCAACAGTTGGAGGTCTGCTAATTGCATATCCCTGCTCTATTTGTTTTAAGGGAAAAAAAGTATAAAAAATTGTTTGGGTACAGTGTTGCATGACCAAGCGATTGTTATTCAAAGTGCCACTGAGCTGAAAATTGGCCTGGGCAGGAAGGGGATAAAAGTTCCCAGTAGGCAAGTGGTTATGGACTCAACTCTTTCTAAAACTTGTTCTCTCTGGTGGGTCCTGCCCTTTACCCAACACTGGCTGTGACAATACTTTATCAAATACAACTGACCTTTCAAAATCTCCTAAAAGTAATCGAATCGCCATTGCAGGTGATTTTTATTTATTTTAATATATTGAAGGGGGTAAATTCACATGTCTATGCATAGGCACAGGGCCCAACTATTAGCCCTGCTGCATCTTCATTGTGGGATACTCAGAAGACCTCCTGTTGAGGGGAACAGTAATTGAGGATTCTGATGTGTCTTTCACTGTCCAGATGTTACAGCAGTTTGGATGGCTCCTGTACAGAATATTCACTTGGAGTACCTAGGTCTAGTTCTGTACACAGCTACATAGCAGCTGTGTTTTCCAGAGGAGAAAACTTCAGACTCTGGTTTGAAGCTATAGTCCAGGAACTGTCTGGCTCTCTGCTTTTGCATTCAAAATGCTCCCCTTCACCAAGTTTCACTTGACATCTGCAACGCAGTATTCTGTCATTGTGGAACAAATTGGTGTGGTCTCTGGCGGTTGTTGCCGATGACCAGGTTCTACCTACCTTGATGTCGCAGGAATCCAGCTCGAGTCAGAGGTTCTTCCTTCATGTTTTAGTAAGATCCTCAAAATGAACAGCTTGTCAGGCTAGGGAGGAATCCTGGGCACTTTTTTGGTGCAGGGGACTCTGCCTTCAGAGGGATCTTTGATGATCAACATCCTGGATCTTCTAGCACAGGGATATGCAATTAGCGGACCTCCAGCTGTTGCAGAACTACAAGTCCCATGAGGCATAGCAAGACTGACAGTCACAAGCATGACACCAAAGGCATGATGGGACTTGTAGTTTTGCAACAGCTGGGGGTCTGCTAATTGCATATCCCTGTTCTAGCAAGTTAGCTGTATCTCTGTCATTTCGAACCATCCTGCATGAAGGTTCATCCAATCCAGATTAAGTTGCACATGTTGATGGCATACATAAATGATAAAGGAGGAATCTGAAGCCTTGTCATGATGAGAGATAGTTTGGACCCTGTCCTCAACAAAACATTATATTCCAGCCTTGTCAGCGGTGTACATTCCAGTCATAAACAATTGACAGGCAGATTTCCTTGGCCAGCAGTGCCTGACCCCAGGAGAGTGGTCCCTTAAACCAGGGATGTTCAGGACCTGTATCTCTGGTCAGGGACACTGGATGTGAATTTCCTGGTTTAAAAAAAAAAAAAATGTAGATAGAAAAAGTGGGACTTTGTAGGAGCAAAGACCCCCTCTCAGAAAGAATGTCAAAACATGAATATAGATAAAGTTTTTATTACACAAAAAGAAAACAAACTGTGTACCACAAACAAGTATCCCTGGAGGTAGAGTTTTTATCCTGCATGCAATTTAAACAAACATATTAATTGTATATAACTATAAAAATATACTTCCTATACACAATATGTATTGGCGGGAGAAAGATAACTCGTCCCCGTCTTCAGGGAAGTTGTATGGCTTTGGGACAGCTAAAAAAGAGAAAATGTATGCATACTAATTATGATGATCTGTATATTATTTATTTTACATTTGTTTCCTAATCAATAACTCAGTTATTTAGGAAAACGGAACTATTGGTGATATTAGGAGATGCATGTACCACTCACACTGACAGTCAGAAATGCTAGTGGGTATATATAACAAAAATCTTTTAGCAGAAGCAGTGCCTGTTCTGGTGGCACTATGGGATCAGTACACCCTTGTCTATGCCTCCTTCTCTTAGGGCCCGTTCACACAAGGAATCGCACAGGAACACAAGCACATTCCTGTGCAATATAAATGTAGTGCGGTTTCAGCCTATTCATTTGAATGCATGCACTACTTTTAAAAAAAATAAAAAATAAAAAGCACTGCAACCCGATCACATGGTACTGTGGTACCATATGCTCTGATGCAGGCAACATGCACTGCATTTGGGGTGTCATTAGCTTTCCCCTGACACCTACTGCAGATGAGACATTTTGAACATGGCAGAAAATGTGCACGGAACAAGGGTTTACAGGATCAAGATGGAGGGGTATTCCATTTATCCCCATTGCTTTGGACTGACTCAGGCTGATGTAATACTCCTGGCTGTTGCTCTTTGAGCACCGTCATATCAGGATCTTCTGTCTTATTTGCACCCGTCGCTGACCATGCTTTGGCTGATAAATCCAGGTCTGTGATTTCAATGCTAGAAAGAATACTTTCTATCATCAGACTTGGAAAGCATACTTCTCTTCTTTGTATCTGGCTCCAGTTCCAAGCATCCTGTAGGCAACAGTATAACCTGAAGTGTAAACTTCCATTCTAAGCCCATGTGTTTGCTAACCGTTGACTCCAAAAACACTGCTTGGTGCTAGCCTCCAAAGAACTCAACTTGTCCGATACAATAGTATATCCAAACAGCATGAAAGCGCACAATAGCAGCCTGCCTGATCTAACAAGTAAAACATATTGGCCTCAGCGACTCCCCTCTCAAGCCACGCTCATCTAACACATTTTACCCACACTTTGTTGTAATTGGTGCCAGTGTTAGCTAACTATTGGGATATTTTAGGCACCTGAAAGACCTCCTCTGAACAGGAAACATGGTCTTCTAGAGCCCTCACTGGCCATCTAGATATTGCAGAAGTTCCTGACCCACTCCATTAGTTGATGCTGGTCCCAATCCATCTCGTGGAATATATGGGGATGGCCCTAGATGCCTACCCAACCAGAGTATTCCCCAGGAGAGCCTTTAGACTTTCCAGTATTATAATCATGCTCTCGTCATTCTGTTCCAAAGTCCGTTAACTTCCCAATTTCTGATCAAGACTTTTGTGCACTTTTGGGCCAAGGGCTTTCATCCTAACCAGGACACTGTCTTTCTGCCCAGCTCCACTTCACCGGAAGAGCATTTGCTTTTTGCACATGGTCCAAGCTTAATCCTTATTCACATCATCAACAATGAACTTCATTTTTGTCATTCCTAATGGGCCCAGGATAGGCATACTACTTTCTTCTTTCATCATTTCTAAGTAAAACAAGACTATCATCCATGCTTATGGGCTCAAGGATTGGGTCCCCCACCCTTTCCAGTTAAGACTCATTCTTCTAGGGCTATTAATGCTTCTTGGCCATTTTAGCATCAGACTTCTGTTTTCCTGGTTTGTTTGTGAAGGCCCGTACACATGATACAAAAATCGGAAGTAAAATTTGGTCCGACAAACAATCTGCCGATTTTCGGTTCAATAGTATAATGTTTTCGACAGCCAATTAGGAATTTTTGGATGACAAAAACTATGTGTGCAGTCTATAAAAATGCTTTATGGTATGTGAACACGTTGTCTGTTTTTTACATAATTAGTACAGTTTTGTCTGGTGGGGGGGTCTGGGAAAAAAAAAAAAAAAAAAAAAAATCAGAAGAGCAAGACTGTGCATGCTCCAATATGAAAAAATATACAAACCAATTTAACACAGGACATCACTTCTGACGTTGAATTCTGTCATATGAGAATTTTTGTAAGAAAGTAACCTCCTCACTTTCAACATGAGACGAGCATGCAACAAAAAACTGACAAATTCGTCCAATAATCTGAGCATGTGTATGAGGCTTAAGGCTGCTACCTGGTCTGTGTTGTCCACTCCTCAGTTTGACTGCTTTTGGACATTCAGAAGGTTTCAGACTCCCCATGTACCTTAATGGACTACAACAAAATAAGGATTTTTGATTCGCCATAAAGCCCTCTTCTTGGGGTACACAATAAAAGGGACCCAGGATGAAGAAACTGGGTACATTAGGCTATGCTGCTGCCTTCAGGAGGTTGGACACTGGCAAACAAAATTGCAAGGACAGCCCAATATCATCCTTCACCCTCCCCACCCCACCCCCTTGACCACCTGAACCCCCTCGTCATGGGGGATTGAGTTATATAGTGCTTCGGCAACAACACTCCACCTGAACATGCATACCATCTAATATTTAAATCTATTGTGTAATTAACATGGGGGCTGTCCTATCCTAACTGATGTAAACCCCCTCTCTGCTATATGCAAGCCAATTTGTTACAATTTCGTACACTGCTTTGGGACTAACAAAACTCAAGAGGAGGTGGGTGCTGTGTCCATCAATGAACTCAAAAGGAATTTTACGTTAACAAAAAAAAAAATACAAAAAAGTTTTTCTCTCACATTCCATGACAAAGCTCTGCTATTTTTGAGCATAGGGATGTCTCAAAACAGTACCTAAATGAGGGGTGGGCAAACACACAAACCGAAGCAGCCAGGTAAAACATGCCGACCAGAGAGAAGAGATGGCGACCCGTAAAAGGGGCAAACTCTGAGAAAGCATAAGCAGAGGGTATCCTAAATACAATCAAAGAGAAGCTGTGGGAGGATTGAAGGAACCAAGTCCAGGTCCCAAGGGAGCAACAGGGAATACACAGGAGGAGCAACACAGCAAATCCCTTGAATGAAGGTACAAAGCAAGGAGTGCGTGGCCAAGGGTGGGTGAAAGAATATCGTCCAAGCAGAAACCTGGCCTTTAAAAATGATACTCAGGCAAGCTTTTGCTTACCGCTCTGTTGGAGAAAGGCTAAAACCCAAACCACCAAGAAGGAGGTTGAATGGGCACCTAAAGGCTTGCACTAGGCGATATAAGTCTACCAGGTGCGATGTGCCATCTTAGGAGAAGTAGACTTGTATGTTTCCAACACGGTAGAGATCCCCCGAACCCAACAACCCTCTCTCTCAGAACCTAGCTTTCAATAGCCATGCCATCAAAACAAGAGATGGAGAAAAAACAGGGTAGTAGATTAGCCCTTTGGGCAGGAGAGCCCCTCAAAGAGGCAGCCACTAGGAAGCGACCGCAACCAGCCACACCACATTAGCGTAGGATGGGCAATGAGGCCATACTTTAGCCACCAGAATCCCTTTGGCCTCTAGCTTGCGCAGCAGAGGAAGGAGTCTGAGTAGAGGAAACGCGTAAAAGAGGAGATACTGATCCTAGACACCAGTACAGCCAATTATTAAAGAGCTACCAAAAAAAACAGAAAAGCATTGCATAGATCAGGGATATGCAATTAGCGGACCTCCAGCTGTTGCAGAATCACAAGAGGCATAGCAAGACTTACAGCCACAAGCATGACACCCAGAGACAGAGGCATGATGGGATTTGTAGTTTTGCAACAGCTGGAGGTCCGCTAATTGCATATCCCAGGCAGAACTCCAGCTTTTTCTCCCCAAAACAGATGCTTTGTGCCTGTAAATAAATTGAGTGAGAAAGACAAAACAGGAAGCGCCACCTGAGTGTAGTATTAAAATAAACAGTTTACTCACAAGATTAAGAACACTCACAGGAACAAAGTACAAACAGGCTCATCTGATGCAAGGGGGGGTGCTCCGATCCATCCTACGGACATCAGGCTGCACACAGAGGACACAGTAGGCACTGGACGCCATCCAACCTCTTCACAGCACCAGAGAAGCCAGAAAAGAACCACCGTGGACCGCAGGGTGGATGTGACGTCACCTGAGGCGGCCAGCAGACACACAGGAAGAGCACACTGTGATAGACAGGCTACGCGCTCGGAGCTTCACTACCTGCAAGTCAACTACACAGCCATGGGAGGAAATCTTGCCCCCAGCTTTGCAAATTTAACTATGGGCCACTGGAAACATCTGTATGTGTCATCCAGCAACCCCTTTGCCGCCCATGTGTTTTTTTATTGGCAGTATATAGACAACACAGTAATCATATGGGATGGCTCCCGTCAAGACATTGACGCCTTTGTGGATCACTGTAACCATAACACATTGGGCTTAGCCTTCACCCATGTTGCAGACCCAGACTCACTAACATTTTTGGATCTAGAATGGCATCAAAACAGTGCCATCTACGCTAAGAATTCTGTCAAACCAACTGCAGACAACTCCTCCATACATTTCCGTAGTTGCTACCATCCTAGATGGGTTAAAAACATCCCCCGTAGTCAATTTAGCCGGTTGCGGAAAGATTGTACCCAAGATTCAGATTATGCTGCCCATGGGCAATTACGGACTAAAAAAATTACTGGATAAAGGATACCCCTCCTCACTGGTTGATGAGGCCTTTCAACGGTATCTGAACCCAGCTCCTAGCCAGTCTAAAAACAATCTTCGTTCAATATAGTGCAACCTATCGGGTTTCACACTAAATACAAAAAAAATGCAAAATATCCTGGCAAACCACTGGTCCATATTACTTGAAGACCCCTACCTAAATGCCATCCTAACAACTAAACCAAGAGTATCATATAGGAAAGCAAGGAACATAGAGTAAAATAGCCCAAAGTAAAATTAAAACTACCGCTACCATATATTCTTTGGTACATCCCTACTAGTGGGATTAGTGTCAGTGTAAAAAGGCACTCTGTCTCACTTGCCCATTTGTACAGCATGGCCAAAAGACTATGTGAAAGGCAAGACCTACACTATTCAAGCGTTCTAGAATTGTTCTACCGAGTTTGTAGTTTATTGTCTCACTTGTCCATGTGTTCTCTTCTACGTAGGTTGAACAATTAGAACTCTTAGAAAACGCTTTGGAGAACATAGGAGATTTATTGAAGGAGGTAAGGACCATCATGGAGTCCCAAAGCATTTCCTACAACATCCTTCAACATCATGGCAAATCCATCGCTGGCCTGAGGGTTTGGATTATTAAGGCAGTCCCTGGGACTTACCCCTTGGCTGAGCGTTTGAAAAGCTTGCCTCAGCGTGAAACCTTTTGGTTTTATTCCCTGGGTACCCTCACACCTGGTTGTCTAAACTAAGAAATTGAGGTTCACTCCTTACTCTGAGCTACTCAACATACCACTCATTCCTGCCATTTGGTCATGTTTCCAACCCATATTTCTGTGTATATTATCTTTTTGCTTACAGCTTACCCCATCTCACATATATATTTTCCTCTTCCAGGTCCCCAACACAATGAACAATATATAGTTGGGGGGGGGCTCTCCTACTTGGCCTTCTGTTAGTACAACATAATACATCTTATCCATATGCCCTTGTTAAACATAACGTGTATTTTCATCTATTTGGGTACAGATAAACATGAGAAATAATATTCTCATTTTTATTACAGCTTACCTGTAAAATCCTTTTCTTGGAGTACATCATGAGACACAGTGCCCAAGTAATTACTTAATGGGTTATGGGCCACCTTCAGGCGTTGACACTGGTATACCCAATCAAAGAAGTTCACTCCCTATATAACCCCTCCTCTTTCCAGGAGCACATCAGTTTTTGTAGCAAAGCAATATACTTAAATCCCAAAAGAGGGGAGGGACCTGTGTCCCATGATGTACTCCAAGAAAAGGATTTTACAGGTAAGCTAACAAAAATCCTATTTTCTTTATCTTACATCATGGGACACAGAGCCTAAGTAATTACTTAATGGGATGTCCCATAGCAATGCTACTTGAGGGTAGGGAGAGACAACCTGCAGGGCACACCCAGACTTGAGGACTTATACTGCTGCCTGCAGCACACTGTGCCCAAAGGCGATATCCTCATACCTCCTAACATCCACCTGATAAAATTTTTGTGAATGCATGCACTGAAGACCAAGTTGCGGCCTTACAGATCTGAGCCATGGACACCTGGTGATGCACTGCCCAAGAAGCACTAACAGCCCTGGTAGACTTGAACAGGGGGAATCTTTCCCCTTAAATTATAAGTTTGAATTAGAACTTGCTGAATACACTTAGTGACAGTGGATTTTGACGTTGCCTGTCCTTTCCTAGGACCCTCTGGCAGAATAAATAAGACATCAGTCTTATGAATCTGAGCAGTTGTCTTTAAATAGCTTTTCACTGCTCTTACCACATCAAGACAATGTAGTGACTTTTCTTTCCTGGAACATGGTTTTGGAAAAAAAAACAATGGCAGGACAATATCTTGGTTCAGGTGAAAACCTGAAACCACTTTTGGCAATAAGCCTGGACGAGGGTGTAAACCACTCTGTCCTCATGAAAAATCAAATATGGCTCTTTTCAAGAAAGAGCAGCCAATTCCAAACCCCACTTGTTGAGGATTTAGCAACCTTTGTTCTTTTGTTCTGGACACAAAGTTGACTAACTTTATGTTGAACTGGACACTAGAAGATCTATGTCCGGAGTCACCCATCTTTTGACAAACAGCCCGAAAATATGTCGGGGTGAAGAGACCATTCCCCTGGGAATAATCTGCTGGCGGCACAAGTAGTCCGCCTGCCAATTCTCTATTCCCGGAATGAAGACTGCTGATAGGCATGGAATATTTCTTTCTGCCCAAGTTAGAATACGGTTCACCCTTTTGGGTGATTGATATAGGCCATAGCCGTGGCATTGTCGGATTGGATCCTGACAGGACAATCCCCTAACCTGGAAGTCCAGGCTTTCAGAGCCAGACGCACTGCCCGAATCTCTAAGATGTTGATGGGCAAGGCTCTTTCGGTTCTTGAACACTGTCCTTGCACAGTTGTCTTCTCTAGTACTGCTCCCCAGCCTTAAAGGCTGGCATCTGTCATTACCATTTTCAAGATAACTGGTCTGAAGGATTTTCCTTTTAGCAGATTCTTTAGTAACCACCAATTGAGGCTTTGGGACACTCTTGGGAACAGCCGCATTGGCCAAAACTTGGAAAGTTTTATTCCAAGCAGATAGAATACTGTTTTGCAACAGTCTCTAATGGAACTGGTTATAGGGAACTGCTTCGGATGAAGCCACCATTTTTCCTAACAACCTCATGCAAAGGTGAATGGAGGGATCTCCTTTGACCTGACCCTCCGCGCCAACTCTCTTAAGGAGTTGTCTATGATCAGACTCAAATACTCCAGCTTTTTTTTTAGCAGTTTTGAGGGAGAATTATCTAGGTTGAGAACGCAACCCAGACTTTTCCAGGTAACTGATTGTAATGCGTCCATTTAATTGCAAACACCGATTGGTCTATTAGCAATAGATAGTCTAGGTATGTTGTTCAACTTCGAACCGCAGAAACCTTTGGTGAGCAGGAAGCATATGGACATGCAGATATGCATCCCTGATGCTGATAGACACCAGAAGTTCTCCTCCTTGTAGGACAGAAACTACTGACCTGATCGACTCCATAGAAAGGAGCGGATCTTCAGGAACTGATTTAGCTTCTTTTAGATCTAGAATGGATCTGTTGAATTTCTGCGTGGATCTGTAGATGTACAGGAAATGCATGAAAAGGCTGTAAAGATTTTAAGGAGCCTAGGAAGAAACAGATCTATCAGCTGACTCTACTAGAGGTAGCTTGAAAGAGGCACAAATTATCTCTGTAAGAGATTTGTAGCAGCAATCTCTCAGATTGCAAGGCTGAAAAAGGTTCCATTCCAGTTGTTTCCTCCACTGAGGGGTAATCAGTTTGCCTTTCTTCCTGATCACCTGAGGGTAACCCCTTATCCTCTACCCACTGTTCCCTTGATAAGGGGTCTAAGGTGGGGGAGGGCATCTAACACGCTTCCTATCCTTTTGCATAGCAGATGCGATTAAGTCGCTACTTTTCCTTCTAGGCCCTGCAGGGTGGAGGAAAAACGCATTTTCAATCATGTATACAGGGGCTGAAAGGTTTTCTGTGCCTGGGCCTGACCCTGAGGCTTTCCTCTAGAGTCTGACAGTGGAGGCCGTTGCCACTGCGCCCCTGGCGCAGGGAAAGGAGTCAGTTTAAATAAAAGGACGTTTATACCTTCTTTTGGGAAAAAAAAAAAAAAAAAAGTACCTTTCCCGCAAGAAATCATTTGGATGGATTTGCCAAATTCTCCCCAAATAGTTACTCCCCATGAAAAGGGAAACTATTTAGAAGCTTTTTGCAAGGTGCTTCGGCTGACCAATCTTAACCACAGAGTCCTACACATGTGTATTAGCACAAGCGCAAGGCGGGACGCTTGGTGAATGGCGTCTATGGCAAAACATAGTGCCTTTGGTAGTTCGGCTAACTCACGTGCCTCTTGTGCAGGGACCTCCTTAAGGGCCTCTTTGAACTGTTTGTTTAGGGACTGAAAGATGCCTATTGCAGCGACTGCAGGCTGAGAAACGGCACCTGCCAAGGAAAAAGAGGTTTTTAACAGAAATTCCAACTTTTTAACTGTTGGATCTTTAAGCATTTGTGCATTGTCTACTGGACAAGTAAAATTTTTTATTGATGTTGGAAATCGCAGCATCAACTGTTGGTACTTTCCATCCTTTTAAGAGGTTCTCCTCATCGGAATAGAGACTGAGAATCTCTTTGGAGGGAGAAAATGCTTAACCTGGTGAACCCATTCAGCATAATTAAGCTTTTCTAGTAATGCATGGACCGGAAATGCATGAAAAGTTTGTAAGGGTTTTAAAGAACCCAAGGAAGAGACCTACTTTCATGCTACCTCTAACAGATTCAGCTGAAAGTTCGAACGAACCATCAATCTCTCAGATTGCGAGGTTGTTAAAGGTTCATCAACTGTTTCCTGCGCAGAGGAATAATCGGCTTGTTTTTCTATGTGATAGTCTGAGGGTAATACCTCATCCTGTGCCCACTGTTTCCTTGGTAAAGGGTTTGAGGTGGGGGAAGGGGATCCAGCATGCTTTTTATCCACTTGGCAAGATGCAATTAAAGCGCTAATCTTTCTTCTAAGCCCTGCAGGGCAGAGGAAAATGTATCTTCAGTCATGTATACTGGGGCTGAAGTGTGAGAAGCAGATGCACCAAAAGGGTTCCAATGACTCACCCTGGTATCTCCGGAGAGGATGACAGTGTGGAGGCATGACTGGAGTTCCCAGCGCCTAGGGGTGGAATTTTTGGTACCTTTGTGGTAGTTCTCAAAGTCATAATGCCAAGCACAAAAGCAGAGGCACTTTTAAGACAAATATACTATTTGCTGAGCAATAGTAGTAACTGCTACCATACAGATCAGCTTTTGATGCTGAACAACAATTGTATTTTCCTGTACTGGAAATGCCTGATACACCGCTTACGTGACCAGTGCTCCTGTGTCCTGTGTGACAACCTCTACTCTTCAGCTGCTCTGATGGAGACTGTTTGTCCTAAGAGCGCTGGCTTTACAAGAGGTTTCAGGTGTGAGCCTGATTATTGCCCAGTGCGCGTGCCGTGTGTTCAACGAGGACGCTCCTTTGCCACGCCTCTTCAGTGACCCTGTGAGTCCTCCATTAATGACCGTAGTGCACGGACGGCATTCGAAGGAGGAAGGCTGCAGCTGCTATTGAAGAGGCATCTATTTGTTTTAAGGCAGGTAAAAACAGAGAAGTTTTAATTCACATCAACTCTCTGGTTGCTGCTTAAACCCCTATTTTAATAAACCACCCGTCACCGGGGGGGGGGAGAGATTTACATCCTGTGGCCTCAGTGGTGTGGATGGATCCGGTTGTGGAGGTTTTTTTAAATCCAGCATGGATCCCTCCTAGAGCTCCTCAGGGCACATCTTCACTCGTGATCAACACCTTAGACACTGGCGAAAAAACTGATGTGCTCCTGGAAGGAGGAGGGGTTATATAGGGAGTGAACTTTCTTGATTGGGTATACCAGTGTCAACACCTGAAGGTGGCCCATAACCCATTAAGTAATTCCTTAGGCTCTGTGTCCCATGATGTACGATGAATAAACATCAGTTTGTAGTTCAGATATTTTTAAGGCTTATCCAAGGGTACCACAGTTCTATGTTTTATTCTGTTTTGACGTGCTGTAACCTCATATAGGGTTTTTTGTCTTATATATGCTTTTTAATATGCTTTTTTGATTCTGAGATTTTAGTATGGTGTCTCCCCCCCCCACCACTTGCCATATATTCTCCAACTCACAATTGCTGCTATGAATGTTTCTATTATGTGTCTCTGTTTTGGTTTTAAGTTTGTTTTTTGTGGAGTTGCTGGCTATGGTAGTCCCACAACCAGCACTCCACTATAAATAGATTGCTAGAGCGATACAGCCCCAGGCCTTTAAAAGGAGCTGCTGAAGCTCCGAGCATGTAGCTTGTCAATCACTGCTTCCACGACTCCGGTGACATCACATCCACTCTGCGATCCACGATGGTTCTTCCAGCTTCTCTGGACACCATGCAGCCACTTCACAGCACCAGTGTCTACTGTGTCCCCTGTGCACAGCACGATGTCCGTGGGATGGATCAGCTGCAGCAGGAAGTGGTTGTGGAAGTGACTTCGGCCCCTTTCACACTGCTGTGATTTGAAACTCACGTATTTTTGCCGCAATTGCAGGGAATGCCTGTGTAAACTTGAGGTCTATGGACCTCAACTCACATTAAAGTCGGACCAAAGTAGTACAGGAACTACCTTAAAGTCGCACAGATATGAATGGTTATCATTGGGAATCATGGAGTAGTCATGTGACTGATGTCCAAAGTCGCACAAGTGTGAAAGGGGCCTTAGCCTACAACAGGATATACAGAATGTCACATGACAAAGCCACAACTAAACACAGCAACATGGTACAGAGGTATGATCTATGCTGGGACTGATCATTTCATTCTGTTCTAGTGAAAAGAAAGTTGGAGTTCAGCTTTAAAGCCAACCTTCAGGCAGGTTAAAAAAAAAAAAAAAAAAAAGGAAAACCTGTTATCTTATTTTTGTCTTGCTTTGATACACACGACATCACCCTTGCTTGTAAATATCCCTGCTGCCCACCAGCTCAGCTTTTGGTAAAAAGTACACTTTTGGGTTCTGTAAAAATGTATGGCCTTGCAAAATAATGTAATCTGATATCTAATGAATAGTAGCCATTTATTTTCAAAAGTAACACAAAAAAAAAACTTTGATTTTTCAATTTATTTTTATTCATCAAAACCGAACAGCAACAGGCACGTATTAAAATGAGTATGGCAAAGCCGTGTACAAATGGCTTCACGCTTAAGCAGTCTCCCCCCGCCCCCCAAAAAAATGTCTGTTGCAACAAACTGTAAACAGATGATAAACAGTCTTTAACAGCAATACCAAGGAAATTACAAATTAGCTAAAAAAGCACCATTTTTTTTTCTTTTTAAATCTACATAACAGTTGTGCTCACTATACTTAAAACAAATTACAAAATAATGGAATGTTTTAAGTTTAAAATTAGTCCTGCCACTGGTCCTAAAAACAATTCATCGTACAACAAAATCCCACAGAACTGTGTTTCACTTAAAAAGACAAAAAATACAAAAGAAAAAAAAAAAGAAAAAAAAAAAGGGAAAAACAGAACAGAGAATAAAAAAAAAGTAACAAAAACAAATGCACGTATCAAAAAAAAAAAGAAAAAAAAACAAAAAAAACACCACGTTTGGTCACTTAGCTTTGTGCATAGATTAAGGCATTTTAGCAATTTGTTACAGTTCACTCATCTTACAGCGGTGATGATTGAACCAAATCTTAGACCACGGGTGGCAGAGTCAGCACAGCAGCTGAGCTGAACCTACAACTCCCATCATCTATAAGACCTTTAAAAATTATGGGAGTTGGCGTTCAGGCAAAAGCTTTTGTGAGGAAGATTCCAAACCCATGGGAGAGACACAAAACCAAATCGCATGCACGCCACAAATACACACGCACGCGCGCGCACACACACACAATACAACCCCTCTCACTCACACAGGCACGCTGCAGCAAAAAAGGCATTTGTACCCTTGTCCGAATGACAATTCCCTTCCCTCGTTATTTCAGATTGGCAAATACCCTGAGCTGAATATGGTGTTTACATTAATTTCACCTTTTATGTGCAGTTCAAGTGTTCAGTAGTGAAAAAAAAGGAAAAAAATAGCATGCAATGCATTTCACTGTAGCTCTGCTGAACAGCCAGGACACTCCTTGTACTTATTAAAAAAAAAAGAAAAAAGCTGAATTCCAACTACTTCTGGATTGAAGCCTGGCTGTAAGCTTGCAGAAATATTGCAAAATGGGGGGTAGAGGTCCGTGATAAAGAAAATGGAGTTGGTGGTGTGTCAAGGGTAAGGGAGGATTGCAGTCCACATTTGTTCTCTTAAATAATCATACAAAAAAAAAATCCAGTTAGTGGTTCCTTCACAACCATGCGTCAAGGCAAGTTTTCAGTCAGTATTTTCAGTGTATTTGTAAACAGCATTTCTTGCCAAGGCAGCAAAGCAGTGTGGGCACTTCACATTTCCAAGTGAGAATTCAACACAAAGTGGAAGGTAGAAGATCAGTCACTAGATTCTGACAAGATCCCACCAGGCGCTGACAAAAGGGTTCTTCCTTTTTAAAAAAAACACGTCTCCCTTTAACGCTACTTAGAAAAAAGAAAAAAAAATGGGGGGACGGGGGGACCTGTGGCACATAAATAAGAATCCTCCTGCAGTTTTCAGTCATTGCTGTGCTTTGCATATTCAAGCTTTGATACAAAAGCCAACTGAGGTATGTGCATATTGCTCTATGTTCAGGTCATCTTGTGGAAGGGGCCAAAAAAAAACAGAATAACGTTAAAGGAAAACTTGGAGATAAATAATGCTGGCATTATTTTTCTTAAAGTGTAACCTTGGCAATCAGGCTCAATTGCTTTCTCACCAAGACCTTTCGTCTCTCCGATAAATCCACCAAAAGAAAACCCACTGTAATACATGCTCTAGGTTCATGGTGCACAATCTTCCTGAGGTAAAAAAAAATAAAAAATAGGTCAGTCATCAAAAGCAGGATCAGCTTCTTCACTACTAGACCGTTCCTGCAGCATTCCCTTCCAGCTGGCTTTATTTAGTCCCACGTGGCCTAGCATGGTCTGTGACAGCCTGGTGTTACTGAACCTGGCCCACTCCACAAACAATGGTTCCACCAAATAGGTGATAAAACCTATACAACAAAGCAAAAGAAAGGACAATTAAATTAAGATTAAAGTTCAAAAATTCTCAATTGGTCACCATCAGACTCTTATTCCTCTGGGACCAAAGCAGGTTACTACCCAGCTTTGCTTTATACAGAACACCATTGTTCACTGATAAAACTCCTACTTGGGTGCGTAGGGTAAAGAATTAAAAAAACTACAGACTTAAGCCGGCCATAGATGGATCGAAATTCGGCTAATTCAGCAAGAACCAGCTAAATTTCGATCCATTTACAGGCAGGCTGGTTGTACTAAAGTCATCCAATCGACCTCCGTACAACCAGCCTGCGGGTTTTTGTTTTTTTTGAATGATTACTGCCGACCCAGGAAACCGCCGATTTAAACTGAAAGCTTACTTGGAATTTAAAGAGTAACTCCACTTTTGCTGAAAAAACAAAAACAAAAAGACATTCTCCTTTGGGTGATCTTGCGTACATTACCAGGATTTTAGAAAACTGTCACAGATTCTCACCTTTTGATATTTTGAAAAAAATAGCCGTTTGTCTGTGTCCATGTGCAAAGTGAACAGGAGTGACCATCAATCATCTGCTGCACTTGCAGGGTTCTAATGAGGAAATGTGTCAGGGTCTAAAATCCCTTTAGACAGGATTTCCCTTTGGCAGTATCTCACCAGAAATGATATTTTGTTGCACAGGATGCCCAAAATCTAACTTGTATCCTAGCGCTGTCTTCTGAAAAATCAGCAAGTCAATCATGCAAGCAGTACAGCGATAACTCCGTTTGCGAGTAACGCGGTATACGAGCGTTTCACAAAACAAGCTTTTTTTTATTTATTTAAATCCCGACTTGATTTGCGAGCGCTGTCTCGCAAGACTCAAGCCGCTGATGTATATATTACCGTATGTGGCCAGAAGTCCGGGGGCGCTGGTAGCACTCCCAGCTGGGTGGGGTGGACGTAATGTGCGTCGGAGCACCCGAAAGTGTCAACAGTTCCCGAGTGTCACCAGCGCCCCCACACCTCTGGCCACATACAGTATTGGTTGTGGAACGAATTATCTGAGTTTTCATTATTCCTTATGGGGAAACTCGCTTTGATGCGCAAGTGCTTTGGACTACAAGCATGCTTCTGGAAAGAATTATGCTCACAATCCAAGGTATTACTGTAAATTAAATTTCTGGGGGTGGGGGGTCCGTACACCATTTGTGTACAGAACACCTCCAGGTAGCCAGATTGCATTTTACAGAAAAATTACAGTGCTGCAGATTGAAAAGAAAATGTAATTTTAAGAGCCCTTTCACACTGCCAGCGGTAAAGCGCCGCTAGTTTTAGCAGCCGCTAGCGGGGTGCTTTTAAACCCTGCTAGCGACCAAAGAAAGGGTTAAATGTGCCTGAAAAGCGCCCCTGCCGAAGCGTTTTGGCAGCAATGTCCATTCATTTCAATGGGCAGGGTCGGTGGAGGAGCGGTGTTCGAAAGTCCTGCAAGCAGCATCTTTGCAGCAGTTTAGGAACGTCCTGGAAGCGCACCGCTCCAGTGTGAAAGCACTCAGGCTTTCACACTGGGGCTGCAGGGGAGGTGTTTTTCAGGCATTTTACAGGCACTATTTTTAGCCTGAAAAACACCTTTAGTGTGAAAGGGATCTTAATAACATTCACATACAATAGGACTTGTTTAGCAATTGTATACGCTTGCTTTTTTTTTTTTAATGTGTCATTTCTTTCTGCATGAAAGTGGAGTTTCCCTTTGATATTACAATGCATATCAATACAAAATATCCTTACAATAAATATAAAAGCATCATCCTTAGGCCCCTTTCACACATGCGGACCGTTCAGATCCGCCTGTCAGTTTTTTCAGGTGGATCTGAACGGTCGCTCCATACAGGTCTATGGAGCGACGGATATCAGCGGTGACATGTCCGCTGACATCCGATTCGCCCCGATCGCAAAATCCAGACGGATGGAAACCCTATTTTCCATCCGTCTGGCGGATCGGATGAAAACGGACAGGCGGTCCGTAATCAACTGAACCCCCATAGGGGAGAGCGGACTCTGAGAGGTCTGTCCCTGCACGGAGTGCAGAGACAGACCTGTCATCAGTCGGCTCAGCAGGGATCAATGGAGTGATCCCCGCTGAGCAAGCGGAGTACTAAAAACTGACAGCCCTGTGTGAAAGGGGTCTTAGAATATTAAAACAAAATTCCATAAATCTATATACACAATTTTAAAAGTCTTTTTCCACTAAATGGGAGTCTTGTGTGTAACCATTAGCAATGTTCTAATTAAAAAATGTTTGTGTTAGCCTTTAGTTATTGCCAGTACAACTTTGAGAGACAGAATTTAAGCAATTTACACTTAGGGGATATATATTCTAGTGCTGGTAATGAACCAGTGTGAATTTGTCTTCCTACAGAGAATCCAGCTGGGGTGGGGGGACAATAATGCTTAGCATTAAGCTGTGCATTTTCTAGCTATGCGATAGCCATAAAATTGTTGTGATCCTATAAGGCTCTTTCTCAGTTTTTTATACAGCGTTTCATGCTACTTATGTAGTAAGAATTACTCTGCAAAGTTACATACTGTATAATCAAATCCTGTTTTCAGTACATGTACAACTAAATAAAAAGTAATGTGCTGCCACATTTGCTGCTTCTTACCGATCTGGATGTTGGCTATGTTGGATGTATTCCTATCACACAGCGGACTGAGGTCCAAGTTACATTTCCTTTCCACATCCCCTAATAAACAGATGATATGTTAAATATTCAATTTTCATCACATGCTACAAAATTTAGCTCTATGGGGTTTAATAGCTAGAGGATTTTGAATGCAACAGGTGCGTACTAAAAATCTTTAGCAAAGCTTCTAAAAAGTAGGTCTTGGATTGTGCTCCGCTACCCCTGCTCCCACTATTACCAGCAATCAGGGGCGGGCATGCAATTGCCCCCCAGGCCACTCTGATGTCCTGTACAAAGGCCGCTGAGCTGGCAGAGTGCGGCAGCTCGGGTGGCGGGCACAGCCGGATTAAGTACTGCAAGCCAGCGATGAGTTCTGTCATAGGGCTGAGTCTGTGTTACAGAGTTTAGCCCAACCCCTCCCTCTTCCACATGAATGTCTATCGGAGGCTGGATCTGCTTTCTCTTTCCCCGCCCACACTGCAGGCAGCCCGTGTGTTGTCTGTGAAGAGGATGTGTGGGCGGGAAAGTTAAAACTGAGCAGCTGGCTAGACAACCACAGCCTTAAAAAAATTAAAAATCAAGTGATCCTCCTGGGACTGTCCATTGCGTCCAAGTGACAAGTGAGCTTCTCCTCCCTCCCTTCCTGCTCTCTCTCCGCGTCTCTGCAGCTTAAAGCGGGGGTCCACCTATCTATCGGTTTTTTTTTTTTTTTTGGAGTTCATTCACAAACTTTTCTTCTCATGATTATCTACGCACATGTTCTGTGTAATAAGTCCGCCTGTGTCCGATTTCGTTGTAAAGAATAACTTATAAAATTCACTGAAGGCGGTTTCCATCTTCATTGTGGGCATTTGAAGCCCACAAGCATTTATTTCCTGGATGCGGTGAATGCTGTGCTCCCAGCATTCACTGAGATGTTGTGATGACGCTGTTGCACAATGCATGCTGGGAAGCCTGAGACTAGCTCCCAGGGGACTGTGGGAGGTCTGGGAGAGGCTAGAAACACGCCTACTCCCATGGGAGGAAAACCAGGAAGTGCTAAGAAGATTAGAAAAAAAAGGTAATTACAGTGATTTAAATTTTTTTTTACACAGCATGTCAGCATCTAGGCAAGGAAGAGAATGCATAGAGATAATGTTCAAAATTTGGGTGGAACCCCGCTTTAAGTGTTATATTACTAGGAGCCTGTGACAGTACCTTGCCCTCCTAGGTGTTATGATGTGTGCAGTTTGGCTGCAGTGCTGGTGAACTGGCAGTCTTCCTGCATCTTCCCCCCGGTCCCATAGACTTCTATTAGGTTGCACATTTATGCTGCATGTTGAAAGTGCACAAAAAGTCCTGCACGCTGCATATTTGGTGCAATTCTAGAAAATGCAGCAAAAACGCATAACCTAAATGAAGTCTGAGGGACTGCGGCTATGGAAAACCGCCAGCACACAACGGTGCAGTGGCGGCCAGTCCATTAAGGGCGCACAGGCGCCGCCCCATAGGGAATGGATAGATTCATGCATTGCATGAATCTATCCATGGGCACAGTAGCCACCCCCTATTCAGGCGTCCGGACCTTTTTTGGACACCGGGCGCCTGAATTACAGTGACAGGGTTTTTTTTTTTTTTGAAGCACCCAATTAGAGTCATAGGCTCTAATAGGCTTCAAAAAAAGTGGACTCAGAGCGCAGAGCATTGCGCTATGAACCCACCCAGGTGTGTTAGAAAAGCAAAATGAATATTCGCTTTTCTAGCACTGAACCGCCTCTCCGCCAATCAAGAAGCCCAGGTCTAATACCCGTCAACTGATTGGCTGAAGGCACAGGCATTCCTATTTGACACCTACCCGGTTTCCCCGAAAATAAGACCTAGCGTGATTGTCAGTGATGGCTGCAATATAAGCCCTACCCCCCAAATAAGCCCTAGTTAAAGTCCTTGTAGGTCTTATTTTCAGGGTAGGGCTCATTTTCAGGGAAACAGGGTAGGGCTTATTTGGGGGGTAGGGCTTATATTGCAGCCATCACTGACACTCACGCTAGGTCTTATTTTCGGGGAAACAGGGTAGCAAAATGGAAGAAGAGACGCACAGAACCATGGAGGACACAGGACAAGAGCAGTCGCCTGACTCGCTGCATGTCCCACAGCTCGCCGTCACCCACTGCCTGACCCCCCCGCCAAGATGGGGTAAGTGCTGGTCAGACAGCGAGTGGGCACGGGGGGTGTCACAGTGGCTGCATTTAATGGGCACAGTGAGGCTGTATTCTTTAATTTGCTTGTGCCCCCCCCCCCCCCCCAAAAAAAAAATGTTGAGCACCAGCTGCCACTGCATCAGTGTGAGCCCAAAGGCTTGCACTCTTAGCAGGCACTGCCACTCCACTGAAAACATCCCTTGTGACAGTAATAGGTGGTGACAGGTACTCTTTATGGAGGGATCGGGGGTCTAAAAGACCCCCGATCCCTCCTCTGCACTTCAAATGGCGATTCTGAATACTGTGTATTTTTTTAAATTTGGCGCCATTGGCAGCCGAGTAAGCGGGAAGTAACGTCATGACGTCGCTTCCGCGTTTACAATTAGAAGGCTGCCCGCCCACAGCCGCCGGAGGCAGCCGATTGGACACCGGGCCTCCCGATCGCACGGGAGGCCCGGTAAGAGCGGCGGGAGGGGGGTGTCCCCTCCCGCTCCTCCAGTATAACAGCCGAGCGGCTTTTAGCCGCATCGGTTGTTATACAAGGATAGCCAATCGCCCGCTCGAAACAACGGTACCGGGATGATGCCTGCAGCTGCGGGCATCATCCCGGTATAACCCCCGAAAGTTGAGTACGCAGATGTGCGTACGGTCAGCGGGAAGGGGTAAACAAGAATTTTGATGGATCTTGGAGTGCAGCCATTTCTTCAGTGTTGATCGTATGCAGAGGCGAGCTGAGGTAGGCACCCGTGATATCATTAGGCTTCCTGTCTCACCTGGAGCAGCGAGTTCTTTTGTTTGGACTTCCCTAGCATTACACCTGTGCAGCTGCAAACAAAGCTGGGTACAAGCTCCTGGAAACACAGGAGGGTGCCCAGTAAGAGGAGAGCTGGGATATGACATTACTTACATCATATCCCTGCCACTCCTAAACCTGCTTCACTGCCGCACAAGGCCCACAATGCCCTTAATCTGGCCCTAGGGGCCAGTGCACCAGCCTGTGCCTGCACATGCACAACACTGCCCACACAGAGAGACCACTTCACCCTGCCTGAGCAGAGACGGGGACTGCGCAACATTGCTTCCACAGAGAAACTACAACGTGGAGCGATCTCTTTCAGTGCAGGCAACGTGGAGCGATCTCTTTCAGTGCGGGCAACGTGGAGCGATCTCTTTCAGTGCGGGCAACGTGGAGCGATCTCTTTCAGTGCGGGCAACGTGGACCAGTGTCTCTCTCGCTTTGTGAGGGCAACGTGGACCAGTGTCTCTCTCGCTTTGTGAGGGCAACGTGGACCAGTGTCTCTCTCGCTTTGTGAGGGCAACGTGGACCAGTGTCTCTCTCGCTTTGTGAGGGCAACGTGGACCAGTGTCTCTCTCGCTTTGTGAGGGCAACGTGGACCAGTGTCTCTCTCGCTTTGTGAGGGCAACGTGGACCAGTGTCTCTCTCGCTTTGTGAGGGCAACGTGGACCAGTGTCTCTCTCGCTTTGTGAGGGCAACGTGGACCAGTGTCTCTCTCGCTTTGTGAGGGCAACGTGGACCAGTGTCTCTCTCGCTTTGTGAGGGCAACGTGGACCAGTGTCTCTCTCGCTTTGTGAGGGCAACGTGGACCAGTGTCTCTCTCGCTTTGTGAGGGCAACGTGGACCAGTGTCTCTCTCGCTTTGTGAGGGCAACGTGGACCAGTGTCTCTCTCGCTTTGTGAGGGCAACGTGGACCAGTGTCTCTCTCGCTTTGTGAGGGCAACGTGGACCAGTGTCTCTCTCGCTTTGTGAGGGCAACGTGGACCAGTGTCTCTCTCGCTTTGTGAGGGCAACGTGGACCAGTGTCTCTCTCGCTTTGTGAGGGCAACGTGGACCAGTGTCTCTCTCGCTTTGTGAGGGCAACGTGGACCAGTGTCTCTCTCGCTTTGTGAGGGCAACGTGGACCAGTGTCTCTCTCGCTTTGTGAGGGCAACGTGGACCAGTGTCTCTCTCGCTTTGTGAGGGCAACGTGGACCAGTGTCTCTCTCGCTTTGTGAGGGCAACGTGGACCAGTGTCTCTCTCGCTTTGTGAGGGCAACGTGGACCAGTGTCTCTCTCGCTTTGTGAGGGCAACGTGGACCAGTGTCTCTCTCGCTTTGTGAGGGCAACGTGGACCAGTGTCTCTCTCGCTTTGTGAGGGCAACGTGGACCAGTGTCTCTCTCGCTTTGTGAGGGCAACGTGGACCAGTGTCTCTCTCGCTTTGTGAGGGCAACGTGGACCAGTGTCTCTCTCGCTTTGTGAGGGCAACGTGGACCAGTGTCTCTCTCGCTTTGTGAGGGCAACGTGGACCAGTGTCTCTCTCGCTTTGTGAGGGCAACGTGGACCAGTGTCTCTCTCGCTTTGTGAGGGCAACGTGGACCAGTGTCTCTCTCGCTTTGTGAGGGCAGCGTGGACCAGTGTCTCTCTCGCTTTGTGAGGGCAGCGTGGACCAGTGTCTCTCTCGCTTTGTGAGGGCAGCGTGGACCAGTGTCTCTCTCGCTTTGTGAGGGCAACGTGGAGCAGTCTCTCTCTCGCTTTGTGAGGGCAACGTGGAGCAGTCTCTCTCTCGCTTTGTGAGGGCAACGTGGAGCAGTCTCTCTCTCGCTTTGTGAGGGCAACGTGGAGCAGTCTCTCTCTCGCTTTGTGAGGGCAACGTGGAGCAGTCTCTCTCTCGCTTTGTGAGGGCAACGTGGAGCAGTCTCTCTCTCGCTTTGTGAGGGCAACGTGGAGCAGTCTCTCTCTCGCTTTGTGAGGGCAACGTGGAGCAGTCTCTCTCTCGCTTTGTGAGGGCAACGTGGAGCAGTCTCTCTCTCGCTTTGTGAGGGCAACGTGGAGCAGTCTCTCTCTCGCTTTGTGAGGGCAACGTGGAGCAGTCTCTCTCTCGCTTTGTGAGGGCAACGTGGAGCAGTCTCTCTCTCGCTTTGTGAGGGCAACGTGGAGCAGTCTCTCTCTCGCTTTGTGAGGGCAACGTGGAGCAGTCTCTCTCTCGCTTTGTGAGGGCAACGTGGAGCAGTCTCTCTCTCGCTTTGTGAGGGCAACGTGGAGCAGTCTCTCTCTCGCTTTGTGAGGGCAACGTGGAGCAGTCTCTCTCTCGCTTTGTGAGGGCAACGTGGAGCAGTCTCTCTCTCGCTTTGTGAGGGCAACGTGGAGCAGTCTCTCTCTCGCTTTGTGAGGGCAACGTGGAGCAGTCTCTCTCTCGCTTTGTGAGGGCAACGTGGAGCAGTCTCTCTCTCGCTTTGTGAGGGCAACGTGGAGCAGTCTCTCTCTCGCTTTGTGAGGGCAACGTGGAGCAGTCTCTCTCTCGCTTTGTGAGGGCAACGTGGAGCAGTCTCTCTCTCGCTTTGTGAGGGCAACGTGGAGCAGTCTCTCTCTCGCTTTGTGAGGGCAACGTGGAGCAGTCTCTCTCTCGCTTTGTGAGGGCAACGTGGAGCAGTCTCTCTCTCGCTTTGTGAGGGCAACGTGGAGCAGTCTCTCTCTCGCTTTGTGAGGGCAACGTGGAGCAGTCTCTCTCTCGCTTTGTGAGGGCAACGTGGAGCAGTCTCTCTCTCGCTTTGTGAGGGCAACGTGGAGCAGTCTCTCTCTCGCTTTGTGAGGGCAACGTGGAGCAGTCTCTCTCTCGCTTTGTGAGGGCAACGTGGAGCAGTCTCTCTCTCGCTTTGTGAGGGCAACGTGGAGCAGTCTCTCTCTCGCTTTGTGAGGGCAACGTGGAGCAGCCTCTCTCTCGCTTTGTGAGGGCAACGTGGAGCAGCCTCTCTCTCGCTTTGTGAGGGCAACGTGGAGCAGCCTCTCTCTCGCTTTGTGAGGGCAACGTGGAGCAGTCTCTCTCTCGCTTTGTGAGGGCAACGTGGAGCAGTCTCTCTCTCGCTTTGTGAGGGCAACGTGGAGCAGTCTCTCTCTCGCTTTGTGAGGGCAATGTGGAGCAGTCTCTCTCTCGCTTTGTGAGGGCAATGTGGAGCAGTCTCTCTCTCGCTTTGTGAGGGCAATGTGGAGCAGTCTCTCTCTCGCTTTGTGAGGGCAATGTGGAGCAGTCTCTCTCTCGCTTTGTGAGGGCAATGTGGAGCAGTCTTTCTCTCGCTTTGTGAGGGCAATGTGGAGCAGTCTCTCTCTCGCTTTGTGAGGGCAATGTGGAGCAGTCTCTCTCTTGCTTTGTGAGGGCAATGTGGAGCAGTCTCTCTCTCGCTTTGTGAGGGCAATGTGGAGCAGTCTCTCTCTCGCTTTGTGAGGGCAATGTGGAGCAGTCTCTCTCTCGCTTTGTGAGGGCAATGTGGAGCAGTCTCTCTCTCGCTTTGTGAGGGCAATGTGGAGCAGTCTCTCTCGCTCTCCGTGCGGGCAATGTGGAGCAGATGGATGGTGAGCGGATTTGGTGGGGTTCAATGGGCCACTTGACTGGACTTGCCCCCCAGGCCTAAGGCTGCCAGCCCTCCCAGCAATTAAAGTTGGGAATTTCTTTGCATCACACTGCAAGGACAGCTGTCAAGTGCTGTCGAATGCATCATTAAATGCACACGTTACATTTTTGATGCGGTTTTTGAGTCACATGACCTATAGAAGAAAAACTCCATAAGCACAGTAAAATCGTGGTAAAATTGGCGCAAAATCACTGAGAATTTGCAGTAAAAGTACATTGAATTTGCAGTAAAATCGCATGCGTTTTCGGTGTCATTATCGGCACCTTTTTCTCCTATCGGCATTCTGCTGATAATTTTTGGCCGAAATTTCGGGGCATTTCTAGGAGACAAATGTGCTGCGCTAAACCTACTACATAACACAATAGTGTGCATGCATGTAAATGTGCAAATGCATAAAGTAACCAATATTATTGGCAAAAACAAACTCATATGTACGCGAGTAGTCAAAAACAATCACACTGTCTCAAACCAAGCTGTAAAGTGCAATAAACTGATATTTAATTATAAAGAATTAGGTTACACTTACTTATATCAGGTATCTCACAATCACTGCTAAAACCAAAAGTGCTGACAAACACAATCGTGCGTCAAATCAAAAAGTGAAGTGCACAGATAAGGAGATCTTCAGTTAAAATCAGTACACAGAAATCAACTGACACTCAATTATAGTAAATATCTAACAGTCCATCAATTCTTTCCAAAAGGTGCTTGTGAAAATATTCATCCTAAAAAACACTGAAATGTGGAAGTTCAGCATGCCACTTATCAGATCATATTGACCCCTATATACTGAGTGGTCAAACAGGCTGTAATAATGCAACCATCCACAGGTCAGGTATACAGACAATGAAATTCAGATGGTTCAGCAGGAACCAGCTGAATTTCGGTATGTGTGGACCCGGTCCGGCTTCTGTCAAATGGTCCTATTGGAAAACCTGCATTCGATCAGCACATGCAGGCTATAGCTATCAAAATACAATAGCATGTCCATGTCTCTAGTATGGATGTGGGTAGCTGTTGAGCTTTTTTTCATTCAACTTTGGTTAAATGAAAAAAAAAAAAAAAAAAAACACCTTTGCTAGTATACCAGATTTCCAATGTCATAAGAAAAACACAGAATTGTTGAAATTTTTGCAGATTTATTAAAAAAGAAAAACAAATATCACATGGTCCTAAGTAGTCAGACCCTTTGCTGTGACACTCATATTTAACTCAGGTGCTGTCTATTTCTTTTGATCATCCTTGAGGTGGTTATACACCTTCATTTGAGTCCAGCTGTGTTTGATTATGCTGATTGGACTTGATTAGGAAAGCCATACAACTGTCTATATAAGACCTTACAGCTCACAGTGCATGTCAGAGCAAATGAGAATCATGAGGTCAAAGGAACTGCCTGAAGAGCTCAGAGACAGAATTGTGCCAAGGTTAGAAAAAAATTTCTGCTGCACTTAAGGTTCCTAAGAGCACAGCGGCTTCCATAATCCTTAAATAGAAGACGTTTGGGACGACCAGAACCCTTCCTAGAGCTGGCCATCCGGCCAAACTGAGCTATCGGGGGAGAAGAGCCTTGATGAGAGAGGTAAAGAAGAACCCAAAGATCACTGTGGCTGAGCTTCAGAAAGGCAGTTGGGAGATGAGAGAAAGTTGTAGAAAGTCAACCATCACTGCAGCCCTCCACCAGTCGGGAGGTTATGGCAGAGTGGCCCGACGGAAGCCTCTCCTCAGTGCAAGACACATGAAAGCCTGCATGAAGTTTGCTAAAAAAACACCTGAGGGACCCCAAGATGGTGACAAATAAGATTCTCTGGTCTGATGAGACCAAGATAGAACTTTTTGGCCTTAATTCTAAGCGGTATGTGTAAAGAAAACCAGGCACTGCTCATCGCCTGTCCAATACAGTCCCAGCAGTGAAGCATGGTGGTGGCAGCATCATGCTGTGGGGGTGTTTTTCAGCTGTAGGGACAGGATGACTGGTTGCAATCGAGGGAAAGATGAATGCAGCCAAGTACAGGGATATCCTGGACGAAAACCTTCTCCAGAGTGCTCAGGACCTCAGACTAGGCCGAAGGTTTACCTTCCAACAAGACAATGACCCCAAGCACACAGCTAAAATAACGAAGGAGTGGCTTCACTACAACTCCTTGACTGTTCTTAAATGGCCCAGCCAGAGCCCTGACTTAAAACCAATTGAGCATCTCTGGAGAGACCTAAAAATGGCTGTCTACCAACGTTTACCATCCAACCCGACAGAACTGGAGAGGGTCTGCAAGGAGGAATGGCAGAGGATCCCCAAATCCAGGTGTGAAAA
Organism: Lithobates clamitans; assembly: GCA_037952925.1. Taxonomy (NCBI): domain Eukaryota; kingdom Metazoa; phylum Chordata; class Amphibia; order Anura; family Ranidae; genus Lithobates; species Lithobates clamitans. The sequence goes on along the minus strand of JBBGZY010001281.1, from coordinate 1,121,664 downwards.
ACTTGTTGCATCTTTCCCAAAAAGACTCATGGCTGTATTAGATCAAAAGGGTGCTTCTACTAAATACTGAGCAAAGGGTCTGAATACTTAGGACCATGTGATATTTCAGTTTTTCTTAATAAATCTGCAAAAATGTAAACAATTCTGTGTTTTTCTGTCAATATGGTGTGCTGTGTGTACATTAATGAGGAAAAAAATTTACTTAAAATGGTTTTAGCAAATGGCTGCAATATAACAGAGTGAAAAATTTAAGGGGGTCTGATTACTTTCCGTCCCCACTGTACATACAGGAAAAATAAAAACAAAGAGAACCGCTCCCAAGAGTGGAAAACCGTACCAATGATTGTAAAACAAAGGGGTAAAATCACTCACGTTTGAAGTAAAAACAGGTACATTAAAACTCAGGAACTGGAAAGTTAAGAAAGGCCAGCCAAATGTGCATGGTGACATTAGTCCTAACGCTGCTCGAGGAGTTTCATTATACACAACATTACCATGGGCATGGTGCTCAATGTGTGTCAATGATGTCATGTATGACGAAACATGTCGGGTAGAGCCAATACGTGAGATACTTGGTAGAAGTGTCACCTGATTCTTTACAATTGAATGTCAGTTGTTCACTGCACTTTAGAACTTTGAGACGCAGTGTGATCACTTGTCTATTCACATACATATGACTTGTTTTCGCCAATACTATTTATTGGTTACTTTATGCATTTGCATATTGACATGCATGCATGCATGCTATTGATTTTATGTAGTGGGTTTAGCGCAATACATTTGTCTCATATTCATTTTGTGTGCTGGCAGAGTGTTTATTCACTGGTTTATGCCTTTTCCTTGGATTTTAAAGGATTTATGTAACTTTGTTACATACACAGCAGCACATTGGTTGTCACATGCTTTACTTACCTTGGTAAAAGAATTCTTCAGTCACTTTCTCACTCCACTGCTTGCTCAGTTCCCAGGTCCGGCAAGGGTTACAGATGTCTGCACACTTCAAAGCCATCTGTCAAGTCAGGACACAAAGCCGACAACATGCAGCCATTACAAATGATTCAGCATTTTAATATCACAGATGAATTTTGACCTACTTGTAAAATTTCATATCTTGGAGTACAGTACAGTCACAGGCTAAGGATTCATAGACCCTGGATTACAGGGTCATACCTTCAGGTGATTGGACACTGGCAAAGTTTATGAAGACACATCACTGGGTGCCCCAACTATAACCTTACCTTTTACTGAGTTCACAGTTTTGTAGCAAGCAATGCAGAGTAACCAAGGAACAGAAGGGAGGGTGTCCTGTACTGTACACTACAATACAGAATTTACAGTACAGAACACAGGCTGAGACAGAGACCCTGGGACATCCCCAAGCAATAAATAAGAAGGGCAGGCAAACAGAACTGTGCCAACAGGTCCAACATAAACAAGGGTCAACAAACCCAACTTCAGAGTGTTCAGAGTGAAACTTGTATGCAAAAGATACATCTGTAGAACATTGGGCGTTCACGTGGTGGCAGCCTTACAAAGTTGGGTCACAGACGCGGTGCCAGAATGATCAGGAAACACCCACCAACCATGTGGAGTGAACAGGCAAAAGCGCAGGAAGTGTTTTTTCCTATAGAGCAGGGATCTCCAAACTACGGCCCTCCAGCTGTTGTGGAACTACACATCCCATGAGGCATTGTAAAACTCTGACATGACTAGGCATGATGGGAATTGTAGTTCCTGAACTGGAGGGCCATATAATTTGGAGACCCCTGCTGTAGAGTGTAAGCTCAAGCAATTAGTAGTCTTCTCCATCGAGCAATGGTGGACTTGGAAGCCGAGGGATAAGACAAATCAGCAGTCCATCTTCCTGATAGAAGCTGTTGTTGAGGTAGACTGATGGCTCTGACCATGTCTAGGCAAAGTGCAATTTCCTTTGGATGCTTTGGGGCAGGACACAAAGATGAAGGACTAGGTCTTCATTGACATGGAAAAATGATAACACCTTAGGAAGAAATTATGGCCTTGGATTTAGGACTACCTTGCCAATGTGAAGAATGAGCTGGTTGCTTTCTTTAAAGCTGTACCTCAGACAAGTCTGGCAGACATGATAGCAACCAAAAAGGCCACTTTGCAGTAGAGATCTAAGGGGATATACCTGATGGGCTCAAAAAGGTGGTTACTGCAGGGGAGAGAGAACCAGAATCTGAAATCCCAACCAAGCACAAGGTGCCAGATTTGAGAAAAAAAAAACCTTGACAAAAGTTTTTGAAAGGAAGAGTGAAGCCAGAGCTTTTTGAAAAAGAATGGACAAAACTGAAACCTGTACTTTCAGGGTGCTTAAGGTCAAGTTCTGGTCAAATGCTAATTTTGGGAAGACCAGAGTCATCTGTGGGATTGAAGAAGTGCCTGTGTTTACATTGGGCAAAGATTTTATAAAAAAAATCCTTCTGGAAGGGTTTTTTCTTGTGGTTAGCAAGGTAGGAATGACAGAGTTCGAGATCCCAAGACCTGGGTTCCAACTGCCATGCCTTTAAAGCAAGTGACTGATGATAGAGGGCCCAGAGACAACAGGAGTGGCCTTTTAGGGAGAGGCCAGGAGTGGTCTCATAGTAGTCTGAGTATGTCTGCATACCAGGTTTATTCTAGGCCAGTTTTCTGGGCTGTTTTGTGGAGAAGACAAGGTAGAACTCACACTAGAGTAAAGGCAACAATTAGCCTGAACTGGAACCAGTGGATTATCAAAGCATCCAATGTCAGTACTAGATAATACTTGGTCCTGGCCACAAACAGAGGTAGTTTGTTGAATCGGAGACCAGGATATCCACATCCAGGGTCCTCCATCTCAGACATGTCAGCTTGAAGGGCCCGATTCCCCTTGATCTGGGACCACCTAGGTAATCTCCTTCCTAGTTGTCCGCCCACGGGATGTGGACCGAAGAGATTGGACAGCAAGTCTCTGTCCATGAGATGAACGGACTTTCTTCCTTCAAAGCTGCAAGATTCCTGGTGCCTCCTTAGTGGATTTGTAGTCAGAACCATCTATACTGTGGCAGAACCATCTTTACTGTGCAGAGTTTCAGGATGTTGATGGGGAGCTTTGTTTCCATCGTGAGGGACTGGAACACTCTGCTCAAATTTGAAAGATTGAAGATTGCCACCTGGTGTTCTCACTTTCCAGTGATAAATTTCCCCATTGTTAAGGCTGGGCTGGAGATTCCAGCGTCTGAGTATCATATAAGGGCTCTAGGCGGAAATGACAGCAAAGTGTACAAACAGTGGTGTGATGTAACACATGGTCACCCTCCTGAGGCTAAGCTCTGATTGGTTGAGTTTAAAGAGTAACTCCACTTTTCAATGTACATTGCAAGGATTTTCTCAAACTATGTTGCAGAGTCCCACCCATTTCTGCCCTGAAGGAACAGCCCTTTGTTACATCATGTCTTATGCAGGACCGATTCTGAATTGGAGTGATTTTCATTTTTAATCAGCTGATGTACTTGCAGGGCTCTGTGGAAGGGTCTGCATTCCTTTAGACGCGATTAACCCTTTAGGAGAAGATCTCCAAAACTGAAATTTTTGTTGCAGAGGATGCCTAAATTCAGGCTTGTATCTTAGTGCAGACTTCTAGGAAAATCTGTGAGCCAATCACACAAACAATAAAGGACATCTCTTGGGGCATTCCGTACACCAACTGTGTATGGAACGCCTCCAGATTGTAATTATTGCATTGGATTTTACAGAAAATGACAGAGCTGCAGATTAAAAAGGAAATGTAATTTTTAATAACTGCCAATAGTAACCGTCAGAGATACAGAGTGAATATATATATATATATATATATATATATATATATATATATATATATATATATATATATATATATATATATATATATATATATATATATATCACGCTGGTCCCTAAACAAGGTCCAAACTTCATGGTGATCGTACCCCTAAAATTGTCTTCAGGGTCTGGGTTCTATAGGGATGGACCATGGCCCTGGATGTGTAAAGCACGCTGTGGCTCACAACATGTTACACAATATGTCAAGGTGAGCTCCCAAGGTAGCACCGATCTCGATGCACTGCTTTCACTGTGGCCTAGTCAACCTGTGTCCTGTACTGTATGATTAGGATAAACATTCCCCCCCAAGAGCTATGTAGCATACAGAGTTCCTTATTTGCCACCATACATTATTACAGGATCAATGGAGAAGAGAACAGGGGAGAATACTTTTTAGCCTAGGTTCACATTGGAGCGATTTGTCATGCGATTTGAAGTTAGTCATAGAGAAAAACGAGGGCCAGATGGTCCCCGGCAGTCTCAGACTCTCGGAAGCCCGAGCGCAACGTTATGACATCACATCCGGGCTGGCAGAAGTAAACAATGCCGGGCACTCGGCTGGAAAGCCTGAGATTATTTTTATTTTTTTTTATCTCAGGCTTTCCAGCATGGAGGAGAAATGTGGGGTCTTATGGACCCAACATCTCTCCATAAAGAGGACCTGTCACACACTTATTCCTATTAGAAGAAAGCGCCCCCGTCCCCACATACTCGCACACAGAAGCGAACGCATATGTAAACCACGTTCAAATCACACATGAGGTATCACCGCAAACATTATAGAGCAAGAGCAATAATTCTAGCCCAAGACCTCCTCTAAACTGGTAACCTGTAAAAAAAAATTTAAAGCGTCGCCTATGGAGACTTTTAAGTACCAAAGTTTGGCACCATTCCACGAGCGTGCGCATTTTTAAAAGTGTGACATGTGAGGTATTCATGAGTTTTTTTTCCCCTTTTGAAAAATTGCTGCGCAAAAGTTGCAATGACCGCCATTTTATTCCCTAGGGCAAGGATATGCAATTAGCGGACCTCCAGCTGTTGCAGAACTACAAGTCCCATGAGGCATAGTAAGACTGACAGCCACAAGCATGGCACCCAGAGGCAGAGCATGATGGGACTTGTAGTTTTGCAACAGCTGGAGGTCCGCTAATTGCATATCCCTGCCCTAGGGTCTCTATATATAATGTTTGGGAGTTCTGAGCAATTTTCTAGCAAAAAAAAAATAGGATTTTTATAACAGCTTACCTGTAAAATCCTTTTCTTGGAGGACATCATGGGACACAGAGCACCACAGTAATCACTATGTGGGTATATAGGCACCTTCAGGTGATGGACACTGATATATACAATACAGGAAGTTCACTCCCTAAATAACCCCTCCTCCTATCAGGAGTACCTCAGTTTTTGTAGCAAAGCAATATACTTAAACCACAGAAAGAGGGGCGGGACCTCTGTGTCCCAAAATGTACTCCAAGAAAAGGATTTTACAGGCAAGCTGTTCTAAAAATCCTATTTTCTTTATCATACATCATGGGACACAGAGCACCACAGTAAGCACTATGTGGGAGGTCCCATAGCAATGCTATTTGAGGGGATGGAGAGACAACCTGTAGGGCACCCCCAGACTTGAGGACTTATACTGCTGCCTGCAGCACACTGCGCCCAAACGCGATATCCTCATGCCTCCTTACAGCCACCTTATAAAATTTGGTGAATGTATGTACTGAAGACCAGGTTGCGGCCTTACAGATCTGAGCCATGGAGGCCTGGTGACGCACTGCCCAAGAAGCACTAACCGCCCTGGTAGAGTGCGCTTTGACTTGAAAAGATGGAATCTTACCCTTTAAATCATAAGTCTGAATAATAACCTGCCAAATCCACTTAGCGACAGTGGATTTCGATGCTGCCTGTCCTGTCTTAGGACCCTCTGGCAGAATAAATAAGACATCAATCTTCAGAATCTGAGCAGTCATCTTTAGATTGTCTTGATGTGGCGAGAGCGGTCAAAGTTTATGTAGTGACTTCTCTTCCCTGGAACATGGTTTTGGAAAAAACGATGGCGGGATAATATCTTGGCTCAGGTGGAAACCTGAGACCACTTTTGTCAAAAAATCTGGACGAGGGCGCAACACCACTCTGTCCTCATGAATAATCAAGTGTGGCTTATTAGAAGAAAGAGCAGCCAATTCCAACACCCTCCTTGCTGAGGATATAGCAACCAAGAACATCAGTTCCTTGTCAGAAGGACTAAGGGAATATGCTGTACCGGTTCAAATGGCTGTTTTTGTAACACTGACAAAACTAAATTCAAGTCCCAAGGGCTTAAAAGGTGATTTAACTGGCGGATCAATCCGCATCATCCCTTGCATAAAACCCCGGACTAAAGATTGTGTAGCAAGGGGTCTTTGAAATAAGACCGATAAAGCTGAGACTTGGCCTTTAATAGTACTCAAGGCCAACTCTACCCCTAATTGTAGAAAGGCAAGAATTCTGCCTATGATACATCTCCGAGGGTGCCAACCCTTGGATTCACACCAGGAAACATATACCCTCCAGACTCTAATATATAATTCTGGAAGCTGGCTTCCTTCCATTAATCAAAGTAGAGATAACTGACCTGGAAAGCCCACGTTTCTTCAGTATGTGGGTTTCAATAGCCAAGCCATTAAATTTAGCGTTTGTAATGTAGGATGGAATATCGGCCCCTGTGAGAGTAGGTCTGGCCGTAGTGGAAGGGACCATGGATACTCCACTGCCATCTTTACGATTTCTGCATACCATGACCTTCTGGGCCATACTGGTGCTACCAGAATTACCAGTTTTCATTCCAGCTTGATCCTGCAAAGAAGTCGTGGCAGTAACTGAATAGGGGGAAATGCATAAATCAGTGAGAACTGATCCCACGGGGTCACCAACGCATCTGTTCCGCATGCAAGTGGATCCCTTGTGTCCTGGACACAAAGTTGACTAACTTCATGTTGAATCTGGACGCCAGAAGATCTACATCCGGAGTCCCCCATCTTTGGCAAAGAGCCCGAAAGATGTCGGGGTGAAGGGACCATTCCCCCCGGGAAAAACTGCTGGCGACTCAAGTAGTCCGCCTGCCAATTCTCTACTCCTGGAATGAAGACTGCCGATAGGCACGGAACATTCCTTTTTGCCCAAGTTAGAATATGGTTCACCTCTGTCTGCGCTGCAAGACTCCTGGTGCCCCCTTGGTGATTGATATAGGCCACAGCTGTGGTATTGTCGGATTGGATCCTGACAGGACAATCCCATACCCTGACTTCAGAAAATGAGACGGTGGAAACTCCCGAAATTCCAGTTTGTACCCTAGGGAAACCGTGGAGATGACCCATCTGTCCTGAATTTCCTCTTGCCAGACTTGTGAGTATTGCAGAAGTCTTCCCCACACTCTGGCAAGGGGGGCGCCCCTTCATGATGACTTTGGAATTCTGCTTTGCAGGTTTCCGTCCCCAGGACTTCTTTTGTGCCTGGGCCTGACCCTGAGCCTTTCCTCTAGAGTCTGACGGCGGAGGCCGTCGCCACTGCCTAGAGGCAGATGCCCCTGGCACAGGAGAAAGAGTCCGCTTAACTGAAGGGCGTTTATACTTTCTTTTGACTGGCAAAAGTGTACTTTTCCCACTAGAAATCATTTGGATGGACACCAGTCAGGAGCCTTTTGCATGGTGCTTCAGCTAACCAACTTTTTAACCACAGGATCCTATGCATGTGTACTAGCACAAGCTCAAGGCGGGACGCCTGGTTAATAGAATCTTTCATGGCGTCTATGGCAAAACATAATGCCCTTGGTAGTTCGGCCAATTCCCGGGCTTGTTGTGCAGGAACCTCCTTAAGGGCCTGTCTAAACTGGTCCTTTAGGGACTGACAGATGCCTATTGCAGCGACTGTAGGCTGAGTAACGGCACCTGCCAAGGAAAAAGAGGATTTTAACAGGAATTCCAACTTTTTATCTGTTGGATCCTTAAGCATTTGTGCATTGTCTACTGGACAATTTTATTCACACTGCAAATTGCAGCGTCAACTGCTGGTACATTCTATTTTTTGGTGAATTTCTCCTCCATGGGATAGAGAGCTGTGAATCTCTTTGGAGGGAGAAAATGCTTATCCGGGTGATCCCATTCAGCATAAATAAGCTGTTCCAATTAATGCATGGACAGGAAACGCATGCAAAGGCTGTGAAGGTTTTAACCACTTGCCGACCGCCTAACGCAGATATACTGCGGCAGAATGGCACGGGCAGGCAAAATCACGTACCTGGTACACGAGGTGGCCGGCATCGTTAGGGGAGATCACTCATTCGTGGCCACCCGCTCGCGATCGCTCCCAACGAATGAGAATCTTCCTCTGCTGCTGTATAGTATAGTATAGTATAGATGTATGTCATCTCTCCTCGGGTAGGTATTTTCTGGCGCCGAGGAGAGAAGACATCTAAGTGCACAACACATACACTTACAGCAAACAACACTAGGCACACTTTACACCCCCCCCCCCTCATCACAGCGACACCAATAGCAGTTTTTTTTTTTTCTGATTACTGCATTGGTGTCAGTTTGTGACAGTTAGAAGTGGTAGGGCAGTTAGTGGTAGCCCCTTTAGGTCTAGGGTACACCCCTAATAAAGTTTTAACTCCTTGATCACCCCCCATCGCCAGTGTCACTAAGCGATCGTTTTTATGATCGCTGTAATAGTGTCACTGGTGACGCTAGTTAGGGAGGTAAATATATAGGTTCGCCGTCAGCGTTTTATAGCGTCAGGGACCCCCATATACTACCTAATAAAAGGTTTTAACCCCTTGATTGCCCCCTAGTTAACTCTTTCACCAGTGATCACCGTATAACTGTTACGGGTGACGCTGGTTAGTTAGTTTATTTTTTATAGTGTCAGTGCACCCGCCGTTTATTACCTAATAAAGGTTTAGCCGCCTGATCGCCCGGCGGTGATATAAGTTAGGTTTTAGGGTCAGATAGGGTCTGCGTCGCCCCAGGCAGCGTCAGGTTAGCGCCAGTACCGCTAACACCCACGCATGCACCATACACCTCCCTTAGTGGTATAGTATCTGAACGGATCAATATCTGATCAGATCTATACTAGCGTCCCCAGCAGTTTAGGATTCCCAAAAACGCAGTGTTAGCGGGATCAGCCCAGATACCTGCTAGCACCTGCAATTTGCCCCTCCGCCCAGCCCAGCCCAGCCAAGTGCAGTATCGATCGATCACTGTCACTTACAAAACACTAAACACAAAACTGCAGCGTTCGCAGAGTCAGGCCTGATCCCTGCGATCGCTAACAGTTTTTCTGGTAGCGTTTCGGTGAACTGGCCAGCACCAGCGGCCTAGTACACCCCGGTCGTAGTCAAACCAGCACTGCAGTAACACTTGGTGACGTGGCGAGTCCCATAAGTGCAGTCCAAGCTGGTGAGGTGGCAAGCACAAGTAGTGTCCCGCTGCCACCAAGAAGAAGACAAACACAGGCCCGTCATGCCCATAGTGCCCTTCCTGCTGCATTCGCCAATCCTCATTGGGAACCCACCACTTCTGCAGCGCCCGTACTTCCCCCATTCACATCCCCAACCAAATGCAGTCAGCTGCATGAGAGGCATTTTCTTTATGTCCCCCTGAGTACCCCTACCCAATGAACCCCCCCAAAAAAGCATGTCGTTTCTGCAGCAAGCAGGATATAGGCGTGACACCCGCTATTATTGTCCCTCCTGTCCTGACAATCCTGGTCTTTGCATTGGTGAATGTTTTGAACGATACCATACACACTAGTTGAGTATTAGCATAGGGTACAGCATTGCACAGACTAGGCACACTTTCACAGGGTCTCCCAACTAAAAAAAAGTTGTCGTTTTATTGTTCTGCTCTTTTTTACTGTATTCTATTCTGTAATGTTTTATCAGGTTTGCTTTTCAGGTATGCTGTTTTTTTTTTATACTTTACTGTTTACTGTGTTTTATTGTTAACCATTTTTTTGTCTTCAGGTAAGCCATTCAGCTGCAGCACAGATTTATTTATCTTGACAGCAACAGCATTAGCACCCACGATACATAAAGCCGTGACTCCATCGCTGTCGGGGGTGATATATGCCGAAGCATGGGGGCAGCAGGGGCGGAGGAGCGATTTGCTCCTAACTTTTGGGGCGGCTGCCCCCATGCTTCGGCATATATAAATGGTGCATGTATGCCCATCATTAGAAGTGGGTGGATGAAGGGAGGTATTCTAATGGTGGGCATACCCACCATTTTTTTCGTTCAGCCCACAGGCTGCATGAAAAAAAAAAAGATTACAATATATGCCCAAGAAGGACCAGCAACATACTGGTATGTTGCTGGACTGAGTGGTTATACCAGAATGATGCCTGCATGTTTAGGTATCATCTTGGTATCATTCTTTTCAGCCAGCGGTCGGCTTTCAGGTGAAAGCAATCCTAGCAACTAATTAGCCTCTAAACTGCTTTTACAAGCAGTGGGAGGGAATGTCCCCCCCTCCCACCGTCTTCCATGTTTTTCTCTGGCTCTCCTGTCTCAACAGGGAATCTGAGAATGCAGCCGGTGATTCGGCCAGCTGACCATAGAGCTGATCAGAGACCAGAATGGCTCCAATCATCTCTATGGCCCTAAAAACCAGAAGCTACGAGCATTTCAGGACTTAGATTTCGCCAGATGTAAACAGCACCATTGGGAAATTGGGAAAGCACCTACCTATTGCCATCATAGGGGATATTTACATTCCCTGACATAACAATTAAAAAAAAAAATGAAAAGGAACAGTTTAAAAATTAGATAAAAAAGCAAAAGAAAAAAGAAGAAAAAAAAAAAAAAAAAAAAAAAAAAAAAAAAAAAGCACCCTTGCCCCCCACCCTGCTCTTGCGCAAAGGCGAACGCAAGCGTGCATCTGTAGTCAAATGTAAACAGCAATTGCACCATGCATGTGAGGTATCAGCGCGAAGGACAGATCGAGGGCAGTAATTTCAGCAGTAGACCTCCTCTGTAAATCTAAAGTGGTAACCTGTAAAGGCTTTTAAAAATGTATGTAGTTTGTCGCCACTGCACGTTTGGCGCGATTTTAAAGCATGTCATGTTTGGTATCCATGTAATCGACCGAAGATCATCTTTTTTATTTCATCAAACATTTGGGCAATATAGTGTGTTTTAGTGCATTAAAATTTTAAAAAGTGTGTTTTTTCACCTGAAAAATGCTTTTGAAAAAAAAAAAAAAAAAACGCTGCGCAAATACTGTGTGAAAAAAAAAAATAAACACCCACCATTTTAATCTGTAGGGCCTTTGCTTTAAAAAAATATATAATGTTTGGGGGTTCAAAGTAATTTTCTTGCAAAAAAAAATATTTTTTCATGTAAACAAATATTGTCAGAAAGGGCTTTGTCTTCAAGTGGTTAGAAGAGTGGGTGATGTGTGACATAAGCTTCTAAATGTTGTGCATAAAATGCCAGGACAGTTCAAAACCCCCCCAAATTACCCCATTTTGGAAAGTAGACACCCCAAGCTATTTGCTGAGAGGCATGTCGAGTCCATGGAATATTTTATATTGTGGGGGTGATATTATACCCCCAAACATTATATATTTTTTTAAAGCAAAGGCCCTACAGATTAAAATGGTGGGTGTATTCATTTTATTTTTCACACAGTATTTGTGCAGCGATTTTTCAAATGCATTTTTTGGGTAAAAAAACACTATATTGCCCAAATGTTTGATGCGATAAAAAAGATGATCTTAGGCCGAGTACATGGATACCAAACATGACATGCTTTAAAATTGTGCACAAACGTGCAGTGGCGAAAAACTAAATGCATTTTTAAAAGCCTTTACAGGTTACCACTTTAGATTTAGGTTTTCAGGGCCCATATGCAGCTAGGCTCCCAAAAAGTCCCACACATGTGGTATCCCCGTACTCAGGAGAAGCAGCAGAATGTATTTTGGGGTGTAATTCCACATATGCCCATGGCATGTTTGAGCCAAATATCATTTAGTGACAACTTTGTGCAAAAAAAAAAAAAAAGTTTGTAATTTTCCCGCAACTTGTAGCAAAATATAAAATATTCCATGGACTCAACATGCCTCTCAGCAAATAGCTTGGAGTGTCTACTTTCTAAAATGAGGTCATTTGGGGGGGTTGAACTGTCTTGGCATTTTATGGCCTTCAAAACCGTGATAGGTAGTGAGGAGGGAAATCAAAAATTTACGCACTTAGAAATCCTGAAGGCGGTGCTTGGTTTTCGGGGCCCCGTACACGGCTAGGCTCCCAAAAAGTCCCACACATGTGGTATCCCCATACTCAGGAGAAGCAGCTAAATGTATTTTGGGGTGCAATTCCACATATGCCCATGGCCTGTGTGAGCAATATATCATTTAGTGACAACTTTTTGTAATTTTTTTTTTTGGTCATTATTCAATCACTTCAAAAAAAATAAAATAATATTCAATGGGTTCAACATGCCTCTCAGCAATTTCCTTGGGGTGTCTACTTTCCAAAATGGGGTCATTTGGGGGCAGGGTTTGTACTGCCCTGCCATTTTAGCACCTCAAGAAATGAGATAGGCAGTCATAAACTAAAAGCTGTGTAAATTCCAGAAAATGTACCCTAGTTTGTAGACGCTATAACTTTTGCGCAAACCAATAAATATACGCTTATTGACATTTGTTTTACCAAAGACATGTGGCTGAATACATTTTGGACTAAATATATGACTAAAATGGAGTTTATTGGATTTTTTAATAACAAAAAGTAGAAAATATCGTTTTTTTTTCAAAATTTTTGGTCTTTTTCCGTTTATAGCGCAAAAAATAAAAACCGCAGAGGTGATCAAATACCATCAAAAGAAAGCTCTATTTGTGGGAACAAAAGGACGCAAATTTCGTTTGGGTACAGCATTGCATGACCGCGCAATTAGCAGTTAAAGCGACGTAGTGCCAAATTGTAAAAAGTGCTCTGGTCAGGAAGGGGGTAAATCCTTCCAGGGCTGAAGTGGTTAAGGAACCTAAAGAAGAAATAGAACTTTCAGCTGACTTCGTTAGGGGTAGCTTTAAAGTGGAACGAACCATCTCCGTAAGAGATTGCACCAGCAATTTCTCAGATTGCGAGGCTAGAAGTTCATCTACCGCTGTCTCCTCCGAAGAGGAGTCATTGGTTTGCCTTTCCTCCTGATCGCCTGAGGGCAACACCGCATCCTGTACCCATTGATCCCTTGGTAAAGGGTCCAAGGGGGGGAGGGGGATCTAACACGCTTCCTTATCCTTTTGGATGGAGGATGCGATTAAAGCCGCTAATCCTCTTTCTAGGCCCTGCAGGGCAGAGGAAAATGCATCTTCAGACACGTATACAGGGGCTGGGATGTGAGAAGCAGCTGCACCACCAATTGGTTCCAATGACTCATCCTGGCTTGCCACATCTGGTATTTCAGGAAAGGATGACAGCATGGAGGCACGGCTGGAATTCCCAGCGCCTGGGGGTGGGATTTTTGGTACCTTTGTGGTGTCTTTTTTAGAAGCCATAGTGCTGAGCACAAAAAGCAGAGGAACCAAGTAAATGCACAACTCGCTGAGCAATAGTCTAGCAAAAAAACAATGCCGCTAATAAAGTTCAGCTTTGGTGCTGAGTATAAATGTTATTCCTGTACTGAAAATGCCTATATACATCCTTACGTGTCCCCAGCGCTCCTTGTGTCTTGTGTGCCAGACTGCAGCTGTTAACTGGAAGAGTCTGCTCTGTCTCTGCTTCTGTTTGGCCCCATCACCTGCGCTGTGTGCTCCTCATGGTTTTACATCCTGCACACAACACTGCGCCCTTAAGCCAAGCCCCGCGCCATTCAACACGTCCTCCCCTCTGTTAAAACTAGCTGTAGTTCACACGTGCGAATGGCATCAACACACTGCTTTCCAGTGGAGACCCAGCGAGAGGGGAGGAAGGGAGGGCTGGGGAGGCAGGATTTTTTAAAAAGTAATGAGCTTCTGTGGGGATGCGAACATAGGAAAGCCGCCGCACCCCCGTGGAGGGGGGGAGGGGTATAAAACTACCATTGTACCTCTCTTCCCCCAGGGGGGAAAAGCAAACATGCTGTCTCTGGATGAGGTATCCCCCCTTGCTTGCTCAGACCACACACATGCTGTTAGCTGAGACACTGAGCTGTCTGAGCAGCGGCGTACTAAGGTATGTGCATTTACTCCCTCTAGTGGAGACTTTAAGGCATGACAATTTTACTCATGGAAGAAAAATTGCATAGGTGGACTTTTTACAGTTCGTAGGCTTCTTCCCTTACCTTATCCTCGCCGCAGGATACTGCTGAAGTCAGACAGATCCAAACGTCACCCATAATGGCGGGCTGCGTTTAGCAAACCTTCAAGGACCGCGTCCCTTTTTATCGGGGTTCCACTCCCTTGGACCTGTATAGCACCCCTCAGGAAAAACTTTAGGTAACGTGAGAATGACCAAAAAGCCCTGGGTCCTGGGGTCCAGCTCTGCAAAGAGAGGAGTTACAGGCAAAACCTCGTGCTTCGTATACGAGGCCCGGCTACCATCCATCTTGGCCTCAGTGGCACTTTGGATGGATTCAGCATGGATCCCTCCTGGAGCTCCTCAGAGCACATCTTCACTCGTGACCAACACAGACACTGGCAAAAAAACTGAGGTACTCCTGATAGGAGGAGTGGTTATATAGGGAGTGAACTTCCTGTATTGGGTATATCAGTGTCCATCACCTGAAGGTGCCTATATACCCACAGTGATTACTGTGGTGCTCTGTGTCCCATGATGTACGATAAAGAAATTATCATTTTTAAATGTAGGAGAGGAGTGCTGGAATTCATGCGGTATGGAAGTGGTTAAAATAATAGATGTTATGATCTGTCGGCAATAGCAAAACAAACCGATGCCAGCTTTGAGTACAATTCATAATGACAATATTTTATCCGTAAACACTGACCTGAGGTGTCCCTGGGAACTTGAAAATGCAACAAATATGCGCATTTTTAAACAACACCATAAATGGGACTTTAAGGTGTACATACGGTACAAAACTGAATACCTGCAGGATGAAATGGCGATGGCCAGCATTGTCCAGGCATAAGTCACCTTTATCTAGATGGGTTCTGAACTGGGACAGGTATTCATTTTGCCGACTAATGTCTGTAGCAAGAATGATGGAGCC
Source organism: Lithobates clamitans (assembly GCA_037952925.1). Lineage (NCBI taxonomy): Eukaryota > Metazoa > Chordata > Amphibia > Anura > Ranidae > Lithobates > Lithobates clamitans. The sequence goes on along the minus strand of JBBGZY010001281.1, from coordinate 1,106,635 downwards.
CAACTGGCTTTCCATTTGTTGTCTGAAAAACAAAAAACAAATGAAACCTTTTGTGTCAATTATTATTATTATATGAGATTTATATAGCGCCAACAGTTTACTCAGCGCTTTACAATGTATAAGGGGGACAACACAATTACAGTACAATACAAAAGGTACAGGAGGGCCCTGCTCGTAGAGCTTACATTCTAAAAGGGAGGGGGTGGTGGTACAAAAGGTAATAGCTGCAAAGAATGATTTGATGGGGGTGGCTCAGGGACAGTTATGTGGGTGTGGGATAGGCTTCCCTGAATAAAAGAGTTCAAGGATCTCCTAAAGGTGGACAGGGTAGGGGCTGATCGGACATACTGGGGCAGGGAATTCCAGAGGATGGGAGAGGCTCTGGAGAAGTCCTGAAGGCGAGCATGGGAGGAGGTAACAAGGGAGCTAGAGAGCAGGAGGCCCTGGGAGGAGCGGAGGGGGCGATTTGGGCGATATCTGCAGATGAGGTTGGTGATGTAGATGGGGGCGATGTTGTGAATGGCCTTGTATGTTATGGTTAGCATTTTGAATTTTACACGGTGGGGTAGGGGAAGCCAGTGAAGGGATTGGCAGAGAGGAGCAGCAGTCACGGATCGATTAGTGAGGTGTATTAGTCTAGCAGCAGCATTCATAATAGACTGAAGGGGGGATAGCCTGCTTAAGGGTAGGCCATTAAGGAGAGAGTTGCAATAGTCGAGGCGGGAAAAAATCAAAGAGTGAATAAGTTGTTTTGTAGTGTCATTAGTCAGAAAGGGTCAAATTTTGGAGATGTTGCGGAGGTTAAGGCGGCAGGATTTAGCCAGTGATTGGATATGGGGGCTGAAGGAGAGGTCAGAGTCAAGGATTACACCCAGGACTCTGGCATGTGTGGAGGGACCAATGGTTGTGTTGTTGATATTAATGGTGAAGTCACAGGAGGGGGACCGTGAAGGAGGAAATATAACAAGCTCAGTTTTAGAAAGATTAAGTTTGAGGAAGTGGTGTGACATCCATACCGATATGTCATTCAGCAAGTTTGAGATCCGCGAGGAGATAGTGGGGGTGAGTTGGGGAGTGGAGAGATAGATCTGTGTGTCATCGGCATAGAGGTGGTATTGGAAGCCATGGGAGGTGATCAACTGGCCCAGGGAAGAGGTATAGAGTGAGAAAAGGAGAGGCCCAAGGACAGAGCCTTGGGGTACCCCAACAGAAAGAGGAAGGGGAGCGGAGGAGATGGAGTTGTAAGTGACGCTGAAAGTGCGCTGAGATAGGTAGGAGGAGAACCAGGATAATGCAGAATCACGGAGGCCAAGGGAGTGTAATTTGCTGAGGAGCAGCAGGTGGTCAACTGTGTCAAAGGCAGCAGAGAGGTCTAAAAGTATGAGTATGGAGTAGTGGCCATTGGTTTTGGCAGTTATTAGGTCATTGGTGATTTTTAGTAGGGCAGTTTCAGTCGAATGTTGTAGGCGGAAGCCAGACTGTAGGGGGTCGAGAAGGTTGTTGTCCGTGAGGTAGCGACTCATTTGGTCATGAACAAGGCGTTCGATGAGCTTGGAGGCAAACGGGAGAAGGGAGATAGGTCTTAAGTTATTCAAACAGGTGGGGTCTAGTGAGGGTTTTTTGAGTATGGGGGTAACCAGTGCATGTTTGAACGGGGAAGGAAAGGTGCCGGAGGAGAGGGAGAGGTTGAAGATGTGGGTTAGGGAGTTGAGGATAGAGTGGGAAGGTGGTCGCAGCAATTGAGAGGGGACAGGGTCCAGGGGACATGTAGTGAGGTGGGCCATGGAGAGGAGTTTATCAACTTCTTCTGTGGTAACTGGGCAAAAGGAGAGAGTATTGAGTGTGGTGTTGGACCTGATATGTTGGGTAGGGGAGGAATTTTAATGCTGGATATCTCCTTGCGAATTGTGTTGATTTTGCTATTGAAGTGGTTGGCAATATGTTGAGCGGTAAGCAAGTTGGTGGGAGGGGGCAGTGGGGGGTGAAGTAAGGAATTAAGGGTAGAAAAGAGTTGACGAGGTTTGGATGAGAGGGTTTTGATGAGAGTGTTGTAATAGGTTTGTTTAGCAGTGTGGAGGCAGGAGTTGTATTTGAGAAGGACAGATTTGTAGAGGGTAAAGTCTTGCAGGGATTTAGATTTACGCCATGCTCGCTCAAGAGCACGGCTGCGTCTCTTGAGACTTCTGGTGTCGTCTGTTTGCCAGGGTTGTGGCAGATGGGGCCTGGTTCTGCGTGTAGAAAGAGGAGCAAGTACGTCTAGGGAGGATGACAACGTGGTGTTGTAGATGGAAGTGGTTAGGTCTGGGCAGGACAGGGGTGCGATTTTGTCATAAAGGCCATCAGTAGCAGAGTGAAGAAGGGAAGGTTTGAGGTTGCGAAGGTTTCTGCGGGTAGTGGTTTGTGGGTTGGCAGCATGGGATATAGGAGACAAGGAGAGTGTGAAACGGATAAGGTTGTGATCAGAGAGAGGAAAGGGTGCGTTGGAGAGATTGCAGGGATTGCAGCGATGGGAGAATACAAGGTCAAGAGTGTTGCCGTTGGAGTGAGTGGTAGTTTGTGTCCATTGTGTTAGGTTAAAAGAGGAGGTTAAGTTGAGTAGTTTAGAAGTGGTAGCATTATTAACATTGATTGGAATGTTAAAGTCACCTAGGATGATGGCAGGCACTTCAGATGAGAGAAAATAGGGTAGCCATGCAGAGAAGTCATCCAGAAAGCGTGACACTGGTCCAGGAGGCCGATAAATGACTGCGACCCTCAGACAAGCTGGAGAGAAAAGACGAATGCAGTGCATTTCGAAAGAGCAGGTGGAAAGAGAGGGAGGTGTGGGCAGTACCTGGAAGGTGCATTGTGGGGAGAGGAGAAGTCCGACACCACCTCCTTTTCGTCCACTGGGTCTGGTGGAGTGAGTCCAGAGAAGGCCACTGTGGGACAGTGCAGCTGGAGAGGTAGTATCAAATTCCTGGAGCCAGGTTTCAGTTATAGCAAATAGATCAAGGGATTTGGAAAGGAAAAGGTCATTGACAGAAACTAGTTTGTTGAAGACTGAGCGGGCATTCCAGAGGGCACATGAAAGAGGGGGGCTGACTTGTGGAATCAGGGGAATTGGGATGAGAAGGTTGAAGTTGCGACTACTGTTGGAGGAGGTAGATGGCCGATAAATATATACATATAATCAATCATCAAGTTCAAGACACACTGAGCTCATATAACTAAATTAAACAGGGTGGTGATGTCAATGAAAAACAGTTTATGTTCATTTCCAGACAACAAACACAAACCCTGGAATTCATGAAAAGTGTATAGGCTTTTTGAATTCTGTCCAACCTTCTGACAGATCCAAGTATAGGATGGAAACAAGCACATGAATCTGCTACATGATCACCAGCACAGAGGCTAGCGTGTCCATCTTGGATACCCTGATCTCTGTGCAGTTTAGTAATACTGAGCTCCCTGCCCATCCACTCCTCTTGTCACTTAGACAGGCACGATGGCCAGTATGTTTTGCTGTTGGGTGGACGGAGTATGATGGGAATTCTGAGAGACTGGTTTCCCTTCAGGTTCGCCTTCTTTGTAATTGACAACAAGCGGATTCCTTAGCCACTAGACAGCCCAGCACCATCTGAACACTCTAGTTTGTCTCTGTATGCTAACAGAGTTGAGCCTTATTACCTCAAGTTTTCTTATCTACAAACTGGCATTAATTCTTGTTTTTTTTACAGCCAAAGCAAAGCATTGTGGAAGTAGCAACGATACAGCCAAAAAGTGGTGCAAACACTATTTGTTATGCCATCAAATCCCTTTTTCTCCAGTTTTATAAATCCATAGATTTTTTTTAAAAAAAAAGTAAAATTCCCACCTACAGGCACAAGATGATGCCCACTATAACTTTTTTTCTTCTGTGTACCTCAGTTTGTTACTGGTGCCCAATTTTCCCTGCCTTCACAGCTAAGCCAAGGCAATGATTATTTCCATGCCCAAAGAGAACGCCAGGGGCCAGGTAAAGGCATTCTCAAAAGAGCAGGGTAATGGCAGATGGCGGAGCTTGACCCCGCTTTTCTTGCAGAGCTGCTTTTGGTATTGTAGTGCAATCCATATAAAACACAAAGTCAGTTAATAGTGCAGCAGAAAAAATACAAACTTTCAGCAATGATCAGATATTAGACATTATTAGATATTAACTGATGCTCGAAATATCATAGAATAATGTGAGGGACATAAACATTTCATATTAACCAACTAGAAGGAAGAATAGCAACATACCTTTCTTCCAAACTCATGTGTGCAAACAAACCAGATTCTCGCAACAAGCCCACTGCTGACCTCCAGTGGTGGCTTTCTAATACTGAGGTATTCTAAAAAGCAAACAGACAGACAAGCATTAGAAAAAAAAAATCAAGCAGCAGACTCCCTAAGTTTATACTCATACTCAAGAATGTCTTGTACTATATAGGTAATATAACACTGAACCTCAGCCATGATATACACCAGATACCCAATAATCTGCTGCCAGCCAAACAATTCCCTATTATAAATTGTCCCCTAAACGAAGCAAAACAAAATTACACTACATTATATCCCCAATAAATAGAAAGGGAACATATGTTGCAGGAATAAAGCATGCTACGGAACCATTTAAGACCACATTCTTGCTGCCGAACTATTTAGGAAAAGCTCCAATACTTCTGGGGAGGGTAGGGGCCTGCCATTACTAATCCCCCCCCCCCCCACATTCCTATTGGTCTATTACTATGATGTGCGGCCTCTCCATTTAATGTGCAGAAGTCAAGTAAGGGCGGACAAGTGTCATCACTAATAAGTGCCAAGGATTGGGGTGTCAGAACTGCCAGGGATTTAGCCATCACAAAAAGATTTGAACCTCTGTGTCTGCACTTCATACCCATCAGCAGTTATTTAGTGATAAGAAGTGATAGGTATAAAGTGAAAGATCAGAGAAATCGTGTATGCTAGCTTTGGAAAAAAATGGCGATCAACTTTAATATAGAAAGCCTCAAGTGAGGCCCCTGATAGAACGAAGGTGGCCGCAAAAAAAAAAAAAAATCAGCATATGTAATGCTACAGAAAGCTGTCAGACTGCACACATACAACAGGAGATGGTCAAAGACCCCTACAGGAGTACTGGGGACATACTGCAGGTAACAGATTAGAGACACATTACATGTGACTGCTAAGTGATCATGGCTACTACAGGGCAATAGGGAAACAGACTGTCTCTGCAGGAGCTCCGGGAGGTGCACAGAAACCGCCTCCCAGGCTGCAGGTTGCTCACCATGGTGTTAGAGGCAGCAGAGTAAAAGTGGTTGTAACCCTCAAACATGAAATATGAACAAAGCATATCCCTCTATAGTGTGTATTTGTCTCTATCCAGAGCACCAAGTGTCATTTCTGTCTGCAGCTTCATTCCTCTAGTATCAGTCACTTCTAACACCAAGAGAAAACAAATGATGATGGAAGGGATCTCCAGCTGATTAACAGCCTCAGCTCTGTACCTGTGTGAAGGGGGGTGTGTCCCTTCCCACCAATCAGCTGTCAGAGCTCTCCTTTCAGAGTTCTGTAGAGTGTAATTTCAGGTCTCTGCCTCCTTTTTCTGACAGCTCAGACAAGTTTTATAAATTCTCCACTTTGAACAGATGTAAAGAAGATTGCAGATAAACTTATGTAGGAGGATTTGTTTCATCTCTGTGTATCCCTTGAAGCCAAACACTTCACTGGGTATATGTAAGGGTTTGCAACCACTTTAACCTTACTCAATTTTCAACATTTAAAAATAAACATTTTCCCTAAGCACAGACGCCTCAAGGGGTCTGTTAAAACGATAACTGCATTTTTTTTTTTTTGCCATGACCTAACCTACTCCCTCCACAGATGCACACTTATTACCTGATCCAATAGCTGAGACCTTTAGTGTGTCTACTTCCAGTACCGCAAGTCTCACTGTACTGGCAGGCTCTGTGCATTACAACCCTAAAGACCTTAAAATGGGGGCTCCTTTAGTCTATGGCCTCAGAAAACACAGGCCTCATAAAAGTCTATGCGGCTGTAATGCACAGGCATGGCAAGGACATTGAGACTTGATGCACTGAAAGTAAACGAGCACCAGAGGCTGTGGCTGCAGATCAAAGTATGCATCTGCAGAGGGAGAGGGTATGTTAGATTAGGGCAGTGCAAAGGGGCAAAAAGGAAAAATGTACCATATTTATCGGCGTATAACACGCACTTTTTTCCCCTTAAAATCAGGGGAAAGTCGTGGGTGCGTGTTATACGCCGATCCCCGCTATCGCTATGTGAATGTCGGCGATCGCCGCCGACATTTACATAGCGAGTAGTTTCAAATATGGCGCCGCGGAGTTCGGAGGGGCTCGGCGGTGCTGAACGAGCGCCGCCGAAATCACAGAGCCGAGATACACATAGTCGGGTGTATTCGGCTCTTTCCGGCGCCGCTCACTGTCACGCCCAGTCCCGCCATTGGACCTGTGTTATGTCCATCATAGGGCGGGACTGGGCGGGACTGTGAGCGGCGCCGGAAAGAGCCGAGAACCCTCGGCTATGTGTATCTCGGCGGCGTTCGTTCACTTCCGCCGGCGCCGAGTCTCTCCGAACTCCGCGGTGCCATATTTAAAACTACCACCATGTGTATGGCGGCGGCGGCGGCAGGAGGAGGCATGGACACTGGGGACAAGGCTGCAGGGACAAGGTGTGCACTGGGGACAAGGCTGCATTGATAAGGCTGCACTGGGGACAAGGCTGCATGGACAAGGTGTGCACTGGGGACAAGGCTGCATTGATAAGGCTGCACTGGGGACAAGGCTGCATGGACAAGGTGTGCACTGGGGACAAGGCTGCATTGATAAGGCTGCACATGGGACAAGGCTGCATGGACAAGGTGTGCACTGGGGACAAGGCTGCATTGATAAGGCTGCACTGGGGACAAGGTTGCAGGGACAAGGCTGCACTGGGGACAAGGCTGCATTGATAAGGCTGCACTGGGGACAAGGCTGCATTGATAAGGCTGCACTGGGGCAAAGCTGCACTGACACTGAAAAGGCTGCAATGACACTAACAAGGCTGCAGATGAACACTGAGCCGAGATACACATAGTCGGGTGTATTCGGCTCTTTCCGGCGCCGCTCACTGTCACGCCCAGTCCCGCCATTGGACCTGTGTTATGTCCATCATAGGGCGGGACTGGGCGGGACTGTGAGCGGCGCCGGAAAGAGCCGAGAACCCTCGGCTATGTGTATCTCGGCGGCGTTCGTTCACTTCCGCCGGCGCCGAGTCTCTCCGAACTCCGCGGTGCCATATTTAAAACTACCACCATGTGTATGGCGGCGGCGGCGGCAGGAGGAGGCATGGACACTGGGGACAAGGCTGCAGGGACAAGGTGTGCACTGGGGACAAGGCTGCATTGATAAGGCTGCACTGGGGACAAGGCTGCATGGACAAGGTGTGCACTGGGGACAAGGCTGCATTGATAAGGCTGCACTGGGGACAAGGCTGCATGGACAAGGTGTGCACTGGGGACAAGGCTGCATGGACAAGGTGTGCACTGGGGACAAGGTTGCAGGGACAAGGCTGCACTGGGGACAAGGCTGCAGGGACAAGGCTGCACTGGGGACAAGGCTGCATTGATAAGGCTGCACTGGGGACAAGGCTGCATTGGGGACAAGGCTGCATTGATAAGGCTGCACTGGGGACAAGGCTGCACTGGGGCAAAGCTGCACTGACACTGAAAAGGCTGCAATGACACTAACAAGGCTGCAGATGAACACTGATGAGGCTGCATTGATGGGCATTTTAATGTAAGTTTCTTTTCCTTAAACTTCCCTCCTAAAAGTTTTTTTCCTTAAAATTCTCTCCTAAACTTGGGGTGCGTGTTATACGTCGGCGCGTGTTATACGCCGATAAATACGGTACTTCTTTAAATTTAAATTTAGTACTCAAAGGAGGTTACTCTGTACCCCTCTTCAATTTAGTGTCCATTCAACTCTGATTTCACGGCTAAGCCCCGCCAACTGCCATTTCAGCTCATTGTAAAGACACCCTTACTTGGCAAGAGATGGCAGGTTTTAGAGATCCAGTCCAGGTAAAAACAAGTCTAAGGCTGGCCATACATTATACAATTTTCTTGTACAACTTTCCTTTAGATTTACCAAAACCATATAATAGGATGCCAAACCTAAACACTTTCAATTTGTATGCAATCAGGCAGGCCCTTGTACTACATAGTTGAAGGTAAATCTAAAGAAAATTGAATTAGAAAATTGTATGGTGTATGGCCAGCTTTACATAAGTTAAAGTGGAACTAAACCCATCAATCTAACAGCAGCTCTCAAATTTTCCACCCGCCTACTCACATTACGGCATGAGGGCTGGCGAGGAGCTGGGCTGCCTGGAAGTGGGGGGCGAGCACCGGCAGCAGGTGGAGGAGCTGTTCTCCAAGCGATCGCCCCCAGGGAAGAGAGCATGGGAGGAAGAGGAGAGCCGCGGGATAACAGAGCGCGGATAGCACGCCGGAACAGCTTACATTACAATTGCCCCCCGCTCTGCTCGCAGTCATACACAGCCCCGCCTCCTCCTGACCCCGCACCTGTGATAGACAGAACGCATCCCAGCATTGGACCCGCATTATGTCCATCACAGGCGTGGGGTTAGGAGGAGGCGGGGCTGTGTATCACGGAGAGCAGAGCAGGGGCAATTGTAATGTAAGCTGTTACGGCGTGCGATCCAGCTCTGTGATCCCGCAGCTCTCCTCTTCCTCCAGTCATGATCTGGCCGACCCTCTCTTCCTCTGCCCAGGCGAGGCTGCAATGGTGGGCCCAGGTGACGCTGCAACGGTGGGCCCAGGTGAGGCTGTGCTGAGGGGCAATGATAAAGTTGTTAATATTTACTTTTGTAACTTAATTCTGCATAAAACATTTAAGTGTCATTTCATGAGATAATTTATGAGGGCGTGTTTAAGGGGCGGAATTAGGGCCGGGGCAACTGGTGGTGAGTAACCCTTGAGGCCTAGCTAGTAGCTCAGGACTTGAAATTTTGAGCCCTGCTAACAGTATTAAAAAAAAAAAAAAGAGAAGAAGATCACATGAAAAGCTAGTCCGACTTTGGGTCTGAATGGATTGGCTTTGGGCTAGGATCAATGGTATCAATTTGACATCAGTCTGGGGCACGTCTGAGGTCATTCAAAAATGGACAGCTGCTATTAACCTGCATTTGACTTCCCATTTTGCAGGTAAAAAAATAAAAAAAAATAATGTGCATTGATTAATTTTTTTAGGCTCTATTCACACCTGGGCATTTTGGGATCGCAGCAAAACTGCTGCGATTCTGCCCACGATCGCAAAACTCACTACAATCACAAAACACAGGTTCAGGTGTTATTTTAAATGGCAACCAAAATGCAGCACAGGGGCTTCTTTTGGGAGACAAGCTTCACGCGATGCAATTTGCCATGCGATGATCGCGAAAAAAAAACGCACATTTTAGGTGCCATTGAAAATATTTGAACCTGCATTTGCTGTTGTAGTGCGTTGAGATCACGGGCATCTGCCACGGTCCCAAAACGCCCAGGTGTGAATGGAGCCTTACACGGGACCCTGTAAAGCATTGCACCCGCCCAGTGTGCAGAGCTCCTTCCTTGCCCCGCAGGCTGGCATTTTTTATGAGCATCCTTAAAAATAGACAAAAAAAAGATTTCCCAGATTCCAGAGCCAACAAGCCAGTGAAAACCTGATGTTCTGTGTCAAAGCAGTCTATCCGGGGAACGGATTGATTTATCCAATGACAACAGAATGTTGAATTGTAGAGGTCTGGAGGGAAACTGGACAAATGAAATTGCCTCAAGGCGGCTACAGTCAAGCCCAAGACTCTCATGCAAAAGTGTAAAGTCAGACAGTTCCTGGACTGGAGAGCTCAAATCTAACATCAGCAAGTCTAAAGTACAAAACTTTTTTTTCCAAAAAAAACGCGTTCGAAAAATTGCTGCGCAAATATCGTGCGAGATAAAGAGTTGCAATAACCGCTATTGTATTCTCTATGGTCTTTGTGAAAAAAACATATATAACGTTGTGGGGTTCTATGTAATTCTAGCAAATAAATGATGATTTTTACATGTAGGAGAGAAATGTCAGAATTGACCTGGGTGCTCAAGAACGCCTGAAGGTTCTCCGTTCATGTTGGGCCTCTGTATGTGGCCATGCTGTGTAAAAGTCTCACACATGTGGTATCGTCATACTCGGGAGTTAATAGCAGAATGTGTTTTGGGGTGTAATTTGTGGTATGCATATGCTGTGTGTGAGAAATAACCTGCTAATTTAACAATTTTGTGAAAAAAAAAAAAAAAAAAAAACTTGATTTTGCAAAGAATGGGAAAAAATGACAACTTCAAAAAACTCACCATGCATCTTTCTAAATACCTTGGAATGTCTTCTTTCCAAAAAGGGGTCATTTGGGGGGTATTTGTATGCGTACGTATGCGTTCGCTTCTGCATGCGAGCACACGGGGACAGGGGCGCTTTAAAAATTAAAATTTTTTATTGTTCATTTTACTTTATTTTAGTTTGATGCTTTTATCCCCAAAAAAATTTTTTTGATCACTTGTATTCCTATTACAAGGAATTTAAACATCCCTTGTAATAGGAATATGGCATGACAGGTCCTCTTTACAGTGAGATATGGGGTCAATAAGAGCCCACATCTCACCTCTAGGCTGGGAAGCCTGAAAAAAAAAAAAAAAAAAAAAAAAAAAAAAAAAAAAAAAAGATCCTGGCTTGATTGTAGCGGTGAGTCGGTAGAAGCACCGGAGGGCGGCGGGAGGGGGGGCGTCCCCTCTCACCTCCCGTAAGAACGATCAAGCAGTGTAACAGCCGCTATGATCGCTTTTATGGTGTAGGGAATCGCCGGATTAAAAAGTTGATATCTGAATGATGCCTGTAGATGCGGGCATCATTCAGATATCCCCGCACAAAGTCAAGGACGTCGTATGACGGCGGGCGGGAAGTGGTTAAAACGCTTTTTTCTTTTAACGCAAAGTTGTCCATTTATACAATATTTCTAACACATAGCATATACATACCAAAAATGACACCCCAAAATAGATTCTCCTACTCCTGAGTACGGCGATACCACGTGTGAGACTTCCACAGCCTGGCCACATATAGAGGCCGAGTATGGCTGGGTATTGCCGGGTATGGCAGAGTATGGCCGGGTATGGCTGGGTATCACCAAGTATGGCTGGGTATCACCGAGTATGGCTGGGTATCACCGAGTATGGCTGGGTATCACCGAGTATGGCTGGGTATCGCGGGGTATGGCTGGGTATCGCGGGGTATGGCTGGGTATCGCGGGGTATGGCAGAGTATCGCGGGGTATGGCAGAGTATTGCGGGGTATGGCAGAGTATTGCGGGGTATGGCAGAGTATTGCGGGGTATGGCAGAGTATTGCGGGGTATGGCAGAGTATTGTGGGGTATTGCAGGGTATTGTGGGGTATTGCAGGGTATTGTGGGGTATTGCAGGGTATTGTAGGGCATTTCAGAGTAGTGCAGAGTATTGCAGGGTATTGCAGAGCATTGAGGGATTGCTGAGCATGGATGGATGACTGGCAGTTGTCACTGTGCAGCGCTGTGGGCACTACAGATGCAGCCCACAGCACTGCTACCATCCGATCCCTCCCCCTCTCCTCTCACAGTGTACCGATCGGTACAGAGAGGGGAGGAGAGGAACCGGCGTCATGACATGACATTTGACGGAGCGATCACATGGTAAACGGCCTCTGGACCCGGCGGTCACGGGTGCTCCCGAGTATGCACCCCAGAGGGCGTGCGAGAGCGGAATTCTGGGAGGATGTCCCTGGACGCCCTCCCAGAGTTAAGCAACCGTCCTGTAGCCTTCATTTGGCTATGGGCCGGTTGTTAAGTGGTTAATCTGTGGAAGTAACACCCTGGCCTGATTAGACCTAGCTACGCAAAACTATGAGGGAGATTTACTAAAACTGAAGCACTCAAAATCTGGTGCATCTGTTTATGGTAGCCAATCAGCTTTTAAATTCATCTTGTTTAATTAAGCTTTGCAATAAAACCTGGAAGCTGATGGTTTGGTTTCTATGCAGAGCTGCACCAAATGCTGCACTCTCCAGTTTTAGTAAATCTCCCCAATGAGTCAGTTCCAGTGACTATTCCTGAAAGTTCAGGATCCACCCCAAGATCTATTGACTGGACAATCAAAGCCACTTTGTCAGAGGCAGCAAGCGAATGTTGCCTCAAGAACAGGACACTACCCTCTCAGTTGCCCATTTAAGCAAACGATAAACATGATGGTTACACTCGTGTCTGAACGTTTATCTGGTCCGACTTGCCATCGGTTTGCCATCATTGGAGGAAAAGGCCCTGTCTGGGTAATAGCCACAAGCGATTCAGCTTGTGCAAGCTGGTAAGCACGCAATTCATGTGGTGGTGGATAAACACTTTGTGCGTCAGTGTGATTTATCATCAAGAGTACTTCCTACATGCACTTTTTGTCTGCAAGGGTGGTGCGATGTTTCTTTATGCTACCTGCTAAGGACCATCTTTCCAAGCCTACATTATAGTTTTCGTGGACTACTAATATCACTTTATTTAGATTCACTCTGATATGAATTTATCACTTTAAGTGTTATGAATTTATCAGTTCATATATTGGTATTCTTTTAGTTGTGGGAGCACAGCTCTATTCATATTATTCTTTCTGTGTATATCTCACAGCAGAGTTGCTGCCTTTAAGGAATCACAGCGCAGTTTTCTTTCTTTTGTATATATACACACATGATGGAATTACCTAATTAACTTGACACGATCTTGGGCTATAATGTTGTATGCATCGTAGTTTTATGGACATAGAAGATACTTGTCCATAGGAATAATGAAATTGTGAATATAGTTTAATGTCTTGTAATTTATGATATACCTAAAATAAAAGTTTGGCAAAAATTTTTAAACAAAGCCATTTATACGAATAAAAAAATAAATAAATAAATAAAGTATGATTTGATATTTTTGCCTTAGTTTTGGCACCTTAGAAGTCTCAAATACACTTTTTTATCAGCATAAAGTCTGGCTGTAGAACCTTTGATTACCCATCAATCTATAATGCATTACGTATCTGTGCCCCCCCCAGCTGAATGATTGGGAGTTAGCAGTGCTGAATCTGTGCCCACCACACCACTGACAACTGATTTATTGAGAAACAAGGGATGTGTGAAAATTAATTTGCTTCCTGGATGGGGACACCATAAACAGTTTAAGCCTTCATTGGTCTAAAATTGCATTTAGCGGTCCACTAAAACATTACACATCCAATTGAATGTGCCAACATGAAATGCATACACATAATTGTGAGCATCAACAGCCCATTAACATAATTTGTTCTGATTTACTAATCTAATCTATCAAATGTACAGCAAACCTTCAATAAAATGGAGCTACAATTTAAAAAGTCAAAAGGACAGAGATACAGGGCTATGAAACACTGGAAGCATTCTGAGGTTTCACTGGACCCTAAAAAAAGAAAGCTCCCCCCCCATTTGATATTGAAGGTAAATCTCAGGGTGACGGCTTAAGGGTTAAAAGTTGCATACAAGTAGCCAATAACACATGCAAACACAAGTATACCTCAGGAAGGTGGAAATCATTCACAATGAACACTGGCACAAGGGGTCTTCTTAAAATCACCATACATTGTACCTTCTGAAAGTTCTATTTCACTTATTCACAATGGCAAAGAACATTGTAATTGTGACCAGGTCAAATTTTTTTGAAAATACTGTAATTTTATGCCACTGCGCAATAAATGATATATACTATATACATACCCTGTTTCCCCGAAAATAAGACCTAGCGTGATTGTCAGTGATGGCTGCAATATAAGCCCTACCCACCAAATAAGCTGACCGTGTTTCCCCGAAAATAAGCCCTACCCTGAAAATAAGACCTACAAGGACTTTAACTAGGGCTTACTTGGGTGGTAGGGCTTATATTGCAGCCATCACCGACAATCACGCTAGGTCTTATTTTCGGGGAAACAGGGTACACACTTTTTACAAGTACTGATCCACTTACAATCTACATTCTTCGGTACAGGCAATTATAAGATGGACGTTATGAAAACAGATTCAAGCACCTAATTTAGCTGCATTTCAAAATATAAGTAAATAAATAACTGCATTAAATGAAGATTGTCCTTTTACCTGCATAAGGCAGGCACCCTTTAGGCTCACTTACCTTATATAAAGTTGCCAAGTAGTGGTTTGTTTTTATTAAAAAAGACTGATTTACACCAGGATGATCCAGATCGTGTGTTGCAGCTGCAATTAAACCCAGCAGGACATCCCATGGAGTGAGAGACTTGGCAAGCTGGAAGAGACCATAGGACAGGTATTTTTTCTATCCAAAGCAAAAATGGCAAGACTAGCAAAACCGTTTAAAAGAGATTTTTACCTTGGGTTCTTTTAAATAACAGTACATGGCCTGAGTCACATCAGCAGCGTGCACTGCATTGTGGTATGGGTTCTGACTGTGGTAGTCTTCTTGAACCATAACTGTAAAACAAAAACAGCCTTGGTAAAAGTTAACATCTTGCTAAAAATATTAAAAGGCTCTGTTTGAGAATACAGAATGTACAAAGGCAATGTCCAGCTACTACTTAAAGGGATTGTAAACCCTAGATGAATATAAACCTGCTGGCTGCAATTACATGTGCTCCTTGCACGGATACATGTACTCTAATGCCCTGTACACACGGTCGGATTTTCCGATGGAAAATGTGTGCCAGGACCTTGTTGTTGGAAATTCCGACCGTGTGTAGGCTCCATCACACATTTTCCATCGGATTTTCCGACACACAAAGTTTGAGAGCTTGCTATAAAATTTTCCGACAACAATATCACTCAGTGTTGCTCAACATGCCAACGGTCATATGACTATGAACTAAGGTGCATAGTGCATGCATCCCAGCCAGAAGCAAAAAGGTCAGCAAAGCAGGTCCAAGGCGTGTAACAGTGCGGGTTGATGAAAAGAAGCATTCTTTACAGAGTTTAATATGCTTTAAAGCGTAGAGCCACCCAAAAGGGGAAGTTCCGCTTTAAGGGCTCGTCCGCCACTTGTCTTGCACTTTTAAGGAGGGGGGGGGGGGGGCAGGTACCCTATTTTGACAGGTATCTGCTTCCCACTTCCGCTCGGAACGAAAGTTCTCCTCCCTCCCCTCTGCAGTCCTCTGGGAAACCGACAGGTCCCAGAAGACTGCATCCACCAATCAAGATGCGCAGTGGGCAGCCGGGTGCCCAAAGTCAATATACCAGTGTTGGGGACTGAAGACAGCAGGTGAGACCGACTGGGTTGCGCACACCGCTGGATCAGATTTTTGTAGCTGCTGACTTATTTTTTCCACAGGTGGCTGGAACTCTTTAAAAAGGCACAGTTCAGTAATAATCGTATCAGCAGTAGAAACAATGTGGGACCAGGACTCTCTGAAAGTTGAGGATGATAGTGAAGGCTGTAAAAAATTCCGTTTAGTCCCACAGCAGTACCTTTAGCAATCTCTTCCTCCAAATAGAACCTCAAGCATCAAATCAGAAAATACTCTCAGTAGAGAGAGCCAGGTCCAACACATAGGGACACTAGTAAAAAACTGAGGCAATGCTGGGAGTGGGAGGGGTTATGCTGGGCAGTGTTAAAGCTGAACTCCAGCGTTTGATATACCTTACATAGTTTGTTTGGGCCAGCTTGGCCCAAACGAACTACAGTGGGGGAAAGAAGTATCTGATCCCCTGCAAATTTTGCAAGTTTGCCCACATACAAAGAAATAAAGGGTCTACAATTTTTATCATAGGTGTATTTTAAATGATAAAGACAAAATATCAACCAAAAATCCAGAAAAAACACATACAATGCTATAAATTAAGTTGCAGTTCAGTGAGTGAAATAAGTATTTGATCCCCAAGCAAAACGTGACTTAGTACTTGGTGGAGAAACCCTTCTTGGCAAGCACAGGAGGCAAGACGTTTCTGTAGTTGGCGACCAGGTTCGCACACATCTGAAGAGTGATTTTGATCCACTCTTTTACAGATCTTCTCTAAATCCTTAAGGTTTCTTGGCGGTTGCTTGGCAACTCAAAGTTTTAGCTCCCTCCATAAATTTTCTATAGGATTAAGGTCTGGAGACTGGCTTGGGGGCTTCCGTGACCTTAATGTGCTCCTTCTTGAGCCACTCCTTTGTTGCCTTGGCGCTATATTTTGGGTCATTGTCGTGCTGGAAGACCCATCCATGACCCATCTTCAGTGTTCTGGCTGAGGGAAAAAGGTTCTCATTCAATATTTTACAATACATGGTCCCATGCAGCAAAGTTGGCCTCATGTTTCCACCTCCGTGCTAGACTGTAGGGATGGTGTTCTTAGGCTCATAGTCAGCATTTTTCTTCTTCCAAACACGGCGAGTCGAGTTAATGCCAAAGAGCTCAATTTTGGTCTCATCTGACCACAGCACTTTCTCCCAATCCTTCTCGGAATCATTTAGATGTTCATTGGCATGACTTTACATGCCAATGAAGGAGGGGGACTCACCATGTTTGGAGGAAGAAAAAATGCTATGACCCTAAGAACACCATCCCTACAGTCAAGCATGGAGGTGGAAACATTATGCTTTGGGGCTGTTTCTTTGCTAAAAATACCGACTTTGCCGCATTGAGGGGTCAATAGACGGGGCCATGTATTGTAAAATATTGGATGAGAGCCTTCTTCCCTCAGCCAGAACACTGAAGGTCGTGGATGGCTCTTCCAGCATGACAATGACCCAAAACATACCCCCAAAGCAACAAAGGAGTGGCTCAAGAAGAAGCACATTAAGGTCATGGAGTGGCTTAGCCAGTCTCCAGACCTTAATCCTAAAGAAAATTTATGGAGGGAGCTGAAACTTCGAGTTGCCAAGCAACAGCCAAGAAATGAGATGTGTGCAAACCTGGTCAGCAACTACAAGAAACGTCTTACCTCTTTGCTTGCCAATAAGGGTTTCTCCACCAAGTACTAAGTCATGTTTTGCTTGGGGATCAAATACTTATTTCACTCACTGAACTGAAACTTTATAGCATTTGTTTTATGCGTTTTTTTTCTGGATTGTTGGTTGATATCCTGCCTCTATCATATAAAATACACCTATGATAAAAATTATAGACCCTCCATTTCTTTGTAAGTGGGCAAACTTACAAAATCTGCAGGGGATCAAATACTTATTTCCCCCACTGTATGTCCCTCACTAACATGTGAGGCCGCTAGATGTGCAGTATAAACTGTATGTAGCTGAGGCTACATGCATCATACAAGCACTGTGTTCCAGGTTGGAGCTGAGACTGTCTGTCTCATACCCAGAACCACAGAGTCTATCTGATCAGCACTCAGCCATTCAGAGAAAGCAATGTATTCTAGCAATTAATACAAAGCTTTCTCTGAATTGCTGAGTTAGAGAGGCTGGCTGATGAGGTTACAACCTCTGACTCACTCAGCCAGTGTATACAGGTTATACGTCACGTCCAGAGGCCTCACGTTAGTGAGGGACAGTTATTTTGGGCCAAGCTGGCCCAATTGAACTATGCAAAGTGTATCAAAAGCTGGAGTTCAGCTTTAAGCTTTGCCATTTGCCCGTGCCCAATCACCTGGATGTGGAGCATAACCCTATAGTCTAAGAATTAACTCTCCTGTGTTCTGTGAGGTTTGAGTAAAAAAAGCAGAGTATCCCTGTGACTGATAGGAGTTTTGTAGCCTACAATGCCAATAACCAGCTACCCTTCGTTTTTTTACAATGCAGCTCCAAGAATATTTAAATATGCAAGAGATGACTGGCCTCTTATTCTGCAACTCAGCTTCCAGCATTCAAAAGCAGAGGGACTGCGCTGAATAAACTCAAGGGGAACTTTCCATCTCAACTTGGGATAAGCTACCATTTTACTGCCCCTCAACCGTTACTAACTTTAGCTGCAGAAGCAGCGGCCGGGGGTGTACACATGCTATGGCTGTGATACTTTGCTTCATAGTCGTGGCAGGAATTATACCCCCCTGTATGTCCACTGATCATTACCCATTCAAGTGAATGGGGCTGCTTGTGTTGTGTCCAAGAGTTTAAAGCAGGTGGTGAGAAAGTGATACATCCTCACTGCCTGTCAAATGTTCTCTAAAGAACCATCTGAACACAAAGGACTCGTCAGAGAGCACTGCACATGTGAACAAGTCCTTATGGTGACACTATGACTGCTGTGGCAGTGATAAGGGGCACTAGGACTGGGGTGACGGTGACACTGTACTACTCAGGGGAGTGATCAGGGACTTTTAGACTGATGATCACTGTATAAGAAATCTGCAAAAACTGTTCAAAGGTTTTAATTTATGAAACCTTTGTTTACTACTGTGATGCTGTAATTGGTCCCAGCTATCACATGGTAAAGGGCTGCTGTGATTGGCCCTGGTACCATATAATAACTGTGACCAATCACAGAGGTTACGCAGTGGTAAACAAGGCACCATGAATGACAGCGTTGTTTACTACTGTAATTGTGATCGCTGTGATTAGTCACTATGATCACATAGTACTAGGGCTGCTCACAGTGGCCCAGTACAACGATCGGTGGACACAGATTGCACCCCTGTGTGCTATGAGCGGGTAATGCAGGAGGACTGTACATGTGTGGCCGGATGGGAGGTGGTTAAGCTGATTTGCAAGTAGCAACTCCTGATGGTTATGAAAAAAAAAAAAAAATGTAACAAAGAAAGGATTCTCTAATCAAAAGCACCAATACGTATGGAATTTAACTGTAATGTTTATGTCTTACCTAAAAATCTCCGTAGTTTCACCAGGTCTAAGTGGAAGTGATCGATTAGACCATGATGATTCAAGAGATGAAAGGTTAAGGTGACCAGACTGTTTCCTGAAATCAAATACACAGACAAGTTAGTTCTTTGTAAATCACGTAAAAAAACCTTTAAAACAAGATTTACAGGGCTCTAGATAGAAATAGAATTGCCAAGCCTGGAGGACAGGAGGGGCTCAACCTATGAGGATCTCACAAACCCTGGAGCCAATATCTTATTTCAAACTAGTCTTTTTTAAATGGCCAATTCTGCATTATCCGCATTTATAAAGTAAATGTCTCAGGTTGCACCATAACACCATGATCTAGCCAACTTGCCACATTGAATTAACAAACCAGAAATATGCTCTGAATATTGTGACTAACTAAAAAAAAAAAAGGCTCCATTCTGATCTAATGGTTTCAGTAACCTCCAAGTCACTAACCTAGAGAACAACAATGTAAATTTAGGGGTTCTGCCTTTATCTGCATACTTGTTTCAGGTCAGTGTCTCAGAAAGTGATGCAGCCATGTAATCCAGGCAACAAAGTATTTTCGGAAGAGTTAGCAATGACAGCCTCAAGTTTCATTTAAAAAAAAAAAAAAAAGATGAGTTCATGACACAAGACACTTTATGATGGTAGGGTGTTGTGACCTTACACAACACCTCCTTTTTCCCACCCCCAATTTTCACATTCTCTTCCTGGCTGGTATGAGGAAAAGGGAACTGGTGTACTCTTCTGAAGTAACTGCAATCTACTCACAGCTAAGACCCCTTTCACACTGAACGCCTGTGCCATTAGCGCTGCTCACTTTTGCAATGCTTTAGCGGTGCTTTTTGGCCGCTAGCGGGGTGGTTTTTACCCCAAAAAATGGTAAAAAGTCCAGTTTTGCGGCGCTTTTAGGCTCTGTTCACATTTAGGCGTTGCCATTTTACAGACGTTCTTTTCGGGCGTGTTGACAGAGTTTTGGACAGGCGTTTTCAAGGTTAAAAGGTCACCAATGTATTAGCAGTAAAATCCCTGTAATCTTCCAAAAAAGAAGCTCCTGTACTTTGAGCGACAGGCGTTTTGCTTCAGGCGACAGAATGCTCAGATGTGAACAGGGGCCATTGAAACGAATGGGATATGTCTTATTAGGCATTTTTAGAGCTGAGGTTTACAGCAGAAAAACGCTCAAAAACGCCTAGTTGTGAACAGAGCCTTAAGGCCCTTTGGAAGTGCTGCCCATTCATTGCAATGGGTAGGGCATTTTGGGAGTGCTATTTACAGTGCTCCCAACCCACCACAAAGACGCTACTTGCAGGACTTTTTGCAACGTTCCGCAAGCGTAACGCAAAGGCCATTTCTAGCGCTAAAGCGCCTGAAACCCACCTCAGTGTGAAAGGGGTCTAATGGTCAGCACAGTGGGCGGCACAGTGGTGTAGTGGGTAGCACTCTCGCCTAGCAGTAAAAAGGGTCGCTGGTTCGAATCCCAACCTGGAGTTTGCATGTTCTCCCTGTGCCTGCGTGGGTTTCCTCCCACACTCCAAAGACATGCTGGTAGGTTAATTAGCTTCTGTTCAAAATTGGCCCTCGTATATGAATGCGAGTTGGGGACCTTGGATTGTGGGCTCCTTGAGGGTAGAGACCGATGTGAGTGTGCAATGTATGTGTAGAGCGCTGCAGAAATTGAGAACGCTATATGGGTACCTTAAATGATATATAATAGAGGAGCAGATTAATGAGACACAATTTACAAGGATAGGGACAATTGTAGACACGCACCCACACTCACTTAGGATGAACTGGATGGACTGGCGTCTTTATTCAACCTTACTATGTAACATGTCAGTTTTTGTGTACATACTAAAAATGCCTTTAAAGGATTCCGTCACAAAGCAAAAACTAGAAATGGAAAATCTCTAATTAAATCAGCCAACCCACATGCAAGTATTTTGCTTTGCCACAGACACCCTTTAAGCCCTTTCTGGGTATGTCCAAGATTGAAAAAAAAATTATAATTCCACACGAACCAACAAGAATATCCTCTTACCATTAGTCAACCTATCAAAAAGAAATATATCGAAATTCCAGTTTCCGACTTTTTCCAGCATACACTGAATAAAAGAAAAAAATATATACATTATATTATAAAAATTCAATGCAACTCATGTGATTGGGCATGTAATTGCCACCATCCCTTAGAACTTGAAAAAGTATGAAAACAGCTCTATTTGTGGGATTTTTAAGGCAATAAACAATATTTGTGAAAAAATTGATTATGGGAATTTTTCTATTTACATAAAAATCTCAAACATATTACATACAAATATTTAAAACATTGTATATTGAAGAGAGAGATACAGTGATACTTTGATCCAACGCGTTTCAATAGGTCATGATAATCTTCATCAGGGATATTGTATTACCATTTAAAAAAAAAAGACATGATAGATCAAAAAGCAGATGCCCCATGATATCAGCCACAGGAGGTCACAAGATCACATAATGAACCCCAATTCAACAATGATTGTGTCATCAGGAAGCTGCTTGTTGTCAGTGTGTCACCTTATTTATACCCTGAATCTGTTAAACAATTTCCTTATACCGGAAGTTCATCCGCCGCCATTTTGACTATGGTTATTTGCCCACACCCAATCTATATGTTTTTCATAGGTCCCCCGCTTGGTTGTTGATTTAATGCTATAGATTCAGGGTATAAATAAAATGACACACTGACAAGCAGATTCCTGATGATGCAATCATTGTTGCAAAACGCGTAGAGGCTGCTGGGAATTCGTATTACGTTGCTACGTCACTTCTGGCTGGGCGAGAGCGAGGTTTGAACCGCAAGCCGGGTGAAAAACGAGGCTTGCACCGCACGCCGGCTTAGAAAAGTATACGGCGACATTTTTACACCCATTTTAAACTGCTAGAATAGCTTGGTGCTGGCTCACAGGCACCAAAAAATGTGAGTGTAGTGTCTCTTTTTAAAATCCATTTTAAATAAACAGCATTGACATACTGCGCAATGATTGCCGTTTGTTTTTCTATGAGGATTTTTCTATGAGAATGGATACTGTATGCCCATAGTATATTGGGATCAGCAAGGATAGGCATTGCAAGTGGAGTGGTTATCCCTTCCAAAATGAACCAAAGGCGCATTTATACCAGCATCTGGTGAGTGGCCAATCCATGTGGTGGTGGTGTTGTCACTGAAGTGGTGAACTTGTCACAAGGAATCACGGATGATTAATTTAAAAGCACAAGAATAATATATTCACTAAGGACAGTTTCCAACGAAACCCTTGTATAAATTGGCACATTGCACAATAATAATTGGATATTATAAGCTTGATATTTTGGATGTATATATTGATATTATGCTGGAATATATTTAGGGTTTGTTTAGTATCACGGATAAGATGAAAGAACGATCATATATCATTGTATAAATTTATTTATTTACATATACACATTTTTAATTTTTTTGCTAATAATTTTTTATACATATGATTAAAAAAAGTGGTGTCTCAGACTTGGGGTAGCGCAGTCAACATTTTTATTTTTTCATAGTTACTTTGCGCCGGTGACTCACATACTTATTTGAATTTAAGGTACCCAAGTACAGCCTCCAGGGCTAAGGCATGGATTAGTTGATCTAAAAGCTCCAAAAAACAGGCACCAGTGTCTCTGAAGCAGCTGAAGACATTTGCTAGTGGAAAAGAAAAGCAAAAAGAAAAAAAAAAAAAAAAAAAGATTTGCTTCATTCAGAGGATAGATGATAAATGTCATCTCTTGGAACACTAGCAAATCATCTATGCTGGGAATGTGAAGGGTATATTGGGCTATCCTTACAGCTCCTGTTTGCCAGTGTTATATCCCCTAAAGGCAGCAGCCTAACCCTATATACCTGAATACTTCACCCATGGCTCAATGTGCGATTAACAAAGAACAACATTTCACTGGTTGCTATGGGCAATACACAGGGAGAGATTTACTAAAACTGGTGCACACAGCATCAGCTTCTAGGTTTTATTGTCAAAGCTTAATTAAACAAGCTAAGGATAGAAACTGATTTGTTGCCATGCACATCTGCACCAGATTCTGTGTGCACCAGTTTTGGTAAATCTCCCCCAAAATGTCATGAGGACCAATGTCTTGCCAGAATGGACACAACTCTTCCAGCCTGTTCATGATACAGAGGTCAGACCACATTTGAATGCAAGATACTATAGCTGCAATGCCAACTGCTGTGAATTTATAAAAAGTAGCATGTTTAACAAAGAGGGAAAAAAAACTACAACCAACAAATACAAACCTTGGCTTGTCCATTGTAATCATCGTCCAAAATGTACAGTGAATTCTGTGGAGTGACACCACGGAAGAATCGAGAGGACCTTAAGTACCGCTGAAAACTCAACAACCGCCGTATATTTCGTGCAGACAAGGAGATTTCAATTTCCGAATGTGCTGCAGGTTAAAATCAAGTAAATGTTCAGAAAACAGACATTTTTATTTTATTTTTAGGTTTCAATATCTTTTATTGTGCATGATCAGGTTACAAACATTGTCATATTGCCATAATGCATATGAAGAAACATGAAAAAAAAAAAAAAATACACATCTAACACGAACAAGGTATTAAAGATGTACAATTATCTTAGTAGATGAGCTCTAGTTTTTCATTCTATATAGTCTATCAGAAAAATCTGTAACAATGTTCCTCAAGTATACAAGTGCTAAAAAAGATGCAACAATAGTATTTCAAGTAGGGGGTGGATAAGTGGGTGAAAAGGGAGGGGGGGGGGGGTTCGAGGAGGAGGGGGCAGAGGAGGGTGAAGGGATAAGGGAAGGAGGAGCAGGACAGGAAAGGAGACATGCATAAAATACCAAGTATTTACTTCCTAGTATATGTCTTATAGCAATTAGACCAGGAGTTCACATCTGTCTCAGCTTGGTATAAGATTCATTATTTTTTCAGGAGAATCTCACAATCGTGGTGGGTCTGGACCATCATAAATCACATCTAGAACAACTGGGGGTTTAGTATTTTTTCATAGTTTGGTTATGTTGCGCATGGCTGTAAGTAATATGTGGGTAATTATTTTTCTGTGAGCCATAGGTATGAAATCTATATTTAGGTTTAAGACGGCTAGTTCAAGTGATGGTATTATGATCAACCTGGTAATCCGGATTATGATCAATCCGGTAAAAAAGAAGAACTGAAAAGACTTCCTGCAAGTAGTGCATTATGTTAGGGCATTCCCAGAAGGTATGGAATAAAGAGCCTGGTGAACCGCAGTTCTTCCAGTAATTAGGGATGTGCAATTGTCAAAATAAGCCATCCTATCTGGGATTAAGCATCTCCTTTGAACAAGGTTTTGCGCGAGTTCCCACAGTGTAGTGCATTTTATGGCATCATATGTGGCTTGGAGAGCTCTCTGCCATTGCATTCCTGTGTAGGATCTGCCTAGATCTCGCTTCCATTGGTTAAAGGCCAGGGAGTGCTGGAATTGTGTCTTTTCTTGTAGTGCATTGTATAATAGGGAGACTCCCTTACCCCTGGAGGAGCAGGGTGAATAGTAGGTTATTGCCTGTGTGGGGATGGAGATCAAAAGTTGTGGGATGCTCTTAAGACAGTGAGCAATTTGTAGATACTGATAGTAGGTTACTAGGCCACGTTTTAGGTCTGTCTTGAGGTTGTGGAAAGGTTTGATCTGACCCTTTTGGACTAGGTCAAAAATAAGGAGTCATGTTTGGGCCATTTATGTATTTGAAGGTCCGGAATAAGCAAATTAAAAACAGATATGGGTAATCTAATTGGTGTTGTAGGAGTACGACTCCAAGTGGTGGACATGGGTTTATGCCATGCTCTGTGCTATAATGGTTAGTGGAACATAGTTGGGGAGTTTTGATCTTGGGTTTATGCTACAGATCCAGTTTTTTAGGTCTGGCTGGGACGGCATGCTTTTCTAGGGTGCCCCATTGAGTGGAAGCCATTGGAAGGAACCAGTCTCTTAGCTGAGCTAATATGTTGCTGTGCAAACATATTTTTATTAGAAGACTTCGCTATTAAAACCCCGCCACTGTCTGTCTTTTTCCAAGCTAATACCTAAAACATCCAATCAATGCAATCCCTCTAAAGCAAAACAAAACACTTATCTGACAAAAACACAACATGGTATTTTGGTTGTAATGTACTTGTTTGGCAACCTCCTAACTATATAATTAATACTCATTTTATTTCTTTTTTTTTAAAAAAAAGCATCTTATCTTATTTGATCACTGTGGCCTACTTTTCATAAGATTTTAAATTTTAGCACATTATCATCTGCTTATTATTATTCTCTCGTAGACAAACAGGTGCAACCCTTCCCTAACCCCTTCATGCCTAAGCTTTTTTTTCTGACACTTGTTGCTTACAAGTTAAAATATATTTTTTGCTAGAAAATTACTTGGAACCCCCAAACTATATATAGGGTCTCTGCTAAAAAATGTTTTATTTATATAGAGATATAGATCTCTATCTATATATTTCTATCTATAGCTCAATTTATTTTTTTTAGCATAGACCATAGAGAATAAAATGGTGATTGTTGCAATATTTTATGTCACACTGCATTTGTGCAGCGGTCTTTTAAATGCAATTTTTTTTTAAGAAATACACTTGAATAAAAAAAATTTAAAAAAAGTAAAAGTTAGCCCCATTTTTTTTTTGTATGATGTTACGCCGAGTAAATAGCTACCCAACATGTCATGCTTTAAAATTGCGCCCACATGTGGACTGGCAACAATCTATGGTACTTAAAAATCTCTATAGGCGATGCTTTAAACATTTCTACAGATTACAGTTTAGTTACAGAGGAGGTCTTGTGCTAGAATTATTGCTCTCGCTCTAACGATCGCAGTGATACCTCACATGTGGGGATTGAACACTGTTCACATTTGCGGGTGCGACTTACATATGCGTTCGCTTCTGCGCACGAGCACGGAGGGATGGGGCGCTTTCCTTTTTAATCCTCCTTATTTGTTTAAATTCATTTTTCTTTTTACACGGTCCCTTTACAAAAAAAGCACAGCAGCCAAGGATGAAGTATAGGGAATGCATACTGTAGATCAGAAAAGAAACTCTTCCCAAGTAGTCACAAGGGTACCATTTAAAAAAAAATTATGTAGTTTAAATTTGATGGCTGCATCCAGTGTCAAAAAAATTGACACAGGGCCATGTTTAACACGGTCTAGCATTGCCTCTTCTTTTAACAACACTCTAAATGTCTCAGAACAGAGGAGACCAGTTGCTACAGTTTTTGGATAGGCTTGTCCAAATCTTGCCTGACATAGGATTCTAACTACTCAACAGTGCTGGGTCTGTTTTGTCATATTTTTCGTTTCACGATGCACCAAATATTTCCGTTGGTGAAAGGTCTGAACTGCAGGCAGGCCAAATAAGCACCCAGACTATTCTACTATGAAGCATTGCTATTGTCATAGATGCAGTATGTGGTTTAGCATCGTCCTACTAAAATATGCAAGGCCTTCCCTGAAAGACATTGTCTGGATGGGAGCATATGCTTCTCTTAAACCTAGATAAAACTTTCAGCATTGATGGTGCCTTTCCAAATGGGCAAGCTGCCCATTCCATATGCACAAATGCACCCCCAAACCATCACTAACAAGCCGGAGGGTCCCTCTCCTCTTAGTCCAGAGGAGGCGGTGCCCATGGTTGCCAAAAAATGTAACATTTTGATTTGTCTGACCACAGAACAGTTTTCCACTTTGCAACTGGACATTTTAAATTGAGCTTTGGCTCAAAGACAACGGTGCCGTTTCTGGATCATGTTCAGATATGGCTTTGTTGCATGATCTTTACCTTGCATTTTTGGATGACACAGCAAACGGTGTTCACAGACAGTGATTTTTGGAAGTTTTGAGCCCATGCAGTGATGTCCATCACAGAATCATAGTAAATACAGCTAAAACCGCGCTAATGTGCCAACAAATAAAATTAATTCTAAAAAGCAGCAGCTTAATGTGGGATAACACAACAAACAGATAATATAGGAGAAGCTGCGCTAGAAAAGTCCCAATTGATGTATGTAGATCCTTGATTAAATAACATGACAATGTAATTCCATAATTGAGGATGGTAAAAGGAGTATGGATCGCTGTAATATGTCTCACACACTGGCAAACACCGTAGAGTCTGTACTTGTCTCATTCAAAAGAGGACCCAGAAAGGATAACTGGCCATAGTGCAATATTGTCTTACTTTATTATTAGAAAAAAGAGCTGGCCAGCTCGCAACAAGCGCCCATCCTCCGGGTTACGAAAAGCATGGTGACATCAACACGTACCCTCCTGCAGGCGGGTTTCGTCATAAAATGACGTTGTCAACGGGGAATGAGCGGCGTGTTGACTCACCACCTTATATTGCAGAGCCACACCTCGTTCTGAGTCCCGGGTGACTAGCCGCAAAGCGCCATTTTAGGTTTGGGCATCCCTCACCTTTTGAAGAGCACAGCCGCCCAAAATCCAAATCAGAAGTACAGAGACTAAAATAAAAATAAAAATGTATAAAGCTAAAATAGGGAGTTTAAACTAGAACAGCCAGAAGCCTCCCTTCAAAGCTTAATCACACTGGATAATCGTAACCAAAATGGAAGAACTAATCCAGCATATTAACCCCTAAACGAGCTATGATGAATAAGTATTCACCTTTCTGATATTATATTTACTGCAAAAATTATATATACACACAAATATTAAATTGCAAAAAAAAAAAAAAAAAATTGTTCAATATATTCCCCAGGGTGAAATCCCATATCGGGGAAAACTGACACATCCTTAAAGCACCCCTAGTATATAACAGTTATTTAAAATAGGGAATAATTCTCATTAATCATAAATATAGGGTGGCCCAAGTCTCCCTAGTGGATGCCAGATTAAATGCACCGCCACAAAAAGCAAATTAATTCTATGTTGAGAATATAGGATATTGTATACTAAAAAAAATTAAATAAGACCAGAAACCCCAGCAAACATATCCTTAAATGAAATAATATAAAATACAATTTTTAATATCTTAGTTGATTCACCTCAATTTAATTTTTTATATAAGGCCTACACACGGGACTCAAAACAAGTATACACTACTAACCATTATAAATGATCTATAAAAGCATTTACATCAACATCTATATTTAACCCATGTGGGGCAAAGGTCCTTAGTTATGGATCCAGGACATTTCCAGTTTAGATATTTCCCTCACTAATGAACTTCCCCTCCAGTGGGGACTATAATTTATCAATACCCATAAAAAGGGTCTTAGAGGGGTCTTTAGTGTGTACAAGCAGATAATGCTTGGACACCAAGTGATTCCTAAACCTAGTTTTAATGTTGGTATTAGGTTTGTTAAGGTGAACCTGTAGAGGGCATTTGGTCCTCCTTACATATTGAAGCCCACATGGGCATTGCGATAAATAAATCACCCCCGCTGTGGAGCATGTAATAAACGGCTTAATCGTATATTGCATCTGTGTGCTGGTGGAACTAAAACAGGTAGTTCTTCTATGAGCACAACCGCTCAGAGAACATACCCTACACCTCTTACATTGATAAAAACCTGTTGATTAAAAAACTGGTTCTATTAGTGGGGGGATTGAAAATTTTGGGGGCCACTCTGTTCCTTAGTGTTGAAGCCCCCTTGAACACCATATGTGGTTTTTCAGGTAGTACCACCCTCAACATTCTGTCATTGTTCACAATGTGCCAATGTCTGGAAATGATTTGTTTAATACTCCTATATTGCATAGAATACGTGGTAACAAAAAAAAAAAAAAAAAAAAGAACCACTGGGGAAGATTACACATTTGTTCGTGGTGGCCTATCTTTAAGTAAGTCCTCTCTATTCATAGCATTTACAGAATCCATTGTATTGGTCAAAGACTCACTGGTATAGCTCTTCTCCATAAACCTGAGTGTTAAGGTCTCAGCCTGTGCAAGAAATTCATCCTGATCAGTGCAGTTCCTTTTGAGCCTCATATATTGGCTCTTTGGAACCAACTTGAGCCATGGACCATAATGGCAACCATCTACAGGAATATAGGAGTTCCTGTCAGTAGATTTGAAAAAGAGTCGATGAAGCCCATCTCCTTTCACGAAGCTCGTCAGATCCAAAAAATATGACTGGCTCATCTCATAACTCAAATGTATCCCTCCATGAGTGACGTTTAGGGATGCAATAAAATTCCTGCAGTTCTAAACAGTCACCATCCCATAGGAGGAGGATGTCAGCAATATAACTTACCCACAAGACTAATTGGGGTCTGTCCTGGGCATAGATGACATTCTCCTCCCACTTGGCCATAAAAAGATTGGCCAAGATGGGGGCATATCTAGCCCCCATTGCAACCCCCCTATCCTGACGGAAGAACTGGTTATCAAACCAGAAGCAGTTATGGGATGCTGCATATTCTAACAGTTCCATTATATAGTACACCTGGCAGACAGGAAGTCCAGGGTCGCGATCTAGAAATCCTTTTAGTGCTTCCAGTCCTAGATCATGTGGTATTATAGTATATACAGTCAGGTCCATAAATATTGGGACATTGACACAATTCTAATCTTTTTGGCTCTATACACCACCACAATGTATTTCAAATGAAACAAACAAGATGTGCTTTAACTGCAGACTTTCAGTTTTAATTTTAGGGTATTTATATCCAAATCAGGTGAACTGTGTAGGAATTACAACAGTTTGTATATGTGCCTCCCACTTTCAAAGGGACCAAAAGTAATGGGACAATTGGCTGCTCAGCTGTTCCATGGCCAGGTGTGTGTTATTCCCTCATTATCCCATTTACAAAGGAGCAGATAAAAAGGTCCAGAGTTCATTTCAAGTGTGCTATTTGCATTTGGAATCTGTTGCTGTCAACTCTCAATATGAGATCCAAAGAGCTGTCACCATCAGTGAAGCAAGCCATCATTAGGCTGAAAAAAAACAAAACAAACCAATCAGAGAGATAGCAAAAACATTAGGTGTGGCCAAATCCACTGTTTGGAACAGCCTTAAAAAGAAAGAACCCACTGATGAGCTCAGCAATACCAAAAGACCCGGAAGACCACAGAAAACAACTGTGGTGGATGACCAAAGAATTCTTTCCCTGGTGAAGAAAACACCCTTCACAACAGTTGGCCAAATCAAGAACACTCTCCAGGAGGTAGGTGTACCTGTGTGAAAGTCAACAATCAAGAAAAGACTTCACCAGAGTGAATACAGAGGGTTCACCACAAGATGTAAACCATTGGTGAGCCTCAAAAACAGGAAGGCCAGATTAGAGTTTGCCAAACATCTAAAAAAGCCTTCACAGTTCTGGAACAACATCCTATGGACAGAGTCCAAGATCAACTTGTACCAGAGTGATGGGAAGAGAAGAGTAGGGAGAAGGAAAGGAACTGCTCATGAGCCAAAGCATACCACCTCATCAGTGAAGCATGGTGGTGGTAGTGTCATGGCGTGGGCATGTATGGCTGCCAATGGAATTGGTTCTCTTGTATTCATTGATGATGTGACTGCTAACAAAAGCATCAGGATGAATTCTGAAGTGTTTCAGGCAATATCTGCTCATATTCAGCAAAATGCTTTAGAACTCATTGGACGGCGCTTCACAGTGCACAAGGACAATGACCCGAAGCATACTGCGAAAGCAACCAAAAAGTTTTTTGAAACTGAAGTGGAATGTTATGCGATGGCCAAGTCAATCACCTGACCTGAATCTGATTGAGCATGCATTTCACTTGCTGAAGACAAAACTGAAGGGAAAATGCCCCAAGAATAAGCAGGAACTGAAGACAGTTGCAGTAGAGGCCTGGCAGAGCATCACCAGGGATGAAACCGGGCGTCTGGTGATGTCACTGCAATCCAGACTTCAGGCTGTAATTGACTGCAAAGGATTTGCAACCAAGAATTAAAAAGTGAACGTTTGATGGATGATTGTTAATCTGTCCAATTACTTTTGGTCCCTTAAAAAGTGGGAGGCACATATACAAACTGTTGTAATTCCTACACCATTCACCTGATTTGGATGTAAATACCCTCAAATTAAAACTGAAAGTCTGCAGTTAAAGCACATCTTGTTCATTTAATTTCAAATCCATTGTGGTGGTGTATAGAGCCAAAAAGTTTCGAATTGTGTCGATGTCCCAATATTTATGGACCTGACTGTAGGGAGGTGACATCCGCCGTCACCAACCACACACACCTTGTTTCAGGGTCATCTCAGAAAGCATGTTAACATGTCATTAATCCTTGATAAATGAGGGCATTATACGAACCAAAGGTTGCAAATAGAAATCAATATACCTGCCCACCACCCAGGAAGTGATTGAATCTATGCCACTAACTATTGAATGCCCTGGAGGGCAGGTAGGACTTTTGTGAATCTTTGGTAAGTAATAACTATTTGGTGTCCACGGTGCCTTAGGCACCAAAAACAAACTTTTTTTGGTTTAAAATACCGCCCTTAAAGCCCCTAGCCACAATCCTCTCCAGGTCCTTCTGGTATTTTAGTTTAGGGTCAGAGGGGAGTGGTGTGTAGGTCTTCCAATCCCCCATTATTTTGTACATTTTGGCTTTTCCGAGATCATCACAAAATCATACCATTTTTAATGCAATGCCCTCTGAGGGCTCGAAGATCATGTGCGTCCAACATTGCATTTGGCCTTGTTCCTTACGCACAGAGATCTCTCCAGATCCTCTGAATCTTTTGATGACATTCTGTACTGTAGATGACTGATTAATCCAATGATGCAACAAGGCCAACACGCCCAAAACCCAAAAAAAAATAGGGGAGAACCCCATTATGCAGTTGCCTGCATGACCTTTTGCCCAAAAAAAGCGTCCACAGAGACGTGACCTGATTCACATGAAACAAAGGTTAGGTTAAAAAAAAAAAAAAAAAAAAAAAAAAAAAGGGAAGAAGGAGAAGGAGGGAGGACCAAAACTGCCTCAATACTACTTTGGATGGAACATCGGTCCCTGCAAGAATATGGGAAATCTTGACAAGGTTTACCTGCCAAGATATTTATATCTGTATACCACGCTGTTCTTGGCCAAGCAGATGCATGCAGACTCACTAGAATTGCCTCCACCTTTATCCTGCACAACAGGCAAGGATGAAACTAAAAGTAAAGTGGAGGGAATGCATTCTGTAGATCAGGGAAAATTGTTCCCAAGTAGTCACAAGGGCATCCATCTCAAAATGCCTGAGGATCCCTGGTCCAGAACACAAACATGTCCCGTGTCCCCCACCACAGACAAATCTCTGCAAACACCTCTGTGTTAAGGGGCTCACTCTCCCACATTTAGTTCCTGATGACTGAGAAAGTCAGCTTGTCAATTTCCTATGCCAGCAATATTGACAGCGGAGAGAGCGAGAATGAAAAGTTCTGCCCATGACAAAATCGGCTCCGCTTTTTCGTGGGTAGGGCATGACTTTTTGTCACTCATTGATGTATGTCATGGCCGTGGCATTGTGTGACTGCATCCAGACAAGGAGACCCTGAAATAGACAGGCCAATGTAGCAGAGCCAATTAAAACGCCAGGTTGACCAGCAACTTCCACTCCTGACAACCACAATCCCTGAACCGAGAGTTAATCCAAAATGCCTCCCCAGCCCGCCAGGCTGGCATCGGTCATCAAGACTTTTGAATTAAAAGGAAGGAGGATCTCCCAGCACCTGCCTGAATATCTACCCATTACAGAACCAAACTGGTCTTGGGAGTCAGATGCATTTGCAGGTCCATGGACTCCTGACGTTTGTCCCATTCTGAAAGGATACTGAACTAAAGAGCTTTGGAGTCAAACTGGACAGGGCATATGTAACCACATCAAAAGGCGGCTAGCATCTTCACCAGAGCCTTCACACAGGCCTGAATCAAGAAACTTTTCGATAATCTCATGCACTTGAAAAATCAAAAGGAAGCAGTTTCTCCTGTGCCATAAGGACTAAGCCGAATTACTCCAGATGTTGTGCTGAAGCCAAGATCAACTTTTGAAGTTTTGGCACCCAATCAAATCTTTCCAGGACCTGCATCATCCGCTGGACATTTTATCTCAGCTTCAGAACCAACTGCTCTCTGAAAAGCAGGTCTTCTAAGTACCCCAGGATGAGGATATCCTGGGTTCTCAACCCGAGAACTGGTGGCAAAAACATGTTAAACACTCTGGGGGCAACGGACAGGCTAAAAAGCAATGCCACAAACTTGTAGCGAAAATCCGCCACTGCAAACCCCAGAAACCTTTGGTGAGGCTGGAAAGTAGGGATATGTAGGTAAGCATCCTTGATATCCACCGACACCAGAAAATTCCCTGATGAAGTGAAGCAATTACCGACTGGGTAGATTCCATCCCAAGTGCTGTAGGAACACAGCCTGGCAGCCCTCAGCTTGGTCTCTCTCTTTTGACCATGCTCCCTGAACGGTTACAGTGGCGCCAACATTTTTTTACCCCCCACTGCCTGTCCTTAAACTTATTTGAGCCCGAAGCAAACTTCAGCAGATGTCCCCCCACTGTTAGAAATAAGTGCGCCCCTTCATTGTGAAAAGGGCTTTGGAGAAGGCATGGTATTGAGGTTGGTTTTAAAAGTGCTGGGGCTTCCTGAGGAGGAAGGTTGTCGCCTACTTCCAAGGAAGCAAAACTTTTCCACCTGTGATCTCTAATGAGCTGGTCAAGTGCCTCACTAAACGGACATCTTGCTTGGAAGGATATACACGCAAGGTGTATTTTACCGGAAGCTTCTGCTGTCTAAGACTTTAAACACAGAATTCTGCACATATGAATGGAGATTAGAGCCTTTCTGCAAATTTGTCTCATGACGTGCTCTAGGGCAGTGATCATCAACTCTGTCCTCAGGGCCCACTAACAGGCCAGGTTTTATGTATTAAATGCCTGGCCTGTTAGTGGGCCCTGAGGACAGGGTTGATGACCACTGCTCTAGGGTATATACATAGAAAAGAGCAGAAGGCAAGAAGGCAGCTGAAAAACAGTCATATTGGTTTTTCATTCTGCATGATCCTGAAAAACAGTCATATTGGTTTTTCATTGTCCTAGTCCATTTACCTGCAGATCAGCACACAGAAATTGCAACAAGAGCTGGTTGCAGGGCTGGGCCTGCCAGGTTAAATAGCGGTTTAATTTTCTGTTAGAATATTTAAAAGGAACAGAGATGTAAGAGGTTTGGACTAAAATGGGCTATTTTAGTGGTTGACCCTGCCATCTCGATCTTAAAATTCTTTTTCCACTGGGTAGAGTTCAGCAAAGATTTGGGGGGGGGGGGGGCATACAACATTCTTCACAGATGACCCAGTCGTTATAGACTGCAAACATTCCATCTGTTCATGAACCAGGAATGTTTTGGTCTCTTCGTACCCAAGGGGCATGGTGAGACAGAGGAGAGTCAATCTGTCCCATGCCAAGGCTTTTGTGGTCAATTAACTTTTTAACTATAGCAAGCATCCTGCATGAACCTCATTCTTCGATCTAGTGAAGATGTGGGGGAGAGAAATCTTCTGCAGCTTCCTCCAACACTGCCTCAACATCTTCTTTATTCCCCTTGGACTTTGTATCCTCTAGGACTGGCATATCATGGTCTGACTACGGCTGAGAAATGGGAATTTAAGAGGCGGGGCATTTCTGAGCTCTGGACAAAGATGGCTAAATTAAGGTCACATTTGGTCTGCGGAATTGTGACATGGATGAAGAAAATAAAGCTTGATCACATAGGTCACTTGTTGCATGCCTGAAATAGCACAAGAATCGGATGCGGAGGCTGGTGTTCGTATCGGGTCTTACTTTTGTGCAAGGGGCATATTGTCACTCTAAATTCGTTTTGTGCGGGCGAATGTTTGGCATGGCAATAAGTGAGGGTAGTCCTCTGTAGGATACTCACAAAGTAAAGTATAGATATAGGGTAAACATGTCCAGAAGGAATACGTGATAAACCAGGTGTAGACTGTCTTGCAACAAATGGGCTCTAAACAGGAGTGGTGTTAAAGTGTGCAGTCCAGTGGTGTGATGTACCAACTGGTCATCCACATAAGACTAAGCTCTGGGTGAATGAATTGTTAACACTGACGTGAATACATTCCAAACACAACCCCACTTTACACAGTTAAGCCTCGTACACTACACATGACCAACACCCAGAAGGGCTGAAAGAAAAAAAAAAAAAAAACCATACTTCTCTTTTAAGGCCTCATGCACACTGGACATTTTGCCAACTTTCTATCCTGGCAGCAAAAAACACTTGTAAAATGCATAAAATACATGGCCGGTAATTCATTTAATTTGCCAGAATAACCATTTAATTTGGCCATTGCATTGAATTGGCACTCAAGTGCTAAACGGTGCTTTACATGCATCAATCTTTTTTTTCAAACCGCTGCTCCTGGAGGCACTGGCTGTAGGGGGTTTTCTTCTGCCTCTAAACGCCCCTGCCTCCAACTGCATGTGTGTGCATGGACACATAGGCTAACATGCAGGGGCATTTAAAGGCAGAAAAACAAAAATGCCAGATGCCCCTAGGAGCAAGAGAAAAAACATCCAATGTGCATGAGCGCGTATATTATACCATGTATTTCAATGTTAAGCATCTTTTTTTTTTGCCATAACTAATATTCTCAAAATATGCGTGTCACCTATGTGTCAAGTTGTAAAACGTTTAAAAGCGGTTATAAAGCATAAACATTTTTTTTCCTCCTTACCCAAGCCCTCATTTGATCCAGCGCAGTGCCCATCTGCAGCTTTTCTCTCCCCTCACTTCCTGGTCTTGCAGGCTTTGCTGAGGCAACAGGACCCACTGACTCAGGCCGCTGTCAATCAACGCCAGTGTCGATGGAATGGGGGGGTGGGGCAGAGTCCTACTGTCTCTCTGCTTGGGAGAAAACCCTCACGAGTGCCCACTCTGGCAGAGGAGGATCCACAAGCGCCGGTGGGGAATCCAAGAAGAGGAGGTTTGTGGCTGCTCTGTGCAATTCTATTGCACAGAGCAGGTAAAAATAAACCGGTTTATTTTTTTGCATTTGCAATCACTTTAATCTCTTGCTGACCGCCCGCCGTCGTTCGACGGCGGCAGAACGGCTCTCCTGCGCCCGCTTCAAGGGGTATATATAGGGAGCGCGCGTGCCCGCCGTGTCACAGAGGAGCCAATACGCGTGCCCGGCGGCCGTGATGTCCGCTGGGGCACCCGCGATCGCTCCTGATATAGCCAGAATGGGGATGTGTGTGTGCAAACACACACATCCCGTTCTGGCAGGGAAGAGGAGACAGATCGTGTGTGTTCGTAGTATATAGGAACAACGATCGGTCTCTTCCCCCAGGCACTCCCATCCCCCATACAGTTAGAACACACTGAGGGAACACATTTAACCCCTTGATCACCTCCTAGTGTTAACCCCTTCCCTGCCAGTGACATTTATACAGTAATCAGTGGCTATTTTTAGCTCCGATTGCTGTATAGACGTCAATGGTCCCAAAAAAAGTGTCAAAAGTGTCCGATCTGTCCGCCAAAATGTCGCAGTCCCAATAAATTTAAAAAAAAATATTGCAGATCACCGCCATTACTATGAAAAAATAAACAAATAAAAAGACCATGAAACTATCCCCTATTTTGTAGACGCTATGACTTTTGCGCAAACCAATATACGCTTATTAATATAATATATATATATATATATATATATATATATATATATATTTTTTTTTTTACCAAAAATATGTAGAATATATAAATCGGCCTAAACCAAGGAAGAATTTTTTATTTATTTTAATTTGGGATATTATAGCAAAAAGTAAAAAATAGTGTTTTTTTTTTTTTTTCAAAAATGTCGGTTTTTTTGTTTATAGCGCAAAAAATAAAAACCGCAGAGGTGATCAAATACCATCAAAAGAAAGCTCCATTTGTGGGAAAAAAAGGACATAAAATTTTGTTTGGGTACAGCGTTGCACGGCCACACAATTGTCAGTTAAAGCGACGCAGTGCCGTATCGCAAAAAATGGCCTGGTCAGGAAGGGGGTAAATTCTTTCGGGGCTGAAGTGGTTAATGGTATTTTTATTTTGTCATATGGTTGATGATCAAAAACAGGGCAAACAAAGTGTTTGTTACCCTAACACTTCATATTCCTAATATGTGCCTGCTGTACCATGTACTTGAATGAGAAAGTATCCTGGTCTCTTTGTATTGCTTCCTTTGTGGGAAATCCCTGGTTTTCTTGCTAGTTCCCTTACTTTCCTAATAACTGATCACACCAAGCAGAAGAGCACACCATGGTCAATTCTCTAGCTATGCTGGGAACTCAGTGTGCTTTCCTCCAAATATTGTGCTTTCCTCCAATTATCAGGCTTGTCCTGACATGGCCCTGCTACACAGCCTT
Source organism: Lithobates clamitans (assembly GCA_037952925.1). Taxonomy (NCBI): domain Eukaryota; kingdom Metazoa; phylum Chordata; class Amphibia; order Anura; family Ranidae; genus Lithobates; species Lithobates clamitans. Next base: position 1,069,341 of record JBBGZY010001281.1, on the reverse strand, counting down.
TCACTGTGCAGTTTGGTGTGCTGTTGCTTTTCCTCCCCCAGCTCTTATGCAGCTAGGAACAGAAGGAATGTGATCTCTTATAAAAATGGGGGAAAAAAAAGAAAAAAAGTTTAATTTTTTTTTAAATATCTTTATAAAAATGTTTAGCCTTTCATTTCTATTTTAAACTGAATGGGTTGTTTTACAAGGTGATCGTTAACAATCATGTTAAAACATCATAATAAATAAAATAAAGCCAACACTGACGCCTAGTGGCAAAAAACTACATCATGACCTGTGTAACCACCAATATTTTCTATTGACTTACAGTGCAAAATACGAAAATCAATGTAAGGGTGAGAGCCTCGTCTTTCAGACTCAAAGCCAGCTCTGCTTCTTACTCGGACATCTCCTATAAAAAGAAAAAGAAGAATGTAAAAAAGACAATGCAGCCATGATATCATTACTATGGGTGAAGCGCTTTAATTTACACTACAGGAAAAGAAAAAAAAAGAAAAAAGATACACCATCATCTTACACAACTCCAAAATTATAACTTTCAAACATGCAATTGCATGCTTTTATAGTGTCAATTACTGCCTGCGCAATCCAAGTCAAAGCATGTGTTAAGCATTCAGATGAGCTTAAACTGTATGTTCTTATAGTGTGATGGTACAAGGCACCTTAGTGTGACAATACAAGATTACTTTTCATTCAGTAATATCTGCCTGCCGGATGCTCACAAACGGGAAGTCTGCATAGTGTACAAGGCTCAGCACCTAGAAATGGCAGCTTTTAGCAGCTCAGCTTTTTTTTTCCCCCACTCAATGCCATATGGACCCACTAAGTGTTACTTACTTGCACTCAGCTGTTTGAATATTACACAAGAGCCTATCAAAACACCAAAACTCAGTATTAACATATTACAGTGTGACATAATGAATTATCCACTGAAGGTCAACATTAGCTTTTTCAGAGAAGGGTAATACAAGTGCACCAATTTTTTTTTTTTTTTTAATAAATAGATACCCCACCCAACTGCAAGTTTTCCATCCAACTGAAGCTGGCCACAGGTGGATAGAATTTCGAATGGAAATTCTTAAGTATTAGGAAAATTTGTACGAAAATGTTTAGAACATTAGTTTGTTACAAAGATTCAATTTGCTTTTAGCATCTAATTTTGGAATGGACGAACTTTACCAAAGAAAAAAAGAAAACCACATGCACCGTTACAAATGTGTTAATTTGAGAAAAAATGTCAATCCTGCGCCTTGTTCACTTTCTACCATAGTTGCAAGAAAATTCCATCCATTTGACCCACTAATAAAAAAACAAAACAAAACACAACTCTAAAGCCAGGTACACAAAAGGCCGAATGTCGGGAGACGTTTGACAGTTCAAAAAAAGAAAAAAAACAAACCCCGTCGACATTTTGGGCCATGTGTATGCCAGTCTGTCCTTCAGATCTGGTATAGATTTGGAGGGGAACCCCATGCTCTGCCCCCCCCCCCCACCACCCCAAAGCACTATGTCCCCATGTTGATGGGAACAAGGGCATCATCCCCACAACAAAGGCCGGTGGTTGTGGGGGTATGCAGGTGGGGGGCTTATCGGAATCTGGAAGCACCCTTTCACAGGGGGGCTCCCAGATCCTGGCCCCACGTCCTATGTGAATTAGTATCAAGTACATCAAACCCCTACCCATTTACCAAAAAACAGTGTAAAAAAGGTAATAACAAGAGACCTGTTTTTGACAATTCCTTTATTTAAAAAAATAAAGTGTCCCTCAATGTAAATCCATAGTCAATCATGCTGCCCTGAAAAATAAAACAAACACAAAAACACTCTGCCTCCTGGGACGGCCTCCTGTCAAATGCCTGCTCTGTGCTTTGACATTCCTTATATAGATAAGAGGCAGGGCCATTTAGCTGTGTTATCTGGTGGCACCGCCCCTTCTGACATCATGGAGTGGTGCATGCTGGGCCTGTGACAGCACAAGGAGGCGGGCCACCAAGTGATGTTGCCCCTTACCTATATAAGAAATGTCAAAGCGCAGAAGAGGCATGTGCTGGGAGGCCATCCAAGGAGGCAGAGAGTTTTTGTTTTTTTGGGTCGGCGGGCATATGGATTTTGGTGGGGACCCCATGCCGTTTTTTTTTTTTTTCTATTGACGGACAATGCCGGCAGCATTCTTTTCTTTACATTCATCTGTCACTGGGACAGCCAGTTGACAGATAAGGAGTCATGGTTAAGGATGTGGGCGGCTGGCTCTCCGGCCCGCTGCTTACAAACCAGCTATTCTTCACACAGAAATCGAATTGGTCAATCGCTTTTAGACAGATCCGAATTCTAATCATTCTGAAAAGTTGGAATTCGTTAGAAAATGAATAAATTAAACAAATTTTAACCAGATTTCAATGAAATGTGTTACTGTTTCATTTGGAGATTCAGGAACACATAAGTAACCAAAAATTTGTCTGAATTTGTATTCGGACCGAAAAACAAATTGCACATGCCTAATGGTTAGTACAATGGGTTTTTTTTTTCGTGTAACCCGTTCGTCTAACAAAGCGGTTAGGGTGTACCAGGCTTTAGAACCTTCTTTTCCCAAAAAGTTTTTGTTCAAAATTCTACCCATTTATGGCCAGATTAAAGTGGGAGTTCCACCCAAAAATGGAACCTCTGCTCATCGGTCTCCCCCCCCCCCCCCCCCCCCGATGCCACATTTGCCACCTTTCGGGGGGGGGGGGAGTTTGTCGTACATCAGAAGTATATCCTCCTCCTCCTGCTGCTGCCGAGCCAGTAAGAGCGCACTTCGTGCATGCACAGTAGGAACCCGGCGGCTTCACGGCTGAGTTCCCTTAACAGCAATGGCGGCGGCAGCACCCGACAACCAATGGAAACATCAGCTGCGGTCCCGACTTTGCTGGATTCCAGTACAGGTAAGTGTCCTAATATTAAAAGTCTGCAGCTACAGTATGTGTAGCTCGTGACTTAATTTTTGGAGTGGGAGGCTGAAACACAGCTTTAAGCAATCTTACATAACAGCTGCAAGTGCTACAAAAAAAAAATAAAAAAATAAAAAACAAACACACACACACACACACCTTACTCTTCCTTTGTTTTGGTTGTCTGAACTAATAGGCAATTAAGATAGTAACACAATACAATTTTTCAAGTTTAACAATTACATTTTTTAGATCATCGCTTTAACAAAAAAAAAAAAAAAAAAAAAAAAAAAAAAGGGAGGAAGGCGGCCATCCATTGCCAGATTGAAATCTGGCTGCTTCATCATCAGGAACCCGCTAAACTTTATTGCATCTATGGGCAGGCTGGTTGTATTGAAGTCGATCTATTGATCAGACTTCGGTATAACCAGCCTGTAGGGCTTTTCTCGTGTGATCTCTGCCAGTGGCTATAGCTGCTAGCTGTGATCACTGTATTCTGATGGCTGGGAAACCTCCAGCTGTCAGAACAACGGCACAGCGGGAAGATTTCCCTCATCAGCACCGACTGTGTTGATGGGAGAATCAAGCAATGGGTTGAAGGAAAGAAAATTTCATAATTTATGGCTTGCTTTAGTTGGAAAAAGAATTTGCAGATGAGTAGAGAAACATTTTTTTTTCAACACTGACAATGTCCTTGGTAACAAAAAGCAAATTCATTGTAAGTGGAAACAATTAGAATTTGAAAAAGAGAACAAAAAAAAAGGTTAAGTAGAAAAGCCAAATTTACATGCAGAAGTGGGTTATTGGCAGCTGCACTCTATACACACTACCATGTTGGAAATAATTGCAAGCCGTTAATGGGGCCATACATTACAGTCAGACAGCAGACAAAAACTATCTATGTATAAATAAAAAAACAACTTGCAATGCTGAAGCTCATCAGATCAGCAACGGTAAGATATTAATTGCAGAGATGACAAGTCAATTCAAAGCTATAGACAAAGTTGAAGGATGATTAACGTGACCTCATTAAAGTAGCAATGTTTCAACCTATAAGCAAATACATTTCATACCAACTCTGGATATAGAAATATATTTAAACAACCACCTCACCTCTTCAGCAGCTGATGTCGTCGTTGCTCATTAAAACCCAACTTTAGTCAAAAACAGGATTTTTAAAACAGCTTACCTGTAAAATCCTTTTCTTTGAGGTACATCAGGGGACACAGAGCCATAGTAATTACTATGTGGGTTATAGGCCACCTTTAGGTGATGGACACTGGCACGCCCTAAATTAAGAAGTGTACTCCCTATATAACCCCTCCCACTACTGAGAGTATTCAGTTTTGTAGCCAAGCAATACACATGTATACCAAAGAAGGGAGGGACCTTTGTGTCCCCTGATGTACCTCAAAGAAAAGGATTTTACAGATAAGCAGTTTTAAAAATCCTGTTTTCTTTTCATACATCAGGGGACACAAAGCCATAGTAATTACTATGTGGGATGTCCCATAGCAATGGCAACTGAAGGGAGGGAGACGCAAAAAAAAAAAAAAAAAATAAAAAATAAAAAAAGGTAGGGCATTAAGAGGCTAGAGAACTTATACTGCCGCCTGCAGTACACTACACCCAAAGGCAATATCCTCATGACCTTTAACATCTATTTGATAGAATCTGGTAAATGTATGGACTGAAGACCAGGTTTTGGCCTTGCAGATCTGAGCCATAGAGGCCTGGTGATGCACCGCCCAGGAGGCACTAACAGCCCTGGTGGAATGCGCTTTGACATGAAAAGGAGGAATTTTCTTCTTTAGACCATAAGCTTGAACAACCACTTGACGAATCCATTTGGAAATAGTAGATTTCGATGCCGCTTGTCCTCTTTTAGGACCTTCTGGCAGTACAAACAAAATATCTGTTTTGCGAACCTGAGCGGTCGCCTTTAAATATATTTTAACCGCTCTTACTACATCAAGGGAATGTAGCGCCTTCTCTTCCCTAGAACGAGGCTTTGGGAAGAAAAAAGGCAGAAAAATATCCTGGTTTAAATGAAAACCTGTCACCACTTTCGGTAGAAATTCAGGATGAGGCCGCAATACCACTTTGTCCTTATACATGACTAAATATGGCTCCTTACAAGACAGAGCCGCCAATTCCGATACTCTTCTGGCAGAAGATATGGCGACCAAAAAGACTATTTTCCTTGTCAAAAGAACTAAGGGAATTTCCCGTATAGGTTCAAAAGGCTGAGTTTGTAAACCCGATAAGACTAGATTTAAATCCCAAGGATTTAGAGGTGCCCTGACAGGGGGATTAATTCTGGTTACCCCCTGAATAAAACTACGCACCAGAGAGTGAGAAGCAAGAGGCCGTTGAAAAAATACTGCTAAGGCCGAGACCTGGCCCTTTATAGTACTCAAAGCCAGCTTCATCTCTAACCCCATTTGCAGGAATTCAAGGATTCTACCTATGACATACTTCCTGGGGTGCCACCCCCTGGATCCACACCAGGAAACATATGCCTTCCAGACTCTATAATAAATTACTCTAGAGGCTGGCTTCCTAGCATTAACCCAAAGTAGTCACTACATTAGGAGGTAACCCACGATCCCTTAGAATGTGGGTTTCAATAGCCAAACCGTTAAATTTAGCGTTTGTAAGGTAGGATAGAATACCGGACCTTGAGCAAGAAGGTCTGGCCACAATGGCAGGGTCCAAGGGACTCCTATCGCCATCTTTATGATCTCGGCAAACCAAGATCTTCTGGGCCACCAGAATCACCTCTTTCCGTTCCTGCTTGATCCTGCGGAGAAGGCGCGGAAGTAGCAGAACTGGAGGAAACGCATAGATTAGTGAAAACTGATCCCATGGGAAGACCAAGGCGTCTGTTCTGCACGCTAGCGGGTCCTTCATCCTTGACACAAAGTTGTCGATTTTGTTGTTGAATCTGGACGCGAACAGATCTACGTCCGGGACACCCCATCTCTGACATATCGACAGGAAGACGTTGGGGTAAAGAGACCATTCTCCCGGAAACAACTGCTGGCAACTCAAGTAGTCCGCCTGCCAATTCTCTATCCCCGGAATAAAAACTGCTGATAGACAAGGGATGTTGCTTTCTGCCCAAGCTAGAACATGATTCACCTCTTTATGGGCTGCACGACTTCTCGTGCCGCCCTGGTGATTGATGTAGGCTACCGCCGTGGCATTGTCGCATTGAATCCTGACAGGACAATTCCGCAGCCTGAACGTCCAGGATTCTAGGGCCAGACGTACTGCCCAAATCTCTAGAATGTTGATGGATAAAGGTCCTCTCTGACTTAGACCATCTCCCCTGGACAGAAGCTTCTTCCAGTACTGCTCCCCAACCTAGAAGGCTGGCATCCGTTGTTACCACTTTCCAGGATACTGGTAAAAAAGACTTCCCCCTTTGGAGGTTGCTGGATATCAACCACCAATTGAGGCTCAGACGCACCTGGGGGGATAAGATCATTGGAAAGTCCAGGGCCTGAACCTTCTTGTTCCAGGCCGACAGGATGGCATTTTGTAGCAGTCTTGAATGAAACTGCGCATAAGGGATGGCCTTGAAGGAGGCCACCATCTTCCCTAACAATTTCATGCACATCCGAATGGAAGGATTTCTTTGTTCTGACAAGATGAATTAGTTCCTTTATGGAACTGATTCTTGCCTGGGGTAGGAATACCTTCTTTTGCACCGTATCTATGATTAGTCCCAAGTACTGTAATCTCCTAGATGGTGTCAAGGAAGACTTCTCTAGGTTGATTATCCAACCTAGGCTTTCCAGGTAGCTTACAGCTGAGATTAGATTTTGGTTTAGACCAGAAACTGATTGATCTATTAAAAGCAGATCGTCTAAATAGGCTAGGACAGTTATGCCCTGGGCCCTTAACCTGGCGAGGTTGCCAGGATCTTTGTGAACACCCGTGGTGCAGTGACTAGACCAAATGGCAGAGCCACAAATTGAATATGGCGATTTTCTACCACGAAGCGCAGAAATTTCTGATGAGCCGGAAACATTGGCACGTGGAGATATGCATCTTTGATATCGATTGATGCCAAAAACTCTCCTCCTTGTAAAATGGAAACAACCGATCGGATTGACTCCATGCGAAAGGATTGGATATTTAAGTGCCGGTTTAGATCTTTGAGATCTAAAATTGGTCTTACCTCCCCGTTTGGTTTTGGAACCGTGAAAAGGTTTGAATAAAACCCTGAACCCTGTTCCTCTAAAGGAACCTCTGATATCACCTTTTGGGATAAGAATGAACGAATGAATGATTTGTAAAGCGCTGCAAATGCTAACTGAATCGCCTCAAGGCGCTAATGCGTTTTGTGCTGTCATCTTCTTAGAAGAGGAAGGTCTTGACTTTTTTCCTGAAGGCCAGATGGTTACCTTCCATGCGGATGTGAGTCGGAAGAGATGATCCAGAGCTAAAAAGGAGAGACTTCCTTCTCTCTGGATCTTTGGGAATACTTGATTTTAGATAACGGGGAGGCGGGAATTCTCGGAACTCTAGTTTGTACCCTAGAGAAACCGAGGAAGCCACCCATCTGTCTTGACATTGTTGCTGCCAGATCTTTGAAAACTGCAGAAGCTTTTCTCCCACCCGCGCGAGCGGGGGCGCCCCTTCATAAGGAGGCCTTAATATTTTGTTTTGCAGGCTTTCTGCCCCAAGACCACTTTGGGCCCTGGAATTGCCCCTGAGGTCTACCTCTTGAGCTTGATGGTGGAGGCCTAGAGGCAGACGTTCCTGGCACTGGAGAAGAAGCACGTTTAAAGGAGAAATGTTTGAATTTCTTCTTTTCCCATTAGAAATCCTTTGGATATATTTATCTAGATCGTCCCCAAACAACGGTTCACCATGAAAAGGGAAACTGGCTAGAAGCTTTTTACATGGTGCATCCGCTGACCAATTTTTCAGCCATAGGACTCTGCGTGTATGTACTAGTCCCAGCATAAGTCGTGAGGCTTGAATGATAGAATCTTTCATAGCATCTACCGTAAAACATAGTGCATCTAATACGCCAGCCCATTGCTGAGCCTATTGATCAGGAAGAATCTTAAGTATCTCCTCAAACTGATCCTTTATGGACTGAGCTACCCCAATTGCCGCAAGAACCGGCTGCACTACTGAACCTGCCAGAGACATGTTGTTCTTTAAAAGAAGTTCCAATTTTTTATCTGTTGGATCTTAACATTTGTGACTTGTCTACCGGACAAGTGAGATTTTTATTCACCGAGGCGATTGCAGCATCAATTGCTGGAACCCCCCTATTTCTTTTAGAATTCCTCCTCCATAGGATATAGTGTAGAAAATTTCCTTGGAGGAAAAAACAGCTTATCTGGGTGTTCCCATTCCGAATACATCAGCTTTTTTTAGCCAAGAATGGATAGGAAAAGCATCCCCCGACTGGGGTGGCTTTAGTGATCCCAAACCAGAGGTGGGCTCATCACTAGACTGCGCTACAGGCAGCAAAAAGGTTGAGCGAACCAATTTAGTAAGGGAGTGTACCAGCAAACTGTCTTGTGAGATTACTCCCTCCCCACTAAGATCCTCAGAAGAGGATATATTAGTATCTTCCAGGTTTTTTGGAAGACCTTCCTGATCCCCTGCTCCTTGTACCTCAAAAAAAGGATCCTGAGCATTAGATGGGGATCTGCTACGCTTAGACCCACTATGGAGAGTGATCATAGCATCAATCTTCTTTTCCAAACTAGAAATGGTAGAAGAAAAAACCTCCTGTGTGATATAAATAGGGGCTGAAGTGTCCAGCGCTGCTGCAAGACCAGTCCCCCCTGACTGCTCATTCTGACCGACCGCATCACTCTCAGAGGAGACCGACATTCTTTTGGTCATGGATTTAGTTTGTTGTAAAACACTCGGACCCTTAAAACCCTTTGAGGAGTTCCTGGCCCTTCTTCCACTCATAGCCTTAATGTACAAAAACAGAGGCGATACCAAAAAGAATGCATACACTGCTAGGTTATAGTCCAGCAATATAATGCTGCTATTATTGCCCAGCCTGAAGCAATAGTAATGTGTCAAGGGAAATGCCTGTGTCACCAAACCTGAAGCAATGCCATCTCTTTGTTCTTGTGTCCCTCCACAGCCAGCAGCAGCACACAGTGTGTTTTTAAACACTTCCTCCACATGTTCCCGGCGTCTGAGAACGCCGACGTTGTTAGCCCCGTCCCTCGCGTTGCCTACGGCTCTGCCCTCCATTTCAAAAAAGGACGGGATTTCCCGCGCAAGCGGCGGACTACAGGTACCTTCGGACCTAGAGCCAGACCGGTGAGGGGGGTAAAAAAGCAGCCAGGCGGCCGCATCTTTTTTTTTTTTTTTTAATTGTATCCGGGCTTAAAACCGCCCTGAGGGGGAATCCCAGCGTAGGGGCCACTAACGGGGAGACAATTCACCCCCTTTTCTTACCAGAGGATTTGCTGCTTTGGCCGGAGGAGGAGGAATGTTCGGCTCCTGACACCGTGCTGTTTCCAGCATGAGGCGGTGAGTGCTCAACACAGCCCCCAGTGGTGACACATAGGCATGACAACATTATTCAGTTAAAGGAGACTTTACATGAAAAATTTCAGAAAAAAATCTCCACTTATCTTTCCCCGCCGCAGGGCTACCTGTGGTAAAACCATCAGACCCAATCTTCACCCTTCACGGTGGGCTCCGTAAAACCTTCATGAACAGGGGAACCTTGAGGCATCCCACAATCCTGGACCTGCAACAGCACCCTGCCAGTAAAACTTTATTGGCCTTACTACCAAAAGTACTGGATCACAGGGTAGAGCTCTCTAGAAAGAGAAGCATTTGCAAGCAAAAAACCTCGTTTCTTCTCTGAATGGATCCATCAGCATGGCTAGCCCCAGCAAGGACTGTTCCAGTGGAGCTCAGCACAGCACATCTTTACTCGTGACCAACACCTTAGACACTGGCGAAAAAAACGGAATACTCCCAGTAGTGGGAGGGGTTATATAGGGAGTACACTTCTTAATTTAGGGCGTGTCAGTGTCCATCACCTGAAGGTGGCCTATAACCCACATAGTAATTACTATGGCTCTGTGTCCCCTGATGTATGAAAAGAAATCTTTTTTAATTTTTTATTTTAAAAAGGGAAAAAGCTAAAACTTCTGTCAGGTTTAAAATGCTGTGTGTCCCCTCAATTAGTTTCCCCCTTGCTTCCTGCCTGAACACATCAAATATACAGGAAATGAGGAGAAATTTCTCAAATGGGGACACAGCTAACAATTAAAAAGCTTACCGATTTTAACTGTACATTAAATTAAAAATCTCAAAGATTTTGGTTTGAAATGGGCTTTAAATTTCCAACATAGTGAAAGAATCCACCAATAGGACATCACAACATTGTCAGCCATTGAACCACCATGGTTCATATTTCCACTTTCAGCACTAGATTCCTGTGATCAATTCCCAATCTGTACGGATTTGATAGGTTGTACTCAAAGTTGCATGGGATTCCTCACAAATAAAAAAAAAAAAAAAAAAAAAAACAGGCTACAAAATGTTTTTTTTTCCATATGAGGGTTCTGCAGTAAACAGTGCCTATTTTTTTTTTTATTTAGTTAGGGCCTTGTACAGCCGTGGCCAAAAGTTTTGAGAATGACACAAATATAAAATTTTCACATAGTCTGCTGCCTCAGTTTTTATGATGGCACTGTGCATAAACTCCAGAATGTTATGAAGAGTGATCAAATGAATTGCAATTAATTGCAAAGTCCCTCCTTGCCATGAAAATTAACTGAACCCCATAAAAAACATTTCCACTGCATTTGTGAAGGTGGCTCCAGGGCGCCCAAGAAAGTCCAGCAAGCACCGGGACAGTCTCCTACAGTTGATTCAGCTGTGGGATTGGGATATCACCAGTGCAGAGCCTGCTCAGGAATGGCAGCAGGCAGGTGTGAGTGCAAAACAATGGTTAGTGCAGCACAATAAATTTAAGGAAAAAAGTCCATTCCACATAAAAAGAGACAACGTCCAAAAAGATGGCAGGCAAGATCCCTTGAGAAGAAAGGTGAAATAAAATTCTTCCGTGATATATTTGTGACAAGATCCTCCACCACAGAAAGCCAAATGCGCTTACCAGATCAGGTGGACCTCTGTAGTACTGAAGGTCATATGCACATTTATCCACTCAGGGATGTAAGTGTAATCCAGCGCAGCTTAAAGGTTCCCAGTCCAGCAAGATGGAACTCCAATCCAGCAATAGGATTGCAGGAATGATAGCTTCCAAGGTGTGAGTGCAAGAACAACATTGGGGACAGACTGATATTCTACAAAAAGGTACAGGGATTGGACTGCTGAGAACTGGGGTAAAGTCATTTTCTCTGATGAATCTACTTTCCAGTAAAGCATCCTGAGACCATTAATGTGTGGGGTTGCTTCTCAGCCAAGGGACTGCGCTCACTTACAATTTTGCCTAAGAACAAAGAATAAAAAAAAAAAAAAAATGGTACAAAAATATCCTCCGAGAGCAACTTCTCCCAACCATCCAAGAATAGTTTGGCGACGAACAATGCCTTTTCCAGCATAATGGAGCATCTTGCCACCAGGCAAAAGTGATAACCAAGTGGCTTGGGGAACAAAACATTGATATTTTGGGTCCATGACCAGGAAACTCCCCAGACCTTAATCCCATTGAGAACTTTTAGACAATCCTCAAGAGGCGATTGAAACAAAAAAACCCCCACAAATTCTGGCAAACTTCATGCCATATAAAATGCCTTCAAAAGCTAGACAGAAGTTAGTAAGTCTTGTGATAACACCCTTATGCCCCCTATTTTGATCATTAGCAAATAAGAGAAAAGGGTAAAACACAAAATTTTTTAACAAATGACTTAACCTTGAGAGAACATTAGGCTACGTTTTAAGGCCGCATTAATACATGCATGGGATCCTAATTGCAAGCAAGGTTTTTGTTTTCTTTGGAGTTTGGCTTTAAAGATCTGTTACCAGAATACAATGAATATCTTAAAAAAAAATAAAAATAAAAAATTATAAAATATTATTAGAAGTCCGTTTCTATATACAAATAAACATGTCTGTCCAAAATCTGACTGGCTCTAATCGATTTAGACACACAGAAGACTAACTTGGAGAAGATAAATAGCAATATTTTAATAATAGCTGTCAAACTACAATTTCAAAAATACTGTGCATAATATAGTCCACCAGCAGTCTCTCAATGGATTAAATGTATCTCATTGAAAACAACTAAATGAAAAGTTGAGAGTAATTTTTTTTTAACATATGGGTCACCTATGGCATCCATTTAAAAGTTCAGAACAAAATGTTTTATTAAACTGAAAATTACAAAGAATTCCCTTTTACCAACAAAACAATTTGTACTCGTACTACAGTGTAACAAATGCAATTTTCTACCAGATTTCTACCAGACAAGCTGGGGTGCACTAGTGAAATTTTGTTCAGAAAATTTTCATTTTAAGAACTTCCATTTGATTCTCTAATCAGGGGTCAAAACGATAATCATTTTTGACTGCAGTAATGGGACAATGCAAAGAAGTGGGATGGAAAATGGTTCTCCAACTAAAAATGTTCTACTAGTAAATGTGTTCCCCCCCCAAGTCCATTCATTCCAAAGTCAAAATGTTAAAAGCAAACATTTGTTGCAAGTATTTTCAAATGGCATTTGTCAAGTTACCGAATGTACAAAGAATTTTTGTGCAAAAGTTGTTTGAAATTTTACTAGTGTATGGCCAGTTTTTAGATGTATTCCTGGATGTCTGCAGTATATACAACTGCATAATACAAATTTCTAGTGTCCTTAATATAATCCAGTAATGTCTGTATGTTAAAGTCAAGACACTTCAAGTGATTAGCATATTTAACTTGAGGCAGGAAGATTGCTAGTACCTCACTTAAAAAGGCTCTATTCTACTGGTCACATCCAAAGCCTGGACCAGAAAGTCACTCTTCCTGTGCCTCAGTGAGTTTTCATTGACTGTACTCTGAGGAGAATTTACTAAAACTGGGGCATCTGTGCATAGTAGTCAATCAGCTTTTATCTTCAGCTCGCTCAGCTTTAAAAATGAAAGATAAAAGCTGACTGGTTGCCATGCATAGCTGCTCCAGTCTTAGCCAACTCCCCTCTATGCCCTTTTCCTCACAAATGTAACCTGTTCAAATTTAACATAAAAAAGCAAAATAAAAAAAAATAAAATAAAAAGCAGCCAGCTTATCCAAACCACTTCCTGTCAGCCCAGGCCATGGACCACATCATTATGGAAGTGCCAATTAGTCAAGGAGAAAGGATCACCTTACAGCCAAGGAAGAAACCATGACGTTACTGGACTCGCACGAAGGCTGCAGGGGATGTAATGGTTTTTAAAGCTGGAGTTTAGCTTGTAGATTTCATTACACTGGAAAAAGCGTAAAGTTCAAACACTTTTACTGCTACTGGTCTCCTGTGTCCTCATTTTATGCTCCAATACCAACTAAAAATGATCTACAATAGAGCTTTGGCTAGAGTTGCATGTGCAATGTTTGGGATATCAACCACACAGGAGTGCATTATTTTCTCAGAGTCTATTCTAAAAAGTTGATCGGAAAAAAAAAAAAAAGGGTGCTAGGGGTTCCCCAAGCAATGACATCAATCTTTTTAGACATTTGTAAGGAAGACATTTTTCCCACTGAAAGTAATATCTATCCATCTGTATCCAAACCGTCTCAATCAAATAGGGGGGATAGGTGCAATAGGAGACAGTGATGATAAATGGGGTGGTGAACCTCAAAGTATGTGAAAAACTAATACAAAAATGGGAAAAATGTCCACAAAAATGTCCAAATAGTGGGAAGACTGGCTCCTCAATCCTCAACCGAACTGGAAAATGCACCAAAGAGCAAGGTGAGCATGAACGAACATTCAGGTAAAAGAATGGGTACGCTTACCAGATCTGTTGTACGCACCTACCGTACGGCAGTGCGTCTATTCCCGAGCATTGAACACGCGCCAAACAGGTCCAGCAATGAAGATGGTCCCAGATGACCACCTTGGGACCATCTTCATTGCTGGACCTGTTTGGCGGGTGTTCAATCCTCGGGAATAGACGCACTGCCGTACGGTAGGTGCGTCCAACAGATCTGGTAAAAGTACCCATTCTTCTACCTGAATGTTCGTTCGTGCTCACCTTGCTCTTTGGTGCATTTTCCAGTTCGGTTGAGGATTGAGGAGCCAGTCTTCCCACTATTTGGACATTTCTCCCATTTTGTATTAGTTTTTCACATACTTTGTGAGGTTCACCACCCAATTTATCATCACTGTCTCCTATTGCACCCATTCCGACTATTTAATTGAGACGGATGGATGCAGATAGGTAGATATTACTTCTAGCGCTACACTTATTGTTTACACTTCCACTTTGACTTGGTTTGTTTGTGTGTTAGCAGCTCTTTGTTCATTTTATATTTTTTATTTTTTCATTGGGTATAGCGCAGTATTATCACCCTTTTTACACACAATCTACATTGACCCCTTTACATCTTTAGAAGTAGGCTCTACTCCACTGACCACCAATAAAAGGAAGCACCAAAGTCCCTTCTCTTCTGACCTCCAGTGAAAAGGGGCACGTCACCGACTACCAATGTAAGGGGGCATTTTTCCACAGACCAACAATGTAAGCAAGCATTATTTCCCTAATCACAATGTAAGGGAATACTATATTTTTCACTTTCGCCATTTATTTCCTGGCTATTTTTTTTAGTTGTAGTATACAGCAACCTTGACTTTGAACATATGCCAAGCCCTTTCCGTTTTTTTTTATTCTTAAAGTGATTGCAAGGTCTTCTTTTTTCTTTAAAAAAACAAACATGTTATACTTACCTGCCCTGTGCAGTGGATTTGCATTAAGTAGTCCAGATTCTCCTCTTCTCGGGTTCCTCTTCTGTGCTCCTGGTCCCTCCCTCCTGTTGAGTGCCCCTACAGCAAGCAGTTTGTTATGAGGGCACTCGAGCCATGTCACAGCTCCCTGTGTCCATTCAGACACGTAGCCGTGGCCTGGCCCTATCCCCTTTCTCTCCTGATTGGCTGACTGACTTTGACAACAGCAGGAACCAATGGCACCGCTGCTGTGTCTCAGCCAATCAGGAGGGAGAGTCCCGGACAGCCCAGACACTCGTGGACATAGCTGGGCAAAGATGGGGCTCTTCAACTGTATATATCCTTTAGAAAGTGCTCGTGTTAGCAGATTTTCTCTTTCTAATTAAGATTACAGAGAACCCTGGTGATACAATGACAGCTGATTGGAGGAAAGGCACACACCCCCTCTCCTCAGATAGATTTTCAGCTCCATTCTTTGTCTAGTTCAGGACTTTGCTAATCTATTTATAGCAATCTCCCCAACACAAAACTCTGGCTGCTTTTATCATATATGAGGGAGAACTTGTCAGGCTGATAACAGAAGGGAGCAAGAGACAGCTACGGGACCGGGTTTACATCCACTTTAGATCTACAACTTTCTGTTTATGCCACTGTACCATGAGATGAAGGGAAAAAAAAACTGAATTTTCATGGGTGCCTACATGTTGAAAAGTAAATAATATCATTGTGGGATGATGGCTTTTGACTAGACAGTGCTATTAAATCATAAACCATTGTCACAAAGAGCACATCCCAGAGTGAAGGAAGAGGTATTGTTGAATAGTGGTGCTCCAGGTAGCAAGAGATACAAGTTAAAGCCAGAAACAGGTAAAACCCACAGACTACCAGTTGTTTACCTTGCAAGGCAAACAAAGTGGTCCCTAAATGCTCCGAAAAACTGCTCAAATAACACTCACCTAGAATGCTACTACCTATTAACATTGCATTGCTGTACCACTGTGCCATTAATTTTGAATGGCACACCAACTCACTGAGGCAATGCACCTGCATTGTAGCATGCCACAAGGCATGGTAGTGCAATGTGTTAAAAAGAAAAACAAAAAAAAAAAAAACCTGGTGCCACTTCAAGCATGTTATAGTGCGTTGGTAGCCTATTCATTTGAAGTAGACAGCCTTAACGCAGTGCATGCAATTTAACACACTGTGGAGAGGTAAATGCGCTAAAATTAAACGCAGTGCATGCCAAAGCTAGATTTATTACGGTGCTCTGTAGTGCAGATGCTTCGACTTCTACTGTAACAGGAAATTGGCGATGGTCTTCAAAATTAATACCACTTCAACATGCATACAGCAGCACACGCTTTAAAGCGGAGCTCCACCTAAAAGGGCAAGCTCCGCTCGATCAAACCCTCCCTCCTTCCACTGCCACATTTGGCACCTGGGGACCCAATTTTGACGACATGTACTAGAGCAGCACGATTCTGGCTAAAATGAGAATCACAATTTTTTTCCTTAGAAGATAGATCACGATTCTTGCGGCGTAACATCATCTTTCACAATAAAACAAAAAAAATTGTGCTAACTTTACTGTTTTCTTTTTCACTGAAGTATATTTTTTCCCAAAAAATTGAAAGACCGCTGGGCAAATACAGTGCGACAAAAAATATATTGCAGCAATTGACATTTTATTCCCTAGGGTCTCTGCTAAAACATATATAATGTTTGGGGGTTCCAAGTAATTTTCTAGCAAAAAATATTGATTTTAACTTGAGAAAACAAGTGTCAGAAAAAGTTTTAGACTTTAAGTGGTTAAACTTCCTGCATTTACACGTTGTTTAAAAACTTGGCAGACTGCCTGGATTTTTCTTTTTACACACAGAAGTTTCCCTTTGATCTAAGAAGGAAGAGTTATACAATTTTTCTTTTTAAAACTTGGCAGACTGCCCGAATGTTTTCTTTTGACAGCTTAGGCTTCATGCACAGGAGACGCCGGTGCAAACTCTGCTGAACACGTTTTTAAAGTTGGAACCGGCATTTAGAAACGCCCGTTTTGCCGCGTTTAGCAGCGTTTTACCGCGTTTGCATCTAGAAGCGTTTAGTTAAGATAACAAAAAGACCCTCCCCAAGCACTTTTCTGCAGTAGAGAATGACATTTTGCGACCCAAATTTGGGGCCCCATATCTCGGGGCCACTAGGAACCCCAACTTTGGATATGTTGTAGTGCAAGTTCCACTCTGTTTGCATACCAAATTTGGGGTTCGTAGCACCAAGTGGCCCTGAGATATGGGGCCCCAAATTCGGGTCGCAAAATGTCATTCTCTGCTGCAGAAAAGTGCTTGACATTTTCTGACCCGAATTTGGGGCCCCATATCTCGGGGCCACTCGGTGCTAGGAACCCCAACTTTGGATATGTTGTAGTGCTGGTTCCACTGTGTTTGCAGACCAAATTGGGGTTCCTAAGACCAAGTGGCCCTAAGATACGGGGCCCCAAAGTTGGGTCACAAAATGTCATTCTCTGCTGCAGTTTACTATCATATTTCTGTGTTTTCTGGGTCAAAAAACAGGGTTCCTTTAAAAACACTTATAAACGCAAATGCGGCTAAATGCGCTACCGCCGTTTAGCGTCTGAAACGTGGAAAACTTTTGCGTCTGAACCTGTTTTTTTGCTTCTGGAAAAACTAGGTTAAACGCAACTGCCTAAAAACGCCAAAAAAACGAGACTGTGTACATGGACACATAGGGATAACATTGAATGAGTTCAGGGGCAGTTGAAAAAAGTGTCCAACTGCCTCTGAACGCGTGTTTAACAGCGTCTCGTGTAGTGAGCAGATAAGTCTCTCCACTTGTTATAAGAATCAGCAAACTTTGCAACAGAGATAGTCAGTGGGGTTGAATCGAGATCACAATTTTTTTAACGATTAATTGTGCAGCAACAGATACCGACTCCCACTTCCAGCTAATATCCCTTCCCCCTGCTGCCTTCTAGGGGACACACACACACACACACACACACACACACACCGGTCCCAGAAGTCGGCGGGATCATTCTGAAAGAGCAGTGTGACTCACGCATGCACAGTAGGAAACCGGTAAATGTAATGAAAACAGAAGGGTTTTATTTTAAAATTTCATTAGCATGTTGACGAAGGAGCAAAGGAAAAACCAGGGAAGGGGAAAATATAAGCCGATTTATCTTCAGTTTTAGTCAAATTAAATTCAAACTGAAATTTTACAGTTACAGAATCAACCTTTTGCACAGTCAGATACATGGGCCCCAGTGGCAGAGGAGGACTTATTCTCTTTTTTTCATCACTCTCCACTTACGTCCCACAGGGGTGTGTATGAAAATTGTACCAACAACAAAAACGTCTTGTTTTCCCCAAAAACCTTTTAAGCCATGGTCTGTAGAATTAGTTGGGAGATAACCGGTTGCATGGGGCGACAATACATTTTCTTGGCAGCATATATTTTTCCTGCACAAGCCTAAACTTTGTTCTTTCACATCTCTTGCACAAAATTTTACTTACCTAGCATACGAATGTACAAGGCAGTTTGGTCAGAGCTGTCATATGATATTGCCCCACGTCTCTGCAAGGGGGAAAAAAAAACAAAAAAAAAAACGAAACATCAATTGACAAAGTTAATCTGTAAAAGGTAATAAAAAACAATTATATAACAATAAAAAATAATAAAAAAAGGGAAAAAAAAAAAAAGGACAAATAAGGCAGATTTATAAAAACTATGCTTTCAAGTTTTCCTACCAAGCAAGATCAAACTCAATTCCAGGCACAAAAACAATATAAACCCTTGTGGTGGGGTCCACACTCAAATGCCTCTTCCTGCCTGTCCACACACTTTATAATCAGATGCAGCAGATTTTTATTTTTAGGATAAACGTTTTACATAAATAAAAAGGTGATCATCCTAAGCACCCCTGTCAGTGTAAAATGGTCTGTCTTATCCCTGTAAACTGAGACATCTGGAAGAGCTTTTTTAAAAAAAATATTAAATAAAAAAAAAAGGAAGACTTACTGTCTCGATCACCAGAAGAAAAAAAAAAAAAAAAACCCAATGCAGCCAACGCATCTAAGAATTGGCAAGATAGAATGTTTGCCTTTGGGTTTAATACAGCTTTAAGATCAGGATGAAGCGTGCTGCAAATCCTAAAACTGAAATTCTTGGTGATTTCTATAAATCTATACAACAAGCACAATGCCTAACATAGTAGTTCATTACAGCAATTTTTCCCTAACAGGTTTTCAAATGCTTTCAGCAAATATATTTAAAAGGCCAATGTAACAGATTTATAACTCTGTTAAATAGGAGGCCACCTTATGTATTTTCAGCACAAGAGCTTATTATCCATAGACAGAAGTAACTTGTGGATAACGAACAAAGTGGCCTTTTAGGACCTTGTTCTTCCTATGCCACCCACTCTCTCCTGCCACCCCCTCTATTACAAGTAGATAGAGTCATGCATTGCATGAATCTAGCTATGGCCACCACTGCCACCCCTTATTTAAGTGCCCGGCCCCTTTTCGGGCGCAGGGCACCTGAATTACAGCGCGGGGGGGGGGGGTTTGAAGCACCTGATTAGAGCCATAGGCTCTAATGGGCGTCAAAAAAGGTGACTTGAGAGCGCCATGCTGGGCGCTCGCAGGTCACTCAGTTGTGTTAGAAAAGCGAACATTTGCTTTCCTAACACTAAACCGCCTCTCTGCCAATCAGGTGCTCGGGTCTGTTACCCATCACCTGATTGGCTTAAACGACAGGCGCCGCTACTGGATGCCTATTACGAGGAGAGGATGGGAGATGAGGACGGCAGGAGACGCACTAAGGCCCCTGCTCGTCGCCTTCACCCGCTGCCCCACCAAGACAGGGAAAGTGCTGGGCAGATGGCGAGCGGGGGTCACACTGGGGGCATTCAAGGGTACAGTGGCTGCAACTGATGGGTTTTTTAGACAGATCGATAGATAGATAGATAGATAGATAGATAGATAGATAGATAGATAGATAGATAGATATTACACACATTGTGAACAGACAAAATGCACCCATTACTGTTCTAAATGTGGCTTCATTACACAAGCAAAGTCAATTCCAAACGAATTGGTAGAACAGAAAAAAAAAACCATAACATTTACTGCTGTGTGGACATCATTTTACTAAGTACTGTGACAATCATTTTCTGAGGGGGAAAAAAAAAAAGCCTAAAAAACACCAGAGCTAGACAATTGACTCAAATCATTCAAGTATGTGTCTGGTAGCTATATGCTGGTGTACAGGCCTTAAAGCATGCTCTGAAGACGCTTGGTAACAAGCGAAACGCGTAAGCGTCTAACCTATGCACTGGTGGGACATGGACCTCCACATATAGATGAGGAATCAACTTTGATCATATGGGAATGTCCTGACCGATTCTGAGACACTGGGTTGAGCCTTGCGGTGGATACTGAGGCTAAGCGCTTCTTCCAATTATCTGACAGACCAAGCGCGGAACATTTGAACTCTGTGATACACCGTAAATCCCCTCGGGGAAGATCTGGAAACGACAGCTCATGTCAGCAATAGATGAACACGCCGCATGAACGCTCCCCCACACCAAATCAACGCGGCTACTACCATCCTCTCTGGGCTTCGTAATTCATCTGTTGAAGACGTCAAACGGTGAGCTATGTAGTACTCCAACATACAGCAGGCACACTGTCTACTGCTATCCACCGTCTGTTTCCTTGCTTAAGATGTAAACTTGCCCTCTGACTGTCGCTATACAGCTGGTAATACTGGGACATCCCATTTCATTACTTTGCTCTTGCATTTGAATCTGAAGTTGTTTCTCCATTATCCATATCCGGACGGATATTCCTCAATCACCAGCACTTGCACTTTACTTAGTGAGGACCGAAGGCTTAATATTAAATTCATCTATAACCTTACTTAGGAACTTTATGATCTCCAGATCAGACCCGGGTCTCCTACATAATGTTATATATGCGTGCAAGTGTATGAGTGATTGGTGTATGTGGAATGATTTGGTGGCCACCTATGCAATATAGGACTTCTGTCCTATTTTTAACTTATGGTTTTTGGATTGATGTACTGTTTTAATTGGGACAATTAATAAAGATATTTAGGTTAACACTCGCTTGTTCTCGAGTGGACTGTCTTTTGGAGGCCTTTCTCCTCCTCCCTTTCTTTTGCCTTAAAGCATCAGCCAGTCTGTTCTGGCAGGCAAATGAATCAAAAACAATTTACAGCGCCAGGAAACCTGGAGTCCTGGTTTAATGCATCATTTTGACTTATAATGCATTAAACCAGAAGTTTGTCAAAGATTCTGTGAACTTTTATTTTAATACTTAAAAGCATTACTGCAGAGGTTAAAGGGTGGGGGGGGGTCAGCCTGTCAGTGCTTAGACCATACGCCGCACACTGCATCAAATCGGTCTGCATGGCTGTCATCCCAGAAGGAAGCCTCTTCAAAAGATGCACAAGAAAGCCCGCAAACAGTTTGCTGAAGACAAGCAGACTAAGGACATGGATTACTGGAACCATGTCCCGTGGTCTGATGAGACCAATATAAATGTACGGTATTTGGTTCAGATGGGGTCAAGCGTGTGCGGCGGCAACCAGGTGAGGAGTACAAAGACAAGTGCCTTCCCTACTGTCAAGCATGGTGGTGGGAGTGTCATGGTCTGGGACACTGGGGAGCTACAGTTCATTGAAGGAACCATGAATGCCAACATGTACTGTGACATACTGAAGCAGAGCATTATCCCCTTCCCTTCGGAGACTGGGCCGCAGGGCAGTGTTCCAACATAACAACCCCAAACACATCTCCAAGATGACCACTGCCTTGCCAAATAAGCGGAGGGTAAAGTTGATGGACTGGCCAAACATGTCTCCAGACCTAAAACCTATTGAGCATCTGTGGGCATACTCAAAATTGGAAGGTGGAGTAACGCAAGGTCTCTAACATCCACCAGCTACTTGAAGTCGTCATGGAGGAGTGGAAGAGGACTCCAGTCGCAACCTGTGAAGCTCTGGTGAACTCCATGCCCAAGAGGGTAAAGGCAGTGCTGGAAAATAATGTTGGCCACACAAAATAGACATTTGGACATTTTCACTTAGGAGTGTACTCACTTTTGTTGCCAGCGGTTTAGACATTAATGGCTGTGTTGGTGAAAGCAAATTGACACTGTTATACAAGCTGTACACTCACTACTTTACATTGTAGCAAAGTGTCATTTCTTCAGGGTTGTCACATGAAAAGATATAATAAAATATTTACAAAAAATGTGAGGGGTGTACTCACTTTTGTGAGGTACTGTATATGCACAAGCTGCAGGACGACATCAGACCAGGCCGCAGTCTTTCACTGCTCTGTAGTCCAATTCTGAAGCTCATGTGCCCATTGCAGGGACTTTTGGCTATGGACAGGGGTCAGCATGGGTTACTCTGACCAAACTGCGAAACTCATTTTTTTTCTGCTTTCAACACATCAACTTCAGGGACAATATGGTTACCTAATGCTGGAGACTCAAAATTTATAGTTAGGACTGCAGTACACTGAGGTGCCGTGAAATGGCCTCTGCATCTTATGCATATATTTGCAAATGTGTGCAAACTAAACCCCTGGTTTTACCATGAACTGTTAGACTGGATAATTTGGTTTGTTGCAGGCTGGTTGGTAAGTGAGCTGGGAATTTGTTTTTGTTTTTTTACATACCCAATATATCCGTCCCACTTTCAGATGTCATTGTAACACGATAATCAAGATTATTCGCTTTACCTGTCAGTGGTCATGAAGTTATGGCTGATCAGTGTTTATAGCAACATATATAAAAGAGTAAGTATATGTAATAAAGTAGAAAACTTAAACTCAAAGCAATTTAACTAAATGTGCAATTGTAAATTTTAGTAATTTTGGAAAATTTAAGCTAACAAAATGACCCAAACTTTTTTTGCCAACAAGGTACTTCAAGTATTTTTAGCAAGATCGGACACTAGTTAAAATGTAGGGCAAGGAAAAAGGGTAATTTATCAGCAGTAAGCACTCACCAGAGATTAGGGAAATCCAGAACTTCTGGGTATGAATGAGCTTGTAATCCATTACCCCTCTCCCATATGACAGCACTAGACTCTCATGATTAGCCCAGCACCATAGTGGGCCTGAGAAATGAATACATGGCCCTGACAAATCAGTTTGGATCTTACACAAGGCTTTATTTTCCCAGGACCTTTGTGGATCGGCCAGGGACTGTGAAAAGAGAGTTCCTTCCACAGTCTTTTGTAGTTAATTGACCCTCTTGGGTAACAGAAAAATTGTTTATATAAGATATGCTCTACAAATATTTAAAAAAAAAAAAAAACACAACAAAACTGGCTGGAATAGAATATGCTAAACATAGCCAGATGTACAGTCATATTACAGTAACATTTACTACACACGCAGCTCATAAATAGAATATTATATCTTGGGTGCTCCACTTGTGGCAAAAAAAAAAAAAAAAAGAAAAAAAATCTAACAGTTTGCAATGCAAAAGCCATAGGGATAAGAAAGATTCTAGGACAATTTTTTGTCTTTCTGTACCTGAATTTGTAAAATGAAATCAAATAAGGGGGTGGACAAAAAGGAGCAAAAGTAAAATGTACAACAAGCAAGATAAAGCATTGCCGAGTAAAGAAGAGGTTAACTATCAGTAGCAGGAAATGATGTAAAGAACACAACATGGACTATAAGAACGCAATACATTTGTGAAAGTGCTTGGACTTAACACATCTGCCAGGAAAGTTGCATGAAAATGGCAATTTTTTTTTTTTTTTAGATGAAGTTAAAGAGAGATACGCAAGAGTCACCTCAATTATATAAGTGTATATTCTGGAACAATTAGGTTTTCCATAAAGCAGTGGCTTACAGCTCCAATGGAAATTAACATGGGAAATTATAAGAAATAGCACCAACTGAATAAAATGCATCCGAGGAGTGATATAGAGCAGCTTTTTTTTTTGTTTTTGTTTTGTTTTTTTAAACACAGAGGGACACTTCACATAATTTTCAAGTCTCAGGGAACCCCTGTGAAGGGGAAAAAAAAAAAAAGTGCCTTACAGCAGTGGCACTGCCAAGTTGTGTTGGCTCTGGAAGTATGAAGTCAGAATCAAATGGCAGGTCACTCAGACACAGAACCTGGTTAAGAACAGCTGATATGGAAAAATATTAAGCCAGACTAAGCCAGTGGAATGAAAAAAAAAATTATTATTATTATTAACACACAAACGCACAATGTGTCTTCAAAAAGTTTCCGCACTCTTAGACCCCTTTCACACCGAGGGCGTTTTGCAGGGGCCATAGCGTTAAAAATAGCGCCTGCAATCCACCCTCAAACAGCTGCAGCATTATCTCCAGTGTGAAAGCCCGAGGGCTTTCACACCGGAGCGCTGCGCTGGCAGGACGGGAAAAAAAGTCCTGCCAGTAGCTTCTGTGGAGCGGTGAAGGAGCGGTGCGTTTACTGCTCCTCCACCGCTGCTCCCCATTGAAATCAATTGGGCAGCGCTGGGATACCGCCGGCAAAACGCCGCTATTTTTAACGCCGACGCTATGGGCGGCCCGGTGTGAAAGGGCTCTTATACATATGAAACTTTGTTTAAAAAAAAAAAAATAGGATAGACATGTAGCCTTCCTCCTCTGTCCTCCACAAGACCTATGAATGCCCCTAAACCAGTTTTTGGGGAATACACACACACACACATACATTATATTGTAATATATATATATATATATATATATATATATATATATATATATATATATATATATATATATATATATATACACACACACACACACACACACACATATACACACACATACATACATACATATACACATACATATACACAGTATCTCACAAAAGTGAGTAAACCCTTCACATTTTTGTAAATACTTTTATATCTTTTCATGTGACAACACTATAGAAATGACACTTTGCTACAATGTAAAGTAGTGAGTGTACAGCTTGTATAACAGTGTAAATTTGCTGTCCCCTCAAAATAGCTCAACACACAGCCATTAATGTCTAAACCGCTGGCAACAAAAGTGAGTACACCCCTAAGTGAAAATGTCCAAATTGGGCCCAATTAGCCATTTTCCCTCCCTGGTGTCATGTGACTTGTTAGTGTTACAAGGTCTCAGGTGTGAATGGGGAGCAGGTGTGTTAAATTTGGTGTCATTGCTCTCTCTCTCTCTCTCTCTCTCTCTCTCTCTCTTATACTGGTCACTGGAGGAAGGAAATTTCGTCAAAATTGATGGCAAGATGAATGCAGTATGTTATCAAAAAATACTGGAGGAACATTTGCATTCATCAGCCAGGAAGCTGCAAATGGGACGTACTTGGACATGTCAACATGACAATGATCTAAAACACAAGGCCAACTCGACCTGTCATTGTCTACAGCAGAATAAAGTGAAGGTTCTGGAGTGGCCATCTCAGTTTCCTGACTTCAATATCATTGAGCCACACCGGGGAGATCTCAAACGGCAGTTCATGCAAGACAGCCCAATAATTTACAGGAACTGGAGGCTTTTGGCCAAGGGGAATGGCCATCTGAGAAGGTAAAGAGCCTCATCCACAAATGACTTCAAGCTGTCATTGATGTTAAAGGGGCAATGCACGGTATTAAGTGGAACTGGGGTATGTAAACTTTTGATCAGGGTCATTTGGGTAGTTTGTTGTGATTATGATTTAAAAAGAGTAAACACAGTTAATTGATAATACATGGCTTCAGCCAAACACTAACCATGAAAAAGAAAAGTTTCATAAAATTCTGCCAGGGTATGTAAACTTCGAGATTGATTAGAATATATATATATATTTTTTTAAAAGCACATACAGCGATGTACTTTATTCATTGTAACTCAGCATTTATTAAAATAAAGTAATTTTAAAAATACGCTCCGAGCGCTTTCCCAGGAGGGGCGGGGCTAGTCGCCATGACATCACCCGCAAAACGATTCTCCAGTCCTTATGCATCGATGCCGCATCGGGGACACCCGAATCGTGATGCATCGATTAATTTCAGTATATCTATATATACACACACATACATACACACACACACACACACACACACACACACACACACAAAATGTTGCCATTTTTTAGAAAATGTCCATGCGGGTCTCAGCACGCCCAGCCACATCATTTATTCACAGTATAATATAACGATAGTGGTGTTTTCCAACAGCAGCACTAAGATGGAAGCACTACACTTGCAATATAGACAATGGGGGTTATTTAAAAAAAGCCAATCCACTTTGCACTACAAGTGCAACGTGCACTTGAAATTGCACTTGGAAGTGCAGTCGCTGTAAATCTGAGGGGTAGATCTGAAATGAGGGGAAGCTCTGCTGATTTTATCATCCAATCATGTGCAAGCTAAAATGCTGTTTTTTATTACCCTTGCATCCACAGCGACTGCACTTCCAAGTACACTTTCAGTGTAATTTCAGGTGCACTTTGCACCTGTAGTGCAAAGTGGATTTGACTTTCGCAAATAACCCCCAATGTCTCTATAAATTAGCACATTTGATTTGATTTGATTTCTGTAGCAACCAAGTCCTGTACAGAAGGTTACAGATTTCATACCACTTCAAAAGTGACCCTTAAAATAGGACATCCCCCCCCCCCCCAAAAAAAAAAACAAAACAAAAAACAAAACTATTTTATACCTACATTAAGTCAAACACAACAATGTGTCAAAGCTCTAAAAGAGATGCTACGATGTCTGCATACCTTTGAAGTAATCCACTTGATAAGTATCACAGCTATTGACCAGATTAATGCAATTCCCATCGAGTCACACAAAAAACTGCATCATGTTCTGCTTGTGTCCCTCCAACAGCAGAAAGAGGCTTTTAGGGCATGCTTAATGACAAGCAATCTGTGACATTAAATAGAATGGCTCCAAGTGAGTTGAGCTCTAAGCAGCTGCACTAACACAGCAGTCACCTGATGACTGTGGGCAGAGCTCCTGTATGAAAATGCACTTGATCTAAATACTGCTGAGACCGGCAACAACAAGACGAAGGGGATCGCACACAACTCCAAAACACAGCCACACTTCAAGAGAGACGGAGCTTCACACTTCGCAAAATATACCATTAATTATTAGCTGAAAAACTGGGTGGTAGCAAAGGCCCTCCCTTTGTTGACTCTCTATTCAAATATACCTCCCTAAAGTACTCAGCTAGAGGTGAAACAGATTTCTTAAAGGATAAGTTCACCTTAAAAAAAAAAAAAAAAAAAAAAAAAAGGAGGGGTAAAAAAAAACAAAACAAAACACCGGACTGCATCAAAAACACGCATGCAGAAAAGCATCTGGAACGCATCCAGACTGTGTTTATATGGTGTGAACTGGCCCGTAATTCACATTTTTTTTTTTTTTACCTACAAAAAAGATGTGCATTTATTTTATTTCTTTTACTTAGAGCCTGTAAAGCACTGCACCTGCGGGTGCCAAGCAGAACTCCTGCAGACTTGTCTGTGTATCTGTCTGCTCGTACCTCGTATCGCCAGGCAGATACACACTGACAATAAGAGAATAAACTACCAAGGCACTCAGAGCAATCGGAGTTTGCCAACAGCCACAAAAGCTATCGGTACCTGTAGTTTCCCATTGACAAAGCACTGTAAATGAATGAATGGAATGTCGTGGCTGAGCGCCCTGAGATCCGCATGGACACATTTTTAAACGGTGACAGCGGGCGCTCAGAGAAGGTGCACACTAGCTTTCACTGGGGAGGAGGGGGGAGATGCTGCAGCGGCTGGAATATGCAACATGTTCCACAAGATGAACTTATCCTTTAAAGTGTTATCTAAAGCCAGTAACAAATGTAATATATTGCAGTCCCTACACAGGATGGCTGAAGGTCCCCCCCCCTCTTTTTTTCACCTGGTGATCTGGCCAACAACAGAACAGACAGTGTTAGGACAACAGAACATACTCTACATTTCTTGACAAGAAGGAAGATTTCCTATAGACCCGACCCCGAGTGGCACAAGAAAGCACTGGACTTCTGGCAGAATCAATAGCTATTTGCACACTTATAACAGGTGGTTACACACCTATTGTCATTTTAGCTTTTTTTTCCTCTTTAGAGTGCACGTTACTCCTAAATTTAGAATGTCAAATGTGCCAGCTTGTCCATGTAGCTGTGTGTAAAACGTAGCTCATTCTCCCTTTATTTTTTGCTGTGGAATACCTGGTGATCCCCCACTAGACGTTACAAAAAGTCCTGCAAGCAGCATCTTTGAGGCGGTTTGGGAGCGCTGTATACAGCCCCTGCCCATTGGAATGCATGGGCACCGCAACATGGGCAGTTTTAATCCTTTCTTTGGCCACTAGCGGGGGTCAAAAACACCCCGCTAG
This sequence comes from Lithobates clamitans, assembly GCA_037952925.1. NCBI lineage: Eukaryota > Metazoa > Chordata > Amphibia > Anura > Ranidae > Lithobates > Lithobates clamitans. Next base: position 1,041,105 of record JBBGZY010001281.1, on the reverse strand, counting down.
CGGCCAAAAAGCAGCGCTAAAACTAAGGTAAAGCGCCGCTAAAATAAGCTTTACCGCCAACGCAGCGCACCCCCAGTGTGAAAGTATCTTAAAGCCTCGTACACATGTTCGGATTTTCCGACGGGAATTGTGTTCCGATGCATCAGACAATTGTTGTCAGATTTTGTCTGTTGTCTGATTTTCCGAGCATGTGTACACAAGTCTACAGACAAAAGTCCAAAGTACAAAGTACAAATACGCATACTCAGAAGCAAGGATGCGCCAGAAGCGGTCAGTCCTGTAAACTAGCGCTCGTAATGGAGACTTAACATTTGTGACGCGGCAAATTATGAAATCTCGAAATGCAGCGCACATGCTCTTCTTTAATGGGATAATAATGAAGCTGCTTTGCTGATAATACTCATGGAGTTGTGGCAAACAAATTTTCAAAGGCTTTCTTTCTAGTGATATCAAGAATAATATTATGCTTTTTTTTTGGTACAAGTTACAACACCATTATCCCGTAGTTTTTAAGATCAAAGATACAACTATGTTGGTGTCCTTTGTCATTTTTACATTGTATTTTTTTAAATATAACTGCCTACTCCCAAACAGTCATTTGAAGTAAAACACATAGCCAAGTATTACTCAACACAATTTTATTGTGCATTAAAAAAAGAAAAGAAAATTAGACATGCTATCTGCCAAAAGAACGTAACTAAAAATATAGAACATATACCAATCAAATCATTATTCAACCCAAAAATAAAATAAAAGCATAATGCATGTGTCCTGCTTCTTAAAGCGGTGTTCCAGCTGCAATTTTTTTTAAAAGTCAGCAGCTACAAACACTGTAGCTGCTGACTTTTAAATAAGGACACTCACCTGTCCAGGGAGCCCGCAATGTCGCAACCCCCCCCCCACCCCGGCCCATCCGTCCATCGGATCGAGTGCCGGCGCCGCCATCTTAACGAAGGGAAACAGGCAGTGGAGCCTTGCGGTTTCACTGCCCGTTTCCTACTGCGCATGTGCGGGTCGCTCAGCACTTCGTGAATGGCCCTGTGGATTTCTGGGACACACACACACACACACGTCCCAGAAGACAACAGGGCATCTCGCCGAACAGGAGAATAGGAAGAGGCAGATTAGGAAGACTGCCTAGCAATAGGGGTTTCTGGCAAGTAAAAAAATGTTTTTCTTCACATTTTTTTCATATATATTTTTGAGATTATTAATGTATTTTTTTTTTAGGGTGGACCTCCGCTTTAATACAGGGAGTCACCAATGGTAAAAGTTGGTGAAAGCAGGGGTCAGTCATCCGGAAATAATTCCGAAAAATCATCTGGATTATTCTCCTGGAGCTCCCACAGCAAAGGCATATGACATAATTGGTCACGATTAATAAAGCAACCAACTTTTGGTCCAAGAAATCCTCCTCCTCCTGTTCCTGGACTGGACTTGGGTCAAAGCAATAACTCCAAGGCCATTAATAGATAACACGTTATCTCCTCTGATTCCGCAACATGGCTGGTTGATGAACGGAAACAGAAACTAACTGAAAAGCGCAAAATGAAAAGCGCAAACTGAAAAAGCACGATTCAGCACTCAAACTTCTACTAACACGAAATTAGCAGAAGGAGCCCAAAGGGTGGTGCTAAAGAGCTGAAAAACCACATAGTACGTCACTACAGTCGTGTTTGTAGGCCGAAAATTACTTGCCATTTGTATGCAAGATAAGTTCCTGGTAAACACCCTTTGGACAAAAGTCAGAGGTTTTGTCTGCGGAAAATCCGATCGTGTGTAAGAGGCTTTAGTATCGGAGCATTTGCACAAGAACAAGTACACATGCTGGTATCGGTGCAACTCTACTAGTGAGTTTTTGCCCTCTGCCCCACAAGAAAAACCTGACAGAGGTTAACCCTTCCCAACTGTATCTGAAACTATAAAAAATTCTAGATTGTGAGCTCTAACGAGCAGGGCCCTCTGATTCCTCCTGTATTGAATTGTTTTGTAACTGTACCGTCTGCCCTCACATTGTAAAGCGCTGTGCAAACTGTTGGCGCTATACAAATCTTGTATAATAACAATATAAACATAATTTATCAAAACATACTGGTACATCCTAAATATTTCACAGACTGAATGAAGATTTACACAGGGGATTAAGGATTGGGACACACACACACACACACACACACACACACACACGGCCTCATGTACGCTGCTGCTGGTAAATTGACGTTTAGGAGCAGTTGGGCATTTTTATCAGCTGCCCCTGAACTCTCCTCTATGTTATTTTATCAGTACATGTACACAGGGTTATTTATAGTCATTTCTAGGCAGTTGAGTTTAGAGGCCTTTTTTGGAAGGCAAACAAATGGGTTCAGACGGATTTTTAGAGGCATTTGAAACGCCAAATGCCTGTAACAGCTGCTAAACGCAGTAACACGCGTTAAGCAGTGTTTTTTACAGTAGTTTTTCATTTTAACAAAAAAAAAAAAAAAAAGGCGGCTAAACGCGGCATGTAAACGCGGCTAAACGGACGTTTTCTGGACGCTGGTTTCTAGCTGTCAAGTTAAATCGTTCCGTAGAGGTTAAACAAGGTCCCGTGTACATGAATCCTTACTGGATTTGTTTTCTGGTTTGTGTCTGCACTAGTGTCACCGAAGTGAAGAAAGACTTTTTTTTACTCTCTATCACTAGGACTCCCTCCCACAAGGACACCTGTCAGTCTTGGCACCAGTGTTTATCCATGTACAGAAGATGTAACTGTGCATAAATAGCTTGCCCAAATTAGGCCAACCTCATCTGCATTGACATCAGTGCTTACAATTTTGGAATCCAAATGGACAGAAATAGCTCCACTGCAGAGCATGGTATACAAATACTATCTGCCAGAACATGTGTAGATGCAAGAGTGTGTTGTGAAACAAGGCATTTAATACACACGTCGCGTTATGACAGAACACAACCACATACATGACTCGAGGTTCAATTTTTCCTGTGTGCTTGCATTATAAAAATAAATGTGAACAGCGGTGCAAGAGAGTGGTCTGGCACCTAAGACCCCTGAATATTTGTAGCTCTGTCACTGCAAGACTGCTCTCCTTCTGCAAGAATGTGGTAGTTTTCCCCTAAAGGAGGAAAGAGGTCACAGAAAATGCTCAGAGAGGCCCTGACTGCTAGTAACCCTGGAGGTAGTAACTGCTGTCCTGAAACTTCACAAGTACTTTGGCAAATGTTTGGCTTTTGAGGAGAGGACAGATAAAAAGTAAAAAAATAAAAATAAAAAGTTCAAATTAAAAAAATAAACACCATTACAATAAATTATTGATGTAGCCTATCAGCATTATTTCTTCTTATCAAAGTAATCTGCAATCAATACTGCTGTTTCACTGTGACCTTTAAGGTAGAATTCTGGACAAACAACAAAAATCAATGTCATGCAAGCTGAAAATCTCTGTAAAACGTGCACCATTTATTTGCACATATTCCCCTAACAACATTTGCCAACATCTGCCAGCAAACCAGCCTAGGTTCACACTGCCGTGTCGGAAAACCATGCTCTATGTGCATTTCACGCACCGTATTCAAATCGGACTGCCCTTGTGCAATTAATAAAATTGAAAGTAAATGAACAGAAGAGAAATCCAGATCAAGTCAATATTTGGGGTGACCACCCTTAGGCCCCTTTCACACGTGCGGACCGTATGTCCGTATTTCATGCATCCGTTTTAGCATGAAATACGGACATACATGCATCCCTATGGGATAGCGGGTGTCAGCGGATGTACATCCGCTAACACCCGATGTTGTCCGCCTCCGCTCTCGTCCGATTCTGCGGACGGAAGAAAATCCTATTTTTCTATCCGTCTGCAGAGCGGATCGGAGGAACACGGACAGACGGTCCGTGTTCCTCCGATCCCCCATAGGGGAGAGCGGAGATCTGACAGGGCGGTCCCTGCACAGTGTGCGGGTCCCGCCCTGTCATCTGCCTGCTCAGCTGGGGAAAGCGGAGCGATCCCCGCTGAGCAGCGGATAAACACGGGGCGGATCAATACGGATCCGTCCCGTGTGAAAGGGGCCTTAGTCTTTAAAACAGCATCAATTCTTCTAGGTACATGTACACGCAGTGTTTGAAGGAACTCAGCAGGTAGGTTTTTCCAAACATCTTGGGGGAACTAACCACAGATCTTCTGTGAATTTAAGCTGCCTAAAATTCTGTCTCTTCATGTAATCTCAGACAGACACACGCCATGATGTTGCGATCAGGGCTCTGTGGTGGTCAAACCAACTTTTCCAGGACTACGCTGAAGACAATTCTTAATAACATTGGCTGTATGTTTGGTGTCGTTGTCCTGCTATAGAACAAATCTGGGGCAAATTACACACCTCCCTGATGGTATGACATGATGGATAAGCATCTACCTGTACGGACACCATTGATCCTGATCAAATCAATTCTGCTTGCATAAATGCATCCTTGAATTTTGCAAGGAACTTCCACCACGCTTCACTGTTGCCTGCAGACACTCATTATTGTACCTCTCTCCATCCCTTTGTCAAACAAACTTCCTCCTGCTACAGCCAAATATTTTACAACTGAATTCATCAGTCCAGAGCACCTGTTACCATTTTTCTGCAACCCCGTTCCTATGTTTAAACAGCATAGTCGAGTCGCTTAGCCTTGTTTCCATGTCGCAGGTATGGCTGTTTGGCTACAATTCTTCCACGAAGACCACTTCTGGCCAGACTTCTCCGGACAGTAGATGGGTGTACCTGGGTCCCACTGGTTTCCATCAATTCTGTACTGATGGCACTGCTGGACAGCTTCTGCTGTTGAAGGGAAGCAAGCATGATGTATCTTTCATCTGCTGCATTAAGTTTGCTTGGCTGACCACTGCGTCTACAGACTTCAGCATTGCCCATTTCTTTTTGCTTTTTCAAAAGAGCTTGAACAGCTTATCTTGAAATATCAGTCTGCTTTTTTTTGCCTGGGGAGACCTGGCTGATGTAGTACAACTAACCTGTGTCTTGTTGTGCGCAATCTTGCCACAGCGTATGACCTGTGACATGAAACGATCTTCCACAACCTTAGCAGCAGAGTTTGGCTGTTCCTCACCCAGTTTTAAGCTTCCTATACAGCTGTTTCTGCTGTGTACAACTATACACTGTACATGGTGTTAACACCCATGTGAATGAGCACTTCGTCTCCAATTTGCATGCAAACCTTTTGGAATATAAGTACTTCCATTATTTAGAATGGATATATTGGATATTTTTCTCTGTGAGCTTACTCTTGAGAATTTCCCAACAATCTCCTGCAGATTTCAGTCCCCAAGGATAAAAACGGCCTGTGTAGCCCTTGTCTACAAACCATTTTGCTACAAGCATAGTCTTGATCCTCTAACTGCACAAGCATCAGAATTCTGAGCAAGAAGCTCTGTCCAATTAGGGGCATTATGCACACACACCAAACACACAAACTACTCCAAATAAAACCTGTACTGTGCCATCTGAGAAGGCAGAATTTTATTGTGGAGACAGCACAATAAGATGCTGAAATCTGAAAATGCTGAATATGTAAAAGATACTAGAGCACTCCCTGCTGCCTGGATAGAAGACTGCAATATTTCATATGTATCATAAAAAAAAAAAAAAAAAAAAAAAAAAAAACACACTTTTTTTTTGTACAAAGCCAATTATACAATCCCCTTAAGCCTCAATCTTCAACTAGAGGCCATATAAACGGTTAACACTAGGAATACAAATGCTCCGATTCATATGAAAAACACACAAACCCAAACATTTATTTTCAGAAGACCACCCTGAAAGTGAGAAGTTGCTCAGTGATCGAGTTTAACAGAATATACCAGAATTACATATGAATTTTAGGTGGTCAGATCTTTTTAAAAAAGCACTACAGTCAGCTAAAGTAGAGTTTACATTTTTGCCATTGCCTGCTGAATCAGCCTGGTTACCAGGGTAGATAAGAGAAAAAAAAAAATTATCAGATTTTTGATTATCAAAATTATCAAATTTATTTTAATAAAATGCTTTTGGAGTAAAAATCTATTAGGTTTCTCGTATTATGCGTCTTGTACAAGAAAATCAGATTGTACCATCTAGCACCATTCTATACCGAAACTGAAATTAGTCAGAAAGCCTTGCTGACTCCACCTACATGACACAGTGTCATCCCTTTGGGGCATCTGGAGGGAGGAGAGGCACAATGTATGATCATTCAATTCTAGTAGCCAATTCTATATTTAGCATTAGGATAACTATTTTATTGGTAAAGTAATTTTTTTTGTTTTAGTATGCAAAGGTGATACAATAGTCCATCTACAACATTGTATGTAAATGTAGAACATTGTACATGTCTGTACACAGGATTTGAAATGTATTACTCATCTGTATAACATGGATATTCAATTTTCTGTTATGAATGTAAATCTCTCAATAAAAAAACATTGATTTAAAGATCGGTTTCAATTTAAGATACATTAATAATTAGGTTTATTCAGCATGAAATGGAGCTTGGTAATGTAGCATGAGGATGTATTATTCTGCAATATTTACAGTTTTGGTAAACTTGTTCAATTAGGCTAACCTTTGCAAGCTGAGATAACATGCACTGCATTGATGTAGGGCTGCAACTAACGATTATTGTCATAATCGATTAGTTGGCCGATTATTGTTTCGATTAATCGATTAATAACCTTAAAAAAAGTGTGGTGTATAATGTAAAGTTTTAAAAAAAGTCAATTTATTCTTAAATATATCTCTATGCAGTGGTAAATATAAATAACCAACTATATGGTTAGGGAGCAAAATATCTAATCCACTCCGAGAATAACAGACAGAAGAGATATTCTGTACATACTATTAGAGGAGAGATATACTGTATATAATATTAGAGGAGATATACTGTGTATACTATTAACCACTTGCTTACCGGGCACTTAAACCCCCCTCCTATCCAGACCAATTTTTAGCTTTCAGCGCTGACGCACTTTGAATGACAATTGCGCGGTCATACAACACTGTACCCAAATGAAATTTTTATCATTTTTTCCCCACAAATAGAGCTTTCTTTTGGTGGTATTTGATCACCTCTGCGATTTTTATTTTTTGTTAAAAAAATTTAAAAAGACCGAATTTTTTAAAAAAAAAATTTTTTTTTTTTATATTTTGTTATAAAATTTTTTAAAAGGGTAATTTTTCTCCTTCATTGATGTACGCTGATGAGGCGGCACCAATGGGCACTGATAGGTGGCAATGATGGGCACTGATGGGTGGCAGTGATGGGCACTGATTGGTGGCAATAATGGGCACTGATTGGTGGCAATAATGGGCACTGATCTTGTACACTGTTAGGTGGCACTGATTGGCATCACTGGTGGGCATTGTTAGGTGGCAATGGTGGGCATTGATAGGTGGCACCTGTAGGCATTGATAGGTGGCACTTATGGGCATTGATACGTGGCACTGGTGGGCACTGTGGGCACTGTGATGTTGTAATGTCTGGGTGCACTGGCAGGGGGTACTGGTGGCATAATTAAGGCACTATTGAGGCATTATTGCCTCCTCCTCTTCGGGACCGATGTCCCTTGCAGCTGAGCCGGTGATCGGCTTTTTTCTCTCCTCGCACTGTCAGCGCGAGGAGAAAAAAAAACCGATCACAGAGCTTTTGTTTTGATCATGTGATCAGCTGTCATTGGCTGACAGCTGATCACATGGTAAGGGGCCGGGACCGGCCCCTTACACAGATCGGTGATCACCCGAGTCTCAGTGACTCGGTGATCACAGCGCGCTCCACGCGCGCCCTGCAGGGCGCGCGCAGGGCACGTGCACAGGGGAGGCCGTCATATAGCAAGCGGTTAAAGGGTGAATCTGGTAAATATCATCAGACTCAGATCTATTTTTTATTTAAAAAAAACAAACAATGTCTTCCCTGACAAATGACAAAAAATGTCATTTTAAGAACGTTTGTTCGATTTTCTAATTGTTAGTGGGGTCAAATCGAATTGTCAAAGGATCTGCGGGAAAAGGTAGTTGAACTGTATAAAACAGGAAAGGGATATAAAAAGATATCCAAGAAATTGAGAATGCCAATCGGCAGTGTTCAAACTCTAATCAAGAAGTGGAAAATGAGGGGTTCTGTTGAAACCAAACCATGGTCAGGTAGACCAACTAAATTTATTTAATTTATTTACAGTAGAGATTATTTGCTCTTTTTGTACTGTAAAGGGCTCATTTTAGTTTTTTTTTAACCCCATTATGTTCTTGGCCGATTAATCGATTATGAAAATAGTAATCGATTATTTTCATAATCGGTTAGTTGTCGATTAATCGATTAGTTGTTTCAGCCCTACATTGATGCATTCACGCATTTTCACAGTAACCATGAGCTAAAACAAAGTTAAGGAATAAAACTTTATTCCATTGTTTTGCAAATCTATGTACACTACAAACTGTATGATTGAAATCGGTTCTGATATTGTTTTACTAACCTGACAGCTTATTTTTCTAAATAGAATCTATAATATTTGCAAACAAAATTAAGGTTTCCCAACTACCAGCAAGAATAAGTGCTTACATTTAAAGAGCACCTGTCATTTTAGATCCATCATGGCAACGCCTGTTAGTGGCATCCACTCACCTGCTGTCGCCATGTCCCTCACCTTGTTGTGTCCCTGCCACATCACCAGCCGTCCCATTAAAGTGAATGGGACGGTCGGCGAGTCAACAGCAAGTCAGAGGAGGAGTCGCTGCGGGATAGAGATAACAGTTGCTCTTTAAAATCGAGTCGATTTAAACCAAGCCTTTTTACTAGCCATTTAAATCAAATCCACCCTGGCTGGTACGATCCATGGGTGGCCCTGCTGGCATTACCCAGTTCCACAAACTTTGATCTGAAGACCGAAGGACTTTGTCGAAGAATGGTCAGCCAGTGACTGCAGCCAATTAGCTGCAACTACTGTTTGGGTGTTCTGACAGCTGCTGGCTGTTAGAATACAGTAGCCAGCAGGAGAGATTCATTATATCTGCACTATATAGCGCAGGTATGGCCAGCTTAAAGTGTTTGTTAAATAATAATACTTTACATTGTAGCAAAGAGTCACTTCTACAGCGTTGTCACATGAAAGGATATAATAAAATTTTACAAAAATGTGAGGGATGTACTCACTTATGTGAGATACTGTGTGTGTATACATACATACATACATACATACATACATACATACATACATATATACACACACACACAAAAGTGAGTGCACCCCTCACATTTTTGGACATATTTTATTATACCTTTTCATGTGACAACGCTGAAGAAATTACACTTTGCTACAATGTAAAAGTAGTGAGTGTACAGCTTGTATAACAGTGTAAATTTGCTGTTCCCTCAAAATAATTCAACACACAGCCTCTAATGTCTAAGCCTCTGGCAAACAAAGAGAGTACATCCCTAAGTGAAAATGTCCAAATTGGGCCCAATTAGCCATTTTCCCTCCCCTGTCATTTGACTCATTAGTGTTACAAGGTCTCAGGTGTGAATGGGGAGCAGGTGTGTTAAATACGGTGTTTTATCGCTTTCATTCTCTCATACTGGTCACTGGAAGTTCAACACGGCACCTCATGGCTAGGAATTCTCTGAAGATCTGAAAAAAAAAAAATTGTTGCTCTACATAAAAAATGGCCTAGGCTATAAGAAGATTGTGAAGACCCTAAAACTGAGCTGCAGCACGGTGGCCAAGATCATACAGTGGTTTAACAGGACAGGTTCCACGCAGAACAGGCCTCGCCATGGCCGACCAAAGAAGTTTAGTGCACCTGCTCAGTGTCATATCCAGGGGTTTTCTTTTGGGAAATAGTTGTACAAGTGCTTCCGGCATTGCTGCAGGGGTTGAAGGGGTGGGGGGTCAGCCTGTCAGTTGTCAGACCATACGCCGCACTCTGCATCAAATTGGCCTGCATGGCTGTCATCCCAGATGGAAGGCTCTTCTAAAGATGATGCACAAGAAAGCCGGCAAACAGTTTGCTGAATACAAGCAGACTAAGGACATGGATTACTGGAACCATGTCCTGTGGTCTGATGAGACCAAGATAAAAACTTATTTGGTTCAGATGGCGTCAAGCGTGTGTGGCAGCAACCAGACGAGGAGTACAAAGACAAGTGTGTCTTGCCTACAGTCAAGCATGGTGGTGGAAGTGTCATGGCCTGGGGCTGCATAAGTGCTTCCGGCACTGGGGAGCTACAGTTCATTGAGGGAACCATGGATGCAAACATGTACTGTGACATACTGAAGTAGCGCATAATCCCCTCCCTTCGGAGACTGGGCCACAGGGCAGTATTTCAACATAATAAAAAAGACCCCACCTTCAAGACAACCACTGCCTTGCTAAAGAAGCTGAGGGTGAAGGACTGGCCAAGCATGTCTCTAGACCTAAACCCTATTGAGCATCCTCAAATGGAAGTTGAAGGCAAGGTCTCTAACATCCACCAGCTCCGTGATGACATCATGGAGGAGTGGAAGAGGACTTCAGTGAAGTTCTGGTGAACTCCATGTCCAAGAGGGTTAAGGCAGTGCTGGAAAAAAAAAAAAAAAAAAAAGATATATATATATACATATACATACATACATACATACATACATACACATATACAGTCAGCTGAGCCCCTGAACAGCGCTCTGAAGTAAGCCATTATACCGCATATTTTTATAAAGGACATCCACTGGGGAGCTTACGGTTCTATATCAGAGGGAACTATAGCAGAAATTGTTTAACCTTCACAAACACTAAGGTTTACAGAGCCTAAACATACATATATTATACCAATGCATATTACACTGGAGGAAAAGACATAATTGGTATCAGTAGCATTCCAGGCAGTAAATGATTAACGTCCTGTCTGGACAAAATTATACCTACATACTAAGTTGTAATGTTTACTCCAAGTCATGGGGTGAAGCAATATGATGTGGCCTTTGATGACCTTAATTATACAACTGTGTGTTCAGAACGTTAAAAGGCTATATACATTGTATGTCTACTGTAGAGACAAGTACAAGAATCAGATTTCATTAAGTCAACCGGTCAAAACAACCTAAGGAAATTGTATGAATCAAGTATAAAAACCAACCAACATTCTCACGTTACTTCGAGGCAAGCAGGGATTGCCCAAATAGAGCTAAGAAACACTTCAGGTGTTCTTCACATCTACCGATAGGAAGCAGTTTCTCTTATTTGTGGATGACCTGCTCACTAGTGAATCATTTGAAGGATACAGCAAACAGACCTTCCCAAGCAAAAATGACTACAAAGGCTCATTGCATTGAATTAGTGCACCCATGTAAACAGAACATGGGAAAGAAAACAAAAAAACAAAACAAAAAATCAAGGTCACGGAAACTTTCAGGTCCAATGTTATTTACCTCACGGTTTGAGAAACTTGCTTTGAATCTAGGAGCCAGCTAAAAAAAAAAAAAAGTTATAAGCCAGTTTAACAGCTTTATTTTCAATGACAAAACCCCCTTCTCTTATGTGGGCCGACAAAAGCCCAGGTGCCAGGACGCAATTTCTAGTCGCCAATGCGACCTGGGATTTGTCGAGCTCTGATTTAGGGAAAAAAAAAAATAGTGGTAGCTCCAATTTATGTTACACAATATTACCTCAAAAGGCAATTAAAGTTAATTTTAGAAGGCACAAAAACGCAATAAATTGCTAGATTTGACAAGATATAAAAGCGGAGGTTGCATCGAGTAAATAGATATCAAACATGTCAAACCTTATTTGTGTGTGTGTGTGTGTGTGTGTGTAATGGCGAAAGACTTCAGTACCCTATATTTCCCACAGGCAACACCTTAAAAGACTCCTATAGGTCATTCAGTTTAGCGTTACAAAGGGGGTCTGGTGCTAGAATTACTACTCTCATTCCGGCGTGCATGGCGATACGCAACGTGCATCGCAGTCAACTTTTTCAGTCATTGGCCCCCCGACGGGCGCGTTTACATTTGTATGTGCGTATGTAGGGGGGGGGTCTCAATTTCCTTGGGGGGGGGGGGGTTTATGTGCTTGTAATTTTTTTTTTTTGTTTGTTTCAAAAGTTTTTATTGAAAAGTATTTAGAACATAACAAAGCCAAAGTAAGCGAGTTTGCGGACGCAGCCACCAGGCATAGAATATAGAAGACACAGCAAATATAATCGTATTTGTGCAGAATACTTTTATGTTATAACTGAGGAACTCACGTGTGTCAAATAAATAACAATTCTAGTGGATGTACATGTTGAAGTATTATCAGTCATCAGATATGAGAAACCAATAGCTCCGCGCTTAGGTGATAAAGGAACTGCAGCCCCCCAACACAGAATCGCACCAATGTGAAATTCCAGAAAGAATAGAGTCAAAAAAGGGGTGATTGGCGCTGTTCCACTGAAATACGAAAAAACTAGTGTAGTGTATCAAGTGAACTGTGAAAAAAACTGAGCATAACTAACAATATGTAGGTTTAAAAACACAATTAAGTGAGAATTTCTAAAGTGTGTGCAACACCTGCCCCCATAAAAAGTGCAGTGTGTATTCACTCCTTAATAAACAAAATGGATCAAAACCTAGGTGAATCAAAAAGGTGGAATGAATTCCCAAACAAGCTATCAGGAAATCCTTGAAAAACATGTACTAAACATAATAAACACCAGTAGTGCATAAATTAAAAAACACCAATAGTGCATAAATTAAAATATGGAATCTATAATCACAAATGCACATAAGGAGATTAAAAGTTCATCATAAATCTTGAGTCCACAAAATGTCCCAAAGAATATTAATAAAAATAAAAATAGAAAAGTTTGTAATGTTAAGTTCTTCATAAAGTGCAGATAGTGAGTCTCTTTAAACCATCTAGCAGTGCTCTTAGTGACGTGAAATCCTCCTGTCTTCCAAACGCCCCCCAATGTGCCCTCACTCACCGAAAGAGAACACCCCTGCAGGGGTATCAAGCCTGTCAGCTGTATCCTGCAGCAATGGTCCCTGGTGAAGGCTCCTAATCGAATCTCCGCTCATGGTGTCCGGGCTGGCTCCAGTCAATCCCCGCAGGCACATCCCTGTGTATTCAAAGAGTAAATTTAAAAGTTTTTGAGGGCTTCAGAGTTATAGGGATGAATCAATTTGGATCAATTGGTGTAACCATAGAGAGAGATATATGTATAAACAGATGCCCACTAATGGTCCATCTGAGGCTAAAAGTCTTGATGACAAATTCCAAAGATTTAGATAGTACCCATCATTCCCTTCTCAGATAGGTGGAGAAACCAGGAGGAGAATGGAGGGGGGAAATAAAGAGGGTTTTTTCCTTAGAGCTCCAACACTTCAGTGGTCACTGAGAGTTGTCTTTCACTACAGATTCCTATGTGGATACAACACACTGGATAGTTGCAGGATACGAGCATGTAGTGAAAGACAACTCTCAGTGACCACTGAAGTGTTGGAGCTCTAAGGAAAAAACCCTCTTTATTTCCCCCCCTCCATTCTCCTCCTGGTTTCTCCACCTATCTGAGAAGGGAATGATGGGTACTATCTAAATCTTTGGAATTTGTCATCAAGACTTTTAGCCTCAGATGGACCATTAGTGGGCATCTGTTTATACATATATCTCTCTATATGGTTACACCAATTGATCCAAATTGATTCATCCCTATAACTCTGGAGCCCTCAAAAACTTTTAAATTTACTCTTTGAATACACAGGGATGTGCCTGCGGGGATTGACTGGAGCCAGCCCGGACACCGTGAGCGGAAATTCGATTAGGAGCCTTCACCAGGGACCATTGCTGCAGGATACAGCTGACAGGCTTGATACCCCTGCAGGGGTGTTCTCTTTCGGTGAGTGAGGGCACATTGGGGGGCGTTTGGAAGACAGGAGGATTTCACGTCACTAAGAGCACTGCTAGATGGTTTAAAGAGACTCACTATCTGCACTTTATGAAGAACTTAACACTACAAACTTTTCTATTTTTATTTTTATTTTTATTAATATTCTTTGGGACATTTTGTGGACTCAAGATTTATGATGAACTTTTAATCTCCTTATGTGCATTTGTGATTATAGATTCCATATTTTAATTTATGCACTATTGGTGTTTTTTAATTTATGCACTACTGGTGTTTATTATGTTTAGTACATGTTTTTCAAGGATTTCCTGATAGCTTGTTTGGGAATTCATTCCACCTTTTTGATTCACCTAGGTTTTGATCCATTTTGTTTATTAAGGAGTGAATACACGCTGCACTTTTTATGGGGGCAGGTGTTGCACACACTTTAGAAATTCTCACTTAATTGTGTTTTTAAACCTACATATTGTTAGTTATGCTCATTATCAGTCATCAGTCAGGTAAGAGAAGCATAGTTATTGATCTGCTGGAACTGAAGTCATAGGGGGTTCGTGAGAGTCCAGGACGTTTGAACATCGTATGGATATTATGATTGGACAGGAGGGCAGGGGAAGGAGGGAAGGTTACGTATATCCGAGAGTCTCGAGTATGTTTGTCAGGATGCTGTCCAGGTGGGGGGTTGTATAACTGGGGCTATTTCAGGAGGAGGAATACGCGTGGTTGGACGGGTAGTAGAAGGGACGTTAGTAAATTGTTTCCTCAAGTGATTCTTATCTCTACCATTGTTCTTAGTAAGCATTCAAGTGACGGAATGGTGAAATTCGTCTGTTGAGGTGAAATGTAACCGGCAAGACCATATTGTACAGAATTTAAAGGGCGTGTCGTGCGCCTGATGTATCAGTTCCTCCATTTCTGCAATTTTTTGTACTCGTTTGAACCAATCCGCTATAGATGGCGGTTTTGAGGAGCGCCATATCGCTGGGATGCACATCTTCGCAGCATTGACCATATGCATTGCCAAGGATCGTACATAATTTTTAGTTGATATGTTAGAGTGATGTAGCAAAAATTGTGCCGGTGAGTATTCTAAGGTGTAGGTGGTTGTTTGTTTAGTCTGTGGACCTCTTTCCAAAAAGGTTGTAATTTAGGGCACGCCCACTATATGTGTAAAAGTGAGCCAATGTCAGTCTCACATCTCCAGCAAAGTGAGGAGATGGAAGGGTAAATGTGGTGTAGCCTCAGGGGGGTTTTGTACCATCTCAAAAATATTTTAAAAGCATTTTCTTGAGCGAGTACGTTCACTGTTCCTTTGTGCATTCATATGTATATTTTTTCCCATTCCTGGTCTGATAGATCAATGGTGAGTTCTTTTTCCCCATTTGTGACTGGCCCAATTAAGTTTGGGGTGTTGTTCTGAGAAGAGAAGCGTGTAGGTGTAGGAGATCAAGTGTTTTAGGGGTGTAAAGCTTTGACAGAGAGCTTCAAAGGGGGTGAGTTGTCTTGACCAATCAGGATTAGGTTTATCTAGAAAGTGTTTAATTTGGATATATGTCCAAAAGGGGATTGTGCCAGAGGTCATTTTAGCTGCCAGATCAGTGTGGGAGATAAGGTGTTCATTTGCAAAGAAGTTTTCAGTGTGGACGGTTGTGCGAGGCCAAATGTCCGATAAGAAGGAGGGAGAGTTACCTGGGGAAAAGTCCGGGTTCTGTCTAAGTGGTGTCATTGGTCCTAAAGCGGAAGAGATTTTAGACATAGTACAGGCAGTACGAAAGGAGGTCAATGTTGGGTGGATGAGCAGGTGGTTCTTACATGTGGAAGGAATGTGGTTTGGCGCAATCCAGGGGATTTCGGAAAGCGGTATAGGTGATAGAGAGTGTTCCAAGCGGACCCACGCTTTGGTTTCGTGGTGTATGTTCCAGTCAATAATTCTCATTAAATGGCAGGCTTGTTGGTATTTGTGGATGTCAGGGAGACCAATGCCTCCTTTGAGTTTTGGGATGGTAAGTCTGGAATAACTTATTCTAGGGCGCAGTCTGCCCCAGATAAAGTTTGAACAGGTTCTTCGATATATTGTAAAGAAAGCAGGTGGGAGCTTAATTGGGACTGTTTGCATCAAGTATAAGAGTCTGGGTAAGATGTTCATTTTAATTATGGCGGCTCTGCCAAACCAGGAGAAAAGCCCTGTGGACCATTTTTTCAGATCGTGCATGTTGTGTATAAGAGGGAGGTAGTTAGTAGAATATAGATCAGCTAGTGAAGAAGGCAATTGGATACCCAAATATGTAATGGAACGATTGTTCCATTTAAATGGAAAGTTAGTTTGGCAATGTGCACATAGGTCAGGGGGTAATGTAACATTAAGGGCGTCAGATTTCATAAAGTTGATTTTGAGGTTCGTTGAAAGTATGGAAGTCTTTAAGTAAGTTCGGGAGTGTGGTGAGAGGTTCAGTAAGAAAAAGAGGAGGATGTCATCCGCGTACGCACCTTTTTTGTAGTTGTGATTTTTGATGTCTATCCCTTTTGTGTCAGGGTTTGTTCTGAGACGTCTTAGAAGCGGTTCTAAAGTGAGAACAAAGATTATTGGGGAGAGTGGACACCCTTGGTGCGTCCCATTGGAAATTGTAAAGGCATTCGATAGGTGGCCGTTCACTCTGACTCTGGCAGTGGGATTAGCATAGAGGGCGAGTATGAATTGTAGCATACGTGGGGGGAGGCCCAAGCTTTGAAGTGCTTCCGACATGTAGTCCCAGGCCACTCTATCGAATGCCTTTTCTGCGTCAAGGGAGAGTAGAAATCCTCGTCGCTGCTGAGTCGTTAGCCAGTGGTGAATGTTAAGAGCCTTAAGCGTATTGTCTCTCGCTTCTCTGCCTGGTATGAAGCCGACTTGGTCCATATCTATCCATTGGGGGAGCAAAGGGAGCAATCGGTTAGCAAGCATTTTGGCATACCACTTGAGGTCAACGTTCAGCAGTGAGATAGGTCTATAATTTGTGACTGCGGAGGGGTCTTTTCCTGGTTTTGGGATCACTGTTATGTATGCCGCGAGTAGATCTCGAGGGGGTTCAGTAGGTGATGCGAAAGAGTTAAAAGCTGCGAGAAAAAAAAAAATCGGGTAAGTAAAGTAGCATATGATTTGTAGTAGCCTGTAGTCAATCCGTCGGGGCCTGGGCTTTTGCCTGATTTCATTTGTTTCAGCGCTATGTCAGCTTCCTCAGTAGTCAAGGGGTTGTTTAGTTGCTGTGCTAAGGAGTCTGAGATTGAAGCGGGGCTGTATTGCTGCAAAAAGTCTCTGATTGCCTGTTTTCTCGAGTCCACTTCCGTGGGTGGGCACACAGGTGGTAAGTTATACAATTGCGAGTAGTAGGTGACAAATTGGTCGGCTATGTGTGGGGTAGCGGTTAGCTTATGCCCTTTGGCATCCGTCAGGGAGTGTACTGCTGTGGTCGTTTTTTTGGCCTGTAAGGCTCTCGCTAGTAGCCGTCCAGCTTTGTTGCTATATTCGTAGAATACGCGTTGGGAGAGAATGTATTTACGTTTAATTTGTTTGCCTAATAGTTCTAACAGTTCGTTGCTAGCTTGTAAAAGGGGTTGTAAGGTGTCCAGTGCTTGAGACCGTTTATCAGCGCTTTCTAATGTCTTTATTCTGTCTAAAAGGCCCAGAAGATGTTTTCTTTTTTCTTTACGACGCTTGGTTGCGGCCGCTATTAGGATGCCCCTTATTACGCATTTGTGGGCTTCCCAGGTGATAAGAGGGGAGGTGTCAATGGGTTTGTTCTCTGCAAAGTACTGTTTAATGTGGAGTTCGACCTCCGCCAGCACTGCCGGGTCCGTGAGCAAGGAGGGGTCCAATTTCCAATATTGTGGGCGAGGGTGTATTTCCGGGAATGCAATGGTCATTGAAATAGGATGGTGGTCAGAGAGAAACATCGGGTCTATGGACGTGTGTTGGAGGATAGTTAGGTCATTTTGTGACATGACCATGTAATCAATCCTGGAATATTTATTGTGGGGAGCAGAGAGAAATGTGTAGTCTCTGCCGTTGGGGTTTAGAAAGCGCAAGGAATCATGTAGGAACAGCAATTGGAGTTGGGATTTGATAGATCTCAGAGCAGAGCAGGGGAGGGAGGATGTACCTATAGAGGTGTCTTGGATTGGGTTTAAAGGGACATTAAGGTCTCCACCCAGGATTAGAATGCCTTCTTGGAATGTAATGAAAGCATTGGTGATGTCACAGAAGAATTTTACTTGGTGAGAGTTTGAGGCATATATGTTTGCTAATGTGATTTTTCTGCCGAAAAGCACCCCCTTAAGGAAGAGGTAACGGCCTTCCACGTCAGTCAATGTGTCTGAGTTGGAAGGGGCAATGCTTTGATAGAAGTATTGAGACACCCTTTGATTTGGAGGTTTGGGATGTTGCATGAAACGTAGTAGGGTAGTATTGGTTCTGCAGTTTTGGTATCGCATCCGTGCGGAAGTGAGTTTCTTGTAGGAATATTATGTCCGCTTTGCTGCGTTGCATAGTAAGGAGGAGTTGGGAGCGTCGTTCTGGAATATTAAGTCCTCTCGCGTTTAGCGAGATGATCTTGATAGGGAGCTTGTCCATGGTGATATTTGTGGGGGCCATGGTTATCGACGTAACCAGAGCTCTTCGGACTGAGTTTATGGTGGCCTCGAGTGTTGTGCTAGAGGTGAGGGAGAGGAGAGCAGCAAGTAGAGGCTCTGGATAATTGGCTTTTGTTTTAGAGGATTAGTTGATGTTACGAGTCGGGGTGGAGGGTCAAGGGGTTCAGGTGAGCGGGTATGGGAGTGGTCTGGGTAGATTCCGACGACAGGTGAGAACCGTCTCACTTGTCCAAGTAAGGTATCGTCCACAAACGTGGAGTAGCTGAAAAAGGTCAGTGGTGTAAAAAGAAGGTCACTATAGTTTTATAGTTAGCGTCGGGTATTACCACTGTGTGGGAAGTGGCTTGATGTTCGAAGAGGAGTCTATGTGATGAGATGAACCGACAGATGGAAAGCCAGTTAGGGCGTATGTTCGGGTGCATGTGGGGAGCACAGTGCTGTTGAGGGCGGGTGTAGACATAGGTCTTGGCCTGAACTACTTGCGTGGCAAGGGCCTTGGAATCCACGGGGGGGTCAATTGCCAAGTAGCCAGTATGAGAAAAAAAAAAAAAAGAAGAAGGGGTAGGATTTGGTTTGAGTCTTGGTCTGTAAATGCATGGGAGCATAGGAGGTCAGCTGTGGGTGTCGAGTGTAGGGTAGTCAGCTACAATACTTCTCAAATGCATTTCTGTATTACTTAAGTACCGAAGATTAACATCGTGAGCAGAAGCTATAACACGTCAATATGATAACAATATTAAAAGGTAAGTCTTAACAGCTCTAAAATAGCAAGCAACCATAAATGTAGAACTGATAGGAGAAGAATAGTGAAAGGTATCCAGGAGAGCTTAAAGGCATTTATACTCTAACATTTGAACCTAGCCAGGAAAGTGTTGCAGTTCCTGTGTTTTTCCTGTAGGTGTGCCAGCATTAGGGAGGGGGTTACTCTGGAGGTGGAACTCAGGGGCCACATTCTGAACCTGTTATGCATGACCGACAGATTGTGTTATGTGGCGGCGCCGCGTCAGAAAGGGGCTGGATAGAATGAACGTTGGCAAGCTCGGCGATTATAAAGAATTTGTCTCCTCTTATGTGAGATTCAAATTGAGTAAGGGCCATATATCTGGAGATATAGAGTCTATCACACATGTCTCGTGTGTAACAGTCGGACATCATTATGGCTGGCTCAGCGGAGATTCGTGTGCGTCTATGAATGATGGATCGTTGAACAGACAAACCATGCAATGGGGTTCTGGTCATTCTACAAAAAGGGAAACAAGTAGTAGTCATATAAAACATGTAAATAGATGCCAAGAGGGGTGTGTACATGTGACCCTATAGCAGTGTTTCTCAACTCCAGTCCTCAAGGCGCCCCAACAGGTCATGTTTTCAGGCTTGCCATTATTTTGCACAGGTGTTTTGATCAGTTTCACTACCTTAGTAATTACCGCAGCCGTTTCTGGTGTGGGAAATCCTGAAAACATGACCTGTTGGGGCGCCTTGAGGACTGGAGTTGAGAAACACTGCCCTATAGGTTTACGATTAAAGAATCCTCAGCCTAATATGGATGGGGAGATTAAAGGCACACTTGGTCATTGAGAAGCCCAGTTCTCGTTCTTGTCATGTAGACTAGTGCAAGCAGAAAAGTTTGCGAGTGATATCCGGTGGCTGTAGAAAGAAAGAAAGCTAGCAATAGAGAACAGGAGGCAAAGTCACTTATCTGGCAGTCCTGGGTATACATGACAGGAGGATTGCTTAGCGGTCCCTGTGTGCTCTACGAGGTAGTAGAGTCGTCATGGTGTTCGGAGGTTGTTGATGGTACATCAAAGCTGGGTTTGATCTGGGTGTGGATGGCGAGCGCCGTCCCTGAAAGCGGGTGTCTTGCGTCTCCATCGCTTCCTCTCTGGCTTGGTGACGGTACAGAGTAGGGATGTTGAAGTCCGCGTACCAATTGGGAACCTCTACGAGCGGGATGTCCAGAGTCAGACAGAAGTCTTCCAGTTCCTCAGGGACTCGTAGGAGGGCAGTGCGACTTTGATGGGAGGCCGAAAGACCGAACAGGAATTTCCATCGGTATGGTATTTCCTTGGCTCGCAGCACGTCAAGCAGGGGATGAAGATCTTTGCGGTACCTGAGCATGATGGCCGAGAGATCTTGATAGATATGAATGCTGTGTCCCTCATATAGTAGCGGAGTCTTGGTGCGGGCCTTCCGAAGGATGTCTTCTTTAATCTTGAAGTCATTTATATAGCACACGATGTCTCTCGGAGGATCAGAGTCTCTGCCGCGCGGTCTAAGGGCTCTGAATTCGCTCCATAGCGATGGGCGTTTGGCGGGGTTGTTTGAGGAGTTGGTTGAACAGCTCTGTCACCGTCGGTAGCACACGATCAGGAGCAACGGATTCGGGGAGGCCTCTGACTCAGGTTCTGACGTCTTCCTCGGTTGTCGAGGTCCTCCACATGTCTCTGTAGGTCCCGAAGCTGCAAGGTATGTGTGTCCACTTTATGGTTAACTTTGCGGATAATTATGTGTTGTTGTGCGGCAGTGGGTTCCACTTCAAGTACTCTGCCCGCTATTGCCTGCATTTCATGGCGTAGATACGTGATGGCCGCAAATAGCATGTTCTTTATGCCGACCGCCACTGTGTGGAGGTCATTCAGGCTCAGTTGTTGAAGCGGTGGCTGGGTGCCAGCAGGTATAGCGGGAGGTTGTTCGGTGGAAGTGAGGGTGATCCTTGTGGGAGTCTGAGCGGGAGTCGTGGCTGAGGAAGACGCCACCATGTTGGATCTCTGTGTCCGGAAGATCTCCGGGATATTCTGGCTCATAGGTCCGTGAATGTCTTTCGGAGAGCGAGATCTAGATGCTGAGGATTTGCGGGAAGATGTTCCCATAATTGTGTGAGAGTTTGTAGCTGAAATCCCAGAGAAAGCGAAAATTCGGCCTCGGTCTGTCGGAGCTAGTGGGTTAAGCAGCCATCTTCTCACAAGGCAAGCCACGCTCCCCTGTAATTATAATTTTTTTACAATTAAAAAGCTTTTTTTTTTTACCCTATCACATAGGGGACAAAAAGTCCCCTATGTGATGATTTTATTTGGCGACAGGTTCTCTTTAAAGGAGACATCCACAGGTTCTCCTTAATGAGACAAAGGTCTAAAAGACCCTGGTGTCTCCCCTGTGCTCCACTGAATGTAATGTATTGCACATCGCACTGCAATACATTCTTTCCCGGCCTTGATGGCCAAGGAAACTTTATCACCAAGATAGCCAAGGATGGCCAAGGAAACTCAACATCACTTCCGGGTCAGCAACAAGGACGTTATGGCGGTCCCGGGCCCGCAGATGGGCAAGCGGAGCTCAGGATACATTTGGGGGGGACGTGCGGGTAAGAGGGGTGTGGAAGCATTCGGGCGGCATCCTACAAGTAAAACCTGTGCCTGGTGCTAACAGTGGATGGGCTGACAAGAGCGCGGGCGCCAGGATTTCTAGTCGCAATGGCGACCTGGCAGCACCTGAGATTTGTTGAGCCCTAATTTACTTTATTTTTGGGCAGATTTCCTTGCAATGGCAGAATATCTATTAAAAAAGGAGAAGTACAGCCAAAGCTAATTTGGCTATACTTCTCCTGTGGATCACAGGAGTGCAGTTCTGCACTCCTGTGACCCGTTTTCAGCAGACTTAAGCTCGCTGTCGGCTGATGTCAAAGAGCCGGTCCAGGCTCAGGCAAGATCACAACAATGAAGTCAGGATCTGCCCACATGCCTGGACTGGCACTTGGCTCAGCCTCTCAGGAAGCCACTGAGAGCCTGAGCCGACTGCTCCCACCGCCTCCACAGCCCAGTGCTCCAGTAAGCACGGGGGGCAGAGCAGAGAGCTGACAGTCAGCAGCTCTCTGCTCAGGGAGCTCTGAGAACCGAGCGATCTGCAGTGTTTGATCACTCGGTTCTCAGTCTTAAAGCTGGCAGAGGGACAGATGCAGCATTGAACCCATGCTGCATCCACCTACCCAATTACGATTCTGAAAAAAATAAAATAAAAACAAAAACCACACACCCACACACACACCCCAAAATTCACCTCAAATGTTGAAATAGGTGTTCTTTCCCTGATCCTGTGTCCGAAATATGGTGTGGAAAAAGTGGAACTTCCACTTTAAAGCACTCCTCGCCCCCTTACATGCCAATTTTGCATGCAATTTTTTTTTTGGGGGGGGCATGTGGGTACCTACTAGAGAGGGACTTCATGTCCCACTTCCTTGTTCCGTCTTCAGGCCGCCGAGGCAACTCCTCCTTTGCCCATAGGTGGCCCCTCCCCCTCAGCAATCTTCTGGGACATGTCACAGGTCCCAGAAGATTGCCTGTCCACTCAGAAAGCGTAGCGAGACTTGGGCATTCGCAGTGCGTGCCCGGCCGTGAAGCCACAAGCTGTCCACAGTTCCAATGACGCCGGCGCGGAGAGGAGGGGGAGAGGAGTTAGCAGCTATACTTTTTGTAGCTGCTGACTTTTAATAAACTAAAAATAGCCTGGAACTCCACTTTAATAGTCATTTACAAATTTTCTTAAGAGCCATGGAGTTGAGCAGGTGCACCAGGTACATATGGTTGTATTGTAAAATGTGTATGCTGTACTTGGCAATTAGATTGTTGGGTACCTGGATGGTAGTGTAGATTTATAGTTTTTGTTTTGATTATATATTAAAGTGGAGTGCCACCCAAAAGTGGAACTTTCGCTTATACGCTTCCTCCCCCTCCTCCGGTGTAACATTTGGCACCTTTCGGGGGGGAGGGTGACCTGTTTTTTTTGACAGGTCCGCTTCCCCACTTCCGGAGACGGAGCCGCGGCCTGATCTCTCGGAATTTTGTCCCCCCTCCTACTTCCTCCAATTAGAAAGAGCAGCGCGCTTTGCGCATGCACAGTAGGGATCCGGCTGTGAAGCCGAAAGGCTTCACTGCTTGGTCCCCTTACCAAGAATGGCAGCGGCAGCACCCGGGAGTCAATCCGAAGATGGGCTGGGGTGCCGACATCGCAGGCTCCCTGGACAAAACGTGCCTGTACCTGTACGTTGCCTTGAATTACCCGCTCCATGCCCGCAGACACGATCGCTGCTGGGATACCCGCGATCGTGTCACGGAGCTAAAGAACGGGGAGATGCCGATGTAAACAGCATCTCCCCGTTCTGCCTAGTGACAGGACACCGATAGTCTGCTCCCTGTCATCGGGAGCAGCGATCAGTGTCATGTCACTGCTAGCCTATCCCCCCCCCCACAGTTACAATCACTGCCCAGGACACACTTAACCCCTCCCCGTCCCCTAGTGGTTAACCCCTTTACTGTAAAAATGTCACTGGCAGTGATCAATGCGATTTTATAGCACTGATCGCTGTATTAATGCCAATGGTCCCAAAAATGTGTCAAAATTGTCCGGTTAATAATATCGCAGTCACGATAAAAAAAAAAAAAAAAAAAAATTGCTGATTGCCGCCATTACTAGTAAAAAAAAAATAAATTAATATAAATGCCATAAAACTATTTTGCAGACGCTATAACTTTTGCGCAAACCAAACGCTTATTGCAATTTTTTTTTTACCAAAAATATGTCGAAGAATACGTATCGGCCTAAACTGAGGGGAAAAAAAAATTTTTTTTTTTATATATATTTTTGGGGGATATTATAGCAAAAAGTTAAAAATAATGCTTTTTTTTTCAAAATTGTCGCTATTTTTTTTTGTTTATAGCGCAAAAAATAAAAACCGCAGAGGTGATCAAATACCACCTAAAGAAAGCTCTATTTGTGGGAAAAAAAGGACGTCAATATTATGTTTGGGAGCCACGTCGCACGACCGCGCAATTGTCAGTTAAAACGACGCAGTGCCGAATCGCAAAAAGTGTTCTGGTCAGAAAGGGGGTAAATTCTTCTGGGGCTGAAGTGGTTAAGGCTTATGAATGTGTGGAATTTTTAAAGAAGTCATAATAAAAATAAATAAAATCTATCAAACGAAGCAGGCAAACAAAATGTGCTGCAAATATTTTGAGTCTCCTGTATGCATGCAGATTTTGGACCAGTCTATAGAAAATCATGCAATATGCGTATGCAGTGGTAAACGCATATGCAGGTCAAGCCCACATATGTAAACAGTGTCTGCATGTGAGGTATTGGTGCAAACATCTGAGAGAGCAATAATTCTAGCACTAGGCCTACTCTAAACATTTCTAGAGGTTACCAGTTTAGAGTTAAAGTGACACCTATGCAGATTTTTTAAGTATCGTAGTTTGAATGGAGGACCGGCAGATAATTAAAACGCCTCGATTCAAAGATCATGTTTTAATCAGAATATCAATAGTGCTTATGCGGATTTTTTTTTTTAACTTTAGATTTAATGTAAAACTATATGCAAAACTTTTTTCCATTTTGGATAGCGTAAAAAAAATAAAAATAAAAAATAAAAAAAAAGGGGTTATAACCCCTGTAAGGTATATTTTTGCCTTTTGTCCCATTGCGGAAATTTACCTTCACTTCCTGTCCCATAGTCAATACAGGAAGTGAGAAGAAATCCCTGCAATTTAAAGGGGTTCTAATCCATCTCCTCTCTATCCAAAACCTGGGGGGAGGGGGGGGGGAGTTTTGCCTTTGGTTATACTTTAAAGTTCCAGTGTTTGCTTACATGATGTACCGCAAGTGTTCAATGTCCTGTCTACACACTCCATCACCATAGACTTCTATGCGGCAAAAAGAAGGGGGGAAAAGTGCACTTAAAAACTTTAAAGTAAAGCTTAACTGGTATCATGTATTGAGAACAAATTGACAAAACTTTGTAAGCTGGGTAACAGACCCACGTTCAATTTTTTTTTCCTCCCACTGAGATCAGGTATACATCTCTCTGCTTTACGTTATTTTGAACAATCCATCTTGAAATGTTTTGATGTTTAGGCAAATGGAAAAATAGACCAAAGTAAAAAAACAAGCAAGTATCAAACATTTCCCACAACCTATCCCCGCAAAATTAAAATGGAAAAAAATGTGTACATATGATTGGATGATTTGGAGCACATGGCTTAATAGAACATGATTTCACATTGTTAAAGAAAATCCATGCGGATAGATTCCAAAAAACATGCTAGTAGGTTAATTGGACCTAGTATGTACATGTATGCATGCGAGGTGGGGATCTTCAAGTGCAAGTTTAAGGACAGGGACATACATGAATGCACAGTATGCAAGTCAGTGCATAAAGTGTTGACGCAATATAAATATCTTTGAAAAATTGGTGTGCCGTCATGCCGATTTAAAAGGTTCCATACAGTTTTAAATCACTGACCTGGGATAAGTATGGTGAGATGCCTTCACATAGAGCTGCACGATTCTGGAAAAAATGAGAATCACGATTTTTTTTGCTTAGAAGATCAAGATTCTCTCACGATTCTCGGCATAACATCTTTCACATTATACAAAAACGTTACTGTTTAGGTTTTTTATTTATTGAAGTTTCCCCCCAAAAAATTGCGTTTGCTGCAAATACAGTGCGATATAAAATATTGCAATGACATTGCCATTTTATTCTCTAGCAGGTAGCTGCTAAAAAATAATATAACATTTTTTTTATTATAATTATATATCTCACATAATACAGTGGGGCAAAAAAGGATTTAGTCCATACCTCCCAACCGTCCCGGATTGGGCGGGACTTTCCCGCATGCAGATGTTTGTCCCGCTATCCCGCTGTAAGGGTTGTTTGTCCCGCATAATCACATAATTATGTTGCTTATGTTGTATATCAACTTGTGGCTAGATAGGACCTGCAGCAGTGTAAACAGCCAGGGATCGGGAAACCAGCTGGATGTGCAGTGTGCAGTTCGGATGACAGACTTCACCTGTCAGATCCAAGATGTGATGTCGGGTATGGGCGGGACTGCAACTCAGACCCGCCCCCTCTCTCAAATAGCCAGTGTAATGAAAGAGCGGCTCCTATTGTACATCATAACATGGAGTGCTCCTCCCCCTCCTTATCACATCCGCACACTACACTTCCCCATTTATCGCTGCCTTAGACAGAACACAGCGGCCCCTCCCCTCTAGCACATTTTATCTCAGCCCCGCCCCTCCCCCTAGGTCCTTTCCAGCATGAGCAGCTTCTGTTAGTACTATGCACAGGGAGAACACTGGAGGTGAATATGAGGTGAGAGGAGGCTAAACTGATTAGTTGGTGGGATATCTGAGCCATTCACAGGAGGGAATACAGGTCCCAGCATGTCACCTACTTTCTGAGGAGGTTTGTGTGTCTGCAGCCTTGATGTTTGTGATTGTGCTATCACTATGTGCAGTGCTAAGGATATCACTTCCTGGGCATTACATGCTGTGTGAGGTTCCATCTACTCACTGTGCTGGTGGGGGGGAAATGATGTGTCAGGCTGGTCTCCCCCTCAGCTCTCTGTATGTATTGGTGAGATCTTTCTCTGCAGATTGGATCTGTCCAGTGTGTGGGCTCTGGGGCCCTCTACAGGAGATCTGAGAGGAGGATCAGGCACCTAGGGGTGTCTGGCAGTAAAGAGAACCTGTCATCATCCATTCAGATCAAAGTAGAAGGTAAGTACTACAGCTGAGCGCCTCAATTGCCGACACCATCCCTGCACTCTCCTGCCATCTGTCTGTCTTGCTATTTAAATAATAGTACTGGGGTTTGCATGTGTCCGTGAGACTCTATCTTGTGCCACAGCAATCAAAGCATATTTTAGAGGTACAAGGAAACCTGGGTTTTATTTAACCACACCCATTAAACCCCTCCCACTGTTAAGAGTTTGACCACACCCACTTTTGCCACAGTGGACGTTGTGCGCTGTCGGTCGCTTCCTCCCTAAAGTGTCCCTCATTCTGAAGTTCAAAAGTTGGGAGGTATGTTTAGTCAGCCACCAATTGTGCAAGTTCTCCCACTAAAATGATGAGGCCTGTAATTGTCATCATAGGTATACCTCAACTATGAGAGACAAAATGTGGAAACAAATCCAGACAATCACATTGTCTGATTTTTAAAATAATTTATTTGCAAATTATGG
This sequence comes from Lithobates clamitans, assembly GCA_037952925.1. Classification (NCBI taxonomy): domain Eukaryota; kingdom Metazoa; phylum Chordata; class Amphibia; order Anura; family Ranidae; genus Lithobates; species Lithobates clamitans. The sequence goes on along the minus strand of JBBGZY010001281.1, from coordinate 1,013,580 downwards.
TGGAAAATAAGTATTTGGTCACCTACAAACAAGCAAGATTTCTGGCTCTTCCAGACCTGTATCTTCTTCTTTAAGAGGCTCCTCTGTCCTCCACTCATTACCTGTATTAATAGCACCTGTTTGAACTTGTTATCAGTATAAAAGACACCTGTCCACAACCTCAAACAGTCACACTCCAAACTCCACTATAGTGAAGACCAAAGAGATGTCGAAGCTGTAGACCTGCACCAGGCTGGGAAGACTGAATCTGCAATAGGCAAGCAGCTTGGTGTGAAGAAATCAACTGTGGGAGCAATAATTAGAAAATGGAAGACATACAAGACCACTGATAACCTCCCTCGATCTGGGGCTCCACGCAAGATCTCACCCTGTGGGGTCAAAATGATCAGAAGAATGGTGAGCAAAAATCCCAGAACTGGGACCAACGCAACAAAGGCTACCATCAGTAACACACTACGCTGCCAGGACTCAGATCCTGCAGTGCCAGATGTGTCCCCCTGCTTAAGCCAGTACATGTCCGGGCCCGTCTGAGGTTTGCTAGAGAGCATTTGGATGATCCAGAGGAGGATTGGGAGAATGTCAGATGGTCAGATGAAACTAAAGTAGAACTGTTTGGTAGAAAAACACAGCTCCTCGTGTTTGGAGGAGAGAGAATGCTGAGTTGCAACCAAAGAACACCATGCCTACTATGAAGCATGGGGGTGGCAACATCATTCTTTGGGGCGGTTTCTCTGCAAAGGGAACAAGGATGACTGAACTATGCCCCACTGTTGCTGACAGTGGGGGGAATAAAAGCAGGGGAATAAAAGTGAGCAAAGAGCCACATCCGGCCCCCAGTTTGGAGACCACCAATCTAAAGGAACTAAATGTTACATTGTTTATAGTTATCTCCCAGTGCTAAGCAATGTTGATAAACATTGGAGGCTTTTTTTCTGTTGTTCCTATGACAGCTGTGAGTGAGCAGAGAATGGCTCTGCACTTGTTACATGAATGAATCATGGAAATGCCAGATTAAGATCGTGAAGGGGGGTTGAATCAAGATCGTGATTTATTGTGCAGCTCTACCTTCACATGCTGCATACTTGTTTTGTAACAGTAATTCAATGTATAGATGAAGTCAGACTGCCAGGAAAGCAGTAATTTCAGAAGGATTGGAACTCCCTACCCAATCTGTGCAGCTATCTCCTACTCTGTTCACTTTGAGGCTGGGTTCACACATACTCGGAGCGGCTGCGGAGCGCATTGCACAGGGGTCCTGTGCATTTCAGGTCCGAATTCAGGCAAAAGATCGGGCCTGATTCGTCCTTGAAATGGATAAAAGGGGCGTACCGGACCCCTGCTGTAAGCCGCATCTGCATTAGGTGTGAACCCAGCCTAAGGCGATGCCCGAAAACTCATCTCTTCAGTGTGCAGGTCTACGATCTTGTCCCCGACATCCTTTGGTCTTGCTCATGGGGAGGTTTGAATGGCAGAAAGTGATTCTGTGGACAGGTGTCTTTTATACACAGAAAGAGTTAGGTGCACCTTCTTAAATTGACAGGACTAATCTATGTACCACATGAACACATACTGTAGCCGGTCTGTGGGATCCAAAATTATTGTTGGTTGGCAGGGGATCAAATACTTATTTTACTCTGACCTGCAGCTCAATCTATAACATTTGTATTGTGCATTTTTTTTTTTTTTTTTTTATTGATTTTTGGTTGATATTCTGTCACCAACATTTAAAAAAACACACCCATGATAAAAATTATAGACCCCTCATTTCTTTGCAAGTGGGCAAACTTGCAGGGGATCAAATAATTATTTTCCCAACTGTAGCTGAAGCTACATTTTTTTTTTTTTAAATCACACATCCAGCAGCCTCATGTGTTAGAGGGAAATAATTTGTTTGGGCCAAGCTGGCCCAAAAGAAATACAAAAAAGGATATAAAAAGATGGAGTTCAGCTTTAATCAATAGCATGCCTATCCAACTCGGGGGGAACCCAAAAGAACCACACTTATGCCCCGTACACAAGGTCGGACTTTCCGACGGAAAATGTGTGATAGGACCTAGTTGTCGGAAATTCCGACCGTGTGTAGGCTCCATCACACATTTTCCATCGGATTTTCCGACACACAAAGTTTGAGAGCAGGATATAAAATTTTCCGACAACAAAATCCGTTGTCGGAAATTCCGATTGCGTGTACACAAATCCGACGGACAAAGTGCCACGCATGCTCAGAATAAATAAAGAGATGAAAGCTATTGGCCACTGCCCCGTTTATAGTCCCGACGTACGTGTTTTACGTCACCGCGTTTAGAACGATGGGATTTTCCGACAACTTTGTGTGACCGTGTGTATGCAAGACAAGTTTGAGCCAACATCCGTCGGAAAAAATCCTAGGATTTTGTTGTCGGAATGTCTGATCAATGTCCGACCGTGTGTACGGGGCATAACAGTTTTGCGGACCAGCCCAACAGGAAAGTAAAAAAACAAACAAACATTCTTGCAGTTTTCTTTTAGGACAGATAGGAATTTCATTTGATGGTAAAATGTTAATAGATATCTGTAAGACCCCTTTCACAATGAGGTTTTCAGGCATTTTAGTGTTAGAAATAGCCTTTAAAAAGTGCCAGAAAACTGCCTCCAATTCTTTGCAATGGGTGCTTTCACAGTCAGGCAGTGCACGCCTGTGGGACATTAGGAAAAAGTCCTGTAAACAGCATCTTGGGGCAGCTTGGGAGCGCTATAAATAGTGCTCTCAAAACGCCCCTGCCCATTGAAAAGAACGGGCAGCGCTTCCAAAGCGCCTTAAAAGCACCGCAAAAGAGAACTTTTGTTTGCAGGTTTGTTTTTTGTTTTTTTTAAGGTCACCTTAAAAAAAATCCACCTCACTGGCGCCCAAAAAGCACCGCTAACACAGCAAAAATGACAGGCGCTTTAGCGCCGTTTTAGTGGCACTGCAGTATGAAAGGGGTCTTATGAAAAGAAAACCCAAAATAGGAACAAATTTTTTTGAAAATTTAACGTACAGTATATTTTTATTCCATTATGACCCACCACCAAAAAAACATGTGTGCAATATTTCTTCTTTGTACCTGTAAAAGCAAAAAACAAATAGTACACATTTTTTCTAAACACACTTGCACTGGCACTAAATACAAAAAGTATTTACCTAAAACATGACTGACCCAAACACTGGCACTGCCACCGACACTGTCAATGACACTAAAGGACACTGCTCTGTATAGACTTGCTTTGCTGTCTGAAGCACAATCTGCGCCTGGATCGTTCCTCAGACAGCAATAGACTGGCAGTAAGGAGGCATTGTATTGCCTCTTCAATGCCCTAGTTACTGGACCACCGCGTTGTGTGTGGTTGCAGTGCAGCACCATTCACGTGTATACAAGCACGGGCGTGGAATGTGTACATCCTCGGTTCGCTACCCCAGCAGCAACAGGTGGAGCAGTAGAAGGGCAGTAAAAATGCAGCTCAACCGCTGGAAGAGATCATGTGACTGAGCTGCTTATTCTAGTTCACGATCATTAGTAGGAGACCTGGAGCAGTCAATAACAGCTCTGTGATTGAGCACGCTTCCAGCACATACACAGGAACACACATGAGGCACTCAGAAATAAATACCACTTTCTGGACACTGCATAATATACAGTGGGGAGAACAAGTATTTGATACACTGCCGATTTTGCATGTTTTCCTACTTAGAAAGCATGTAGAGGTCTGTAATTTTTAACATAGGTACTCTTCAACTAAGAGACTGAATCTAAAACAAAAATCCAGAAAAATCACATTGTATGATTTTTAAATAATTAGCATTTTATTGCATGACATAAGTATTTGATCACCTACCAACCAGTTAGAATTTCTGGCTCTCACAGACCTGTTTTTTTCTTTAGGCCCTCCTGTTCTCCACTAGTTACCTGTATAGAAGACACTGGTCCACACACTCAAAAAGACTCCAAACTCTCCATAATGGCCAAGACCAGAGAGCTGTGTAAGGACATCAGGGATAAAATTGTAGACCTGCACAAGGCTGGGACGGGCTACAGGACAATAGGAAAGCAGCTTGGTGAGAAGGCAACAACTGTTGGCGCAATTATTAGAAAATGGAAGTTTGAGATGATGGTCAATCTCACCTCGTGGGGCATCAATGATCATGAGGAAGGCGAGGGATCAGCCCAGAACTACACAGCAGAACCTGGTCAATGACCTGACCACAGTCTCTAAGAAAGCCATTAGTAACACACTACGCCATCATGGATTAAAATTCTACAGCGCACGCAAGGTCCCCCTGCTCAAGCCAACGCATGTCCAGGCCCATCTGGATGATCCAGAGGATGAATGGGAGAAGATCATTTGGTCTGATGAGACAAGAATAGAGCTTTTTGGTCTAAACTCCACTCGCCGTGTTTGGAGGAAGAAGAAAGAAGGATGAGTACAACCCCAAGAACACCATCCCAATCGTGAAGCATGGAGGTGGAAACATTCTTTGGGGCTGCTTTTCTGCACAGGGGACAGGAACAACTACACCGTATTGAGGGAAGGATGGATGGGGCCATGTATCATGAGATTTTGGCCAACAACCTCCTTCCCTCAGTAAGAGCATTGAAGATGGGTCGTGACTGGGTCTCCCAGCATGACAACGACCCGAAATACATCCGGGGCAACTAAGGAGTGGTTCCGTAAGAAGCATCAAGTTACTTAAATGGCCTAGCCAGTCTCCAGACCTGAACCTATTAGAAAATCTTTGGAGGGAGCTGAAAGTCCGTATTGGCCAGCGGCAGCCCCAAAACCTAAAGGATCTGGAGAAGGTCTGTATGAAGGAGAAGTGGGCCAAAATCCCTGCTGCAGTGTGTGCAAACCTGGTCAAGAACTACGGGAAACTTATGATCTCTAATTGCCAACAAAGGTTTCTGTACCAAACATTAAGTTCTGCTTTTCTGATGTATCAAATACTTATCATGCAATAAAATGCAAAAATCATACAATGTGATGTTCTAGATTCTTCTTTTTAGATTCAGTCTCTCACAGTTGAAGAGTACCTATGATAAAAATTACAGACCTCTACATGCTTTGCAAGTAGGAAAACCTGCAAAAATCGGCAGTGTATCAAATACTTGTTCTCCCCACTGTATGTGTTTATGTGGCCGCGAAGGGGTCCAACCTATAGATATATGCAAAGAATGGTCTTAAAATGGTTCTAAAAAGGCCGAAGGCTTTTTACCTTTATACTAACCTAGGCCCAAACTTAATCCAACGATGTGCACGACCACTGCACAGAGCAAGTAAGTATGACCTACTTGTTTTGTTTTTTAAAATTACAAGCTTTACAAATCACTTTATGTGAGCATGCAAACTTAAACTTTTATTTTATCTACAGATCTTCAAAATTTGGTCTGATTTATAGGTTTCTTGTTTAACCCCCCTTTCCCCTCTGTAGACCTACAGTGCCTTGCAAAAGTATTCACCCCCTTGGCTTTTTACCCATTTTGTTACATTACAGCCTTTAGTTCAATGTTTTTTTTTAACCTGAATTATATGTGATGGATCAGAACACAATAGTCTAAGTTGTTGAAGTAAAATTAGAAACATATACATAAAACTATTTTTCAGGAAAAAAATAACTGATAATTGGCATGTAGGTATGTATTCACCCCCTTTGTTATGAAGCCCATAAAAAGCTCTGGTGCAACCAATTACCTTCAGAAGTCACATAATTAGTGAAATTATGTCCACCTGTGTGCAATCTAAGTGTCACATGATCTGTCATTACATATACACACCTTTTTGAAAGGCCCCAGAGGCTGCAACACCCAAGCAAGAGGCACCACTAACCAAACACTGCAATGAAGACCAAGGAACTCTCCAAACAAGTAAGGGACAATGTTGTTGAGAAGTACAAGTCAGGGTTAGGTTATAAAAAAAAAAAAAAAAAAAATTATATCCAAATCTTTGATGATCCCCTAAGAGCACCATCAAATCTATCATAACCACACCAAAACTCATGGACCGGGCAAGGAGGGCATTAAATCAGAGGCAGCACAGAGACCTAAAGTAACCCTGGAGGAGCTGCAGAGTTCCACAGCAGAGACTGGAGTATCTGTACATTGGACGACAATAAGCCATACGCTCCATAGAGTTGGGCTTTATAGCAGAGTGGCCAGAAGAAAGCCATTACTTTCAGCAAAAAACAAAGTGGCACGTTTTGAGTTTGCGAAAAGACTCCCAAAATGTATGGAGGAAGGTGCTCTGGTCTGATGAGACTAAAATAGAACTTTTTAGCCATCAAGGATAACGCTATGTCTGGCGCAAACCATAACACCCAGAGAACACCATCCCCACAGTGATACATGGTGGTGGCAGCATCATGCTGTGGGGATGTTTTTCAGCAGTCAGGACAGGGAAACTGGTCAGAGTTGAGGGAAAGATGGATGGTGCTAAATACAGGGATATTCTTGAGCAAAACCTGTACCACTCTGTGTGATTTGAGGCTAGATTGGAGGTTCACCTTCCAGCAGGACAATGCCCCCAAACACACTGCTAAAGCAACACTTGAGTGGTTTAAGGGAAAACATGTAAAATGTGTTGGAATGGCCTAGTCAAAGCCGAGACCTCAATCCAATAGAAAATCTGTGGTCAGACTTAAAGATTGCTGTTCACAAGTGCAAAACATCCAACTTGAAGAAGCTGGAGCAGTTTTGCAAGGAGGAATGGGCAAAAATCTCAGTGGTAATGTGGCAAGCTCATAGAGACTTATCCAAAGCGACTTGGAGCTGTGGTAGCCGCAAAAGGTGGCTCTACAATGTATTGACTTTAGGGGGGTGAATAGTTATGCACATTGACTTTTTCTGTTATTTTATCCTATTTGTTGTTTGCTTCACAATATGTAAAGTAATTTGTAGAGGGGGGGGCAGCACAATTATAGTACAGTTCAATACAGAAGGGACAGGAGGGCCCCGCTTGTAGAGCTTACATTTTAAAAGGGAGGGGGTGGTGATACAAAAAGGTAATCGATTCGAGGAATGATTTAATAGGGGTGGCTCAGGGACAGTTAGGTGGGTGTGGGATAGGCTTCCCTGAATAAGTGAGTTTTCAGTTTAGGGTTAATATTCCTTTATAGGAATCATTTCTTCATTTAACAAACAGGAGGCAAACCTCCTCTTGGCCATGCCAGACTAGTAGGGGTGCTAATCTGAAATGGTCAATGACCCTTGCCCGTTATCGTTTCAAGCTGCAGCAGGATTGTACCCAATAGACTACTCCTCAAATCAATCACAGGCCGCCAGAGGACATAGTTCTCCCGACCAGATCCTGCAACTGAGCCTGCGTGAGCCACCATACACCTACAGCGATTCGCGCAGGAGAGCCATTGTGCCGCCATCCGACAGCGGCCAGTCCTAAAGCGGTTAATCGGCCAGCCGATTAGTTGGCCTGCATACAGAATGCATTATTTGTTTACACATAAGGAAATACAGTGCAGCACACATACACCTCAGTACACCGTCTATACATGTCAGTAAATGCCTGAGAACTTGTAAATGTGTGAGGAGCAATGCCTCATGGGACATGTAGTCCTGAGCAGGACATGAGTGGTTGTAAAGTCAGAAGTTTTTTTACGTTGCGATACGGGCACTCTATACTATACTTTGTAGCTTGCTATTGGGGCATTCAGAAGGCAGGAGGAGCCAGAAGCTTCGGTGGGGGACCCCAGAAGAGGAGAATCAGGGCTGCTCTGTGCAAAACCATTACACAGAGCAGGCAAGTATAACATTTTAAAGGTAATTTTTTTTTAAATAACAAACAACTATGTGCAGGGAATATTGGCACTTGAACCCAAGGTGGAGGCTGATAGACTGGAGGTAATATAAGGAATTACATTTAAAGTAAAAGTATTGTGCATTATATTTAGTTTGTTGTTGGGCAGATTAAAAAACACACATTGCTGCAAAAGACATTAAATGCTTTTCTACAGCTTCTCCATTGAAGTATATTGAATCAAAAAAGCACAGTTTTTGCGTTTAAAAAAAAAAAAAGTCCCTGACCCTTTCCAAATACGCAGCGGCTGAAAAAAGCATAGATGTGAACATGTCCCATAGGAAACCATGTAAATGAACTGCAGTGCACTTCTGCAAAAAAGCACCAAAAAACACATAGATGTGAACCAGGTCCAAGATGTTTAGTAAGAGAATGGGGTTAAAGAAACTAAAATTAGCCCTTTATAGTACAAAAAAAAAAAAAAAAAAAAGCAATCACTACTGTAAGGGGTTCATTTTTTTACTGTAGAACTGTGAAAGAAATAGTCACAGTAGCGATTCTTTGCTCTTTTTGTACTATGAAGGGCTCGTTTTAGTTTTTTTTAACCCCATTATGTTACTGGCCGATTAATCGATTATGAAAATTGTAATCGATTAGTTTCATAATCGATTAGTTGTTTCAGCCCTAATACCATACCATACCAGTAACAGCCCTCAAAAAATGCACTCGCCTGTTCGCATTTTGCGAGTGGATTGAGGGCTGGCGAGCTATTGGCTGCCTGGGAGCGGGGGGCAAGCACTGCAGGCAGCCTCGCGAGTCCAGCGATCGCGGAGGGGAAGAGAAAGGAGAGCCGCCTGGATGATCAGAGCGCAAGGAACACAGCTACAACAGCTTTCCTTTCACATTACTGTGTTCCCCGCTGTCACATATAGCCCCTCCTCCTGGTCCTGGAACTTTGATAGCCAGATCAGCCGTCCAATCCCAGGACGGGCAATTTGTCAAAGTTCCCTGGCCAGGGAGCAGGGCTATATGTGACATTGAGCGGCGGGAACATCGCAATTGAAATGAAGGCGATTATCGCTGTAGTTAGTAAGTTTGTATATGTGCCTCCCACTTTTTAAGGGACCAAAAGTAATGGGACAGATTAACAATCATCCATCAAACTTTCACTTTTTAATACTTGGTTGCAAATCCTTTGCAGTCAATTACAGCCTGAAGTCTGGAACATATAGACATCACCAGACGCTGGGTATTATCCCTGGTCATGCTCTGCCAGTCCTCTACTGCAACTGTCTTCAGTTCCTGCTTGTTCTTGGGGCATTTTCCCTTCAGTTTTGTTTTCAGCAAGTGAAATGCATGCTCAATCTGATTCAGGTCAGGTGATTGACTTGGCTATTGCATAACATTCCACTTTTTTCTCTTTGGTTGCTTTCGCAGTATGCTTCTGGTCATTGTCCATCTGCACTGTGAAGCGCCGTCCAATGAGTTCTGAAGCACTTTGCTGAATATGAGCAGATAATATTTCCCGAAACACTTCAGAATTCATCCTGCTGCTTTTGTCAGCAGTCACACCATCAATAAATACAAGAGAACCAGTTCCATTGGCAGCCATACATGCCCACGCCATGACACTACCACCACAATGCTTCACCGATGAGGTGTTATGCTTTGGATCATGAGCAGTTCCTTTCCTTCTCCATACTCTTCTCTTCCCATCACTCTGGTACAAGTTGATCTTGGTCTCATCTGTCCATAGGATGTTGTTCCGGAACTGTGAAGGCTTTTTTAGATGTTGTTTGGCAAACTCTAATCTGGCCTTCCTGTTTTTGAGGCTCACCAATGGTTTACATCTTGTGGTGAACCCTCTGTATTCACTCTGGTGAAGTCTTCTCTGGATTGTTGACTTTGACACACATACACCTACCTCCTGGAGAGTGTTCTTGATCTGGCCAACTTTTGTGAAGGGTGTTTTCTTCACTAGTGAAAGAACTCTTAGGTCATCCACCACAGTTGTTTTCCGTGGTCTTCCGGGTCTTTTGGTGTTGAGCTCACCGGTGCATTCTTTTTAAGGATGTTCCAAACAGTTGGATTTGGCCACATCTAATGTTTTTGCCATTTCTCTGATGGGTTTGTTTTGATTTAGCCTAATGATGGCTTGCTTTACTGATCGTGACAGCTCTTTGGATCTCATATTGAGAGCTGACAGCAACAGATTCCAAATGCAATTAGCACACTTGAAATGAACTCTGGACCTTTTATCTGATCCTTGTAAATGGGATGAGGGAACACACACCTGGCCATGGAACAGCTGAGCAGCCAATTGTCCCATTACTTTTGGGACCTTAAAAAGTGGGAGGCACATATACAAACTGTTTCAATTCCTACACCGTTCACCTGATTTGGACGTAAATATCCTCAAATTAAAGCTGAAAGTCTATAGTTAAAGCACATCTTGTTAGTTTAATTTCAAATCCACTGTTGTGGTGTATAGAGCCAAAAAGATTAGAATTGTGTCGATGTCCCAATATTTATGGACCTGACTGTACATAAGACAAGCAATTTCAATACTTTACCGATTTAATTTTTATTAACAGGTCCACCAAACCTGCCCATAAAAACATTGCCAACCCACCCTTCAGTTGTGTAAACACGCTCCGCAAAGATCCGCCCATTTGAGAAATCCACCCCCACGAGCATCGGCGTGTAGAACTCATGAGCAGCTGTTCACGTTTGGAGACATTTGGCATCTTCAGAGACTTTTGGCATCTCCTTTGTCCTCCGTACTGCGCAAGCGTTGCGCCTGCGCAGTACAGGGCAGACACTATCCGATGGGGGGACCTTTCTCATCAGAACACCAGCCTCTTGCATCTCCAGCTTGGTCGGCGTCTGACATCACTGGCTGAGCGCGGACGGGACATAGTCACTGCGCATGAGCCAGTATCGGGAACCCCAGCCAGCCTACAAGACCTAGAAGATGTGATGTACCGCAGTTAGAATTGGCACCCCTGAAATATTCCCCGTTAATATCAGAAATTCAGTAAGTATTATTTGAGGCTATGTTAGCCCTGAATTGGACAGTTTTCCAATGAATGTGAGCTACCAATAGTCCATTATATTTTCTTCAGCTTGGTTCTTTTGTGTCCCCTGTGAGATTGCACAGAGCCTCCCCTCCATATATTTGTGGATTCACCTGGTGGTTTTCGCTGATGTTCTTCTGGGTGAGTTTAATGCCGCGTACACACGAGCGGACTTTACGGCAGACTTTCTGAATGAACGGACTTGCCTACACACAATCAACCAAAGTCCGTCGAATTCGTACGGGATGACGTACGACCGGACTAAAATAAGGAAGTTCATAGCCAGTAGCCAATAGCTGCCCTAGCGTGGCTTTTTGTCTGTCGAACTAGCATACAGACGAGCGGACTTCGACCGGACTCGAGTCCGTCGGATAGATTTGAAACACGTTTCAAATCTAAGTCCGTCCAACTTTTGAGAAAACAAAGTCCGCTGGAGCCCACACACGATCGAATTGTCCGATGAAATCCTGTCTGCCAGGCAAAGTCTGCCGTAAAGTCCGCGGCATAAGGGATTAGACAGAATAAGCAATTAATCATGTATATACGATTGTAAAGCTTCACAGTATCCTGTGAATACTTACCGTTTATGCACAATGCACATGATCTTATTTTTATCAGAGTTTTGTGCAAAAGTGGTGATCTGTATATCCCCTGAAAAAGCCAATTTTGGCAAAACATGTTGGGATCTGAAAGCCCGCTCTGACCACCTGTGTATATGGACAACAGTGACCACTAGGATATTTATAGATACTTAATCCAAACTTTTTTAATCCAATGTGAATAAACTTTGATTTTATATATAAAAGTGTGTTTTTCTCTGATTGTGGGCACTGCTATAATCCCAAAACACCCTGTTGCTTCAATGTATACTCAATAGGGATGAGGTGGCGGATACTATACAGTCACCTAATCGTTATTCAAGCCAGGTTTAGTAATGGCAATCTACAAACATTTTTATAAAGAATTGCAGGCTTTTTTATTCTTTGCATACCTTATTTTTCTTTCCCTTCCCATTAGTCTCCTAAGTCAATTTTTACTAAGGGCAGATCAAACCCATCTGCCTTTTACTTCCTGGAACTCTGAGTCTGCCTCCTGAACATGTAGACAGGAACTTTTCCCCGGATGCAGCTGTAAGGGTGACATCAGCAGTACCTTAAAGTGGTTCTAAAGGCTCAAGGTTATAGGCTCGTAGAATGCATGAAGGTAAAAAAAAAAAAAAAAAAAAAAAAAAAAAACAACAAAACACATCTGTGCAGCGGTCGTTCCCCCCCCCCAAATACTTACCTGAGCCCCATCACGATCCAGCGATGTGTACGATAGCCTCAGCTCTTTGGGTCCTCACTCCTCATTGGCTAAGACATTGGCTCCCGCTGCTGTCAATCACGGTTAGCGAGCCAATCAGGAGGGAGAAGAGCAGGACCTAGCCACAGCTCTGTGTGTGAATGAACACGCAGAGCAGCAACTCGGGTGTCCCCACAGCAAACTGCTTCCTCTGAGAGACTCGGCAGAAGGGAGGGGCTTGTGTGTGAGTGATGGTGAGGGACCTGAGAAGAGGAGGATCCGAGAGCAGAGCAGGCAAGTATAACCTGTCTCTCTTTTTTTTAAAGAAACCAGGAACTCGAAAAACAGTATGGCCTCATGCAGGCATAAAAGAAAAACAAAAAACACACACACACAAACACACACTGCATTTAAAGAGCAGCTCATGAGGATAATTTATGTGCATACATGTGTGTAAACACATGCGAGCGTAAATTTATTCCAATGGCTACAATAAACAACATTCTGGCCAGTAGAATGCATTTACACTCAAAACCCCACGCATACTTGTGTGTCATTTTTTTCTGTCGATTTCTAGCAGACAAAATCCAACATATTTGGAGCATAAATTCATATGCCTATGTGCATAAGGCCCAATTGTAAGTAAAAAGCAAAAAAAAATGTTTAATGAATGCAAGATCATTTCATATTTGCATGTGCAGCTCTACTGCAGTGTTTTTAAGTGAAAAGGGGGACACTTAATGCAGCCCAAGTAAATAGCTTGTAAAATGTGGATATCACTACCATTTTAGAATATATGACAAGGGGAGGACAGAATATTTAGATTCTATTCAGTAGTTAAAAGAAAAAAGGCCCATGAAATAAAAAAAAGTCAGTAGCTACAAATACTGCAGCTGCTGACTTTTAATTGGACACTTACCTGTCCCAGGGTCCAGCAATGCGGGGAATCGAAATCCTGCTAGTCTCCCCCTCCGTTCGGCGGCGCCGGCATTGCAACTGTGGGCGCCGGGCTGTGGCTTCACAGCCTGGCACCCACTGCGCATGCACGAGCGGCGCCGCGCGCCGTGATTGGCCGCTCAGTCACCTGGGACCTGTAATGGGTCCCAGATGATTGACAAGAGGAAGGGAGCAGAGCCGAGTCCTTCCTGTGCCGAAGGGGAAGTGATGTCACCAGCCCAGGCACTGGAAGAGGCAGACTACGAGGGACCCCTAGCAACAGGCATTTAGAAGTAAAAAAAAAAAAAAAAATTCCTAATTTTTTTTTTTTTTTTTAGGCACAGTCATGAATTTTTATTTTTTAGGGTGGAACACCACTTTTAGGATGCTTTGTTTATACTCGCCTTCATGAACTTCTACCTCAATTGTAATACTGGTGATGACTGAAGGGTATTCAAGACTATACAATATTTAAACTGCAAAACAGAACCCAGAAAAAAAAAAAAAAAGATATACTTTAAATATTCTATCAATAAACAAAAAGGTGTACCACATTCCATTGGAATGATGAGCCTTTTAGATCAATTCAAACCTCACTGGGTATTATGCCAAGCTGGCAGAGTTCTACTGACGCACTTTTATTATTTCACCGACAATAGAAAGTAACCAGAAAACAAAACCGTTAAAAATGGGGAAGAGCAGATTACGCAAAGCGGCACTGTGTACTAATCAGCCAAATTAACTCATCTGATTCCACTGAGGTTAAGCAATGTTATAAGGATCAGAAAGTCTGTTTAAAAAGAGAAAGAAAAATAAATAAGCAGAATAAGATGTAATTCAACAAACTAAAGCCGGCCAAAAACTACTCATTTTTTTTTATTCTCATTCAACCAGGAGGTAAATTAGTGCTGCAACTAACGATTATTTTCATAATCAATTAGTTGGCCGAATATTGTTTTGATTAAATCGGATAATAACCTTAACAAAAAAAAAAAAAAAGTGTGGTGTGTAAATTAGTATGTAAAGTTTAAAATAAAAGGCAATTTATTCTTAAATATCTCTATGCAGTGGCAAATATAATATAACCAACTATATGGTTAAGGGCTGTAACCTGGGGGACAGGTAGCAGGTACAAAGCTCCCTGGGATGAGCAGTCTTTCAGGCACAGATACCAAATCCAGAGAAATAGTGACAAACAGTGCGGTGTTTATTTGTGATATATACAAGTCTATATACAGGTGCTGTACAGTGTTCCAAAGAAAACAAATAGGAACAAAAATAGCCAAAACAAAACCTAGCCATGTCTCGGCACTAACTAAACAATATTTACAGATCCTAACTACCAGGCTGAGCAAGCCTACAGCTTGTCAGCTTCCACATACCTTTTTGCTCTCCTACACAGAAGCTTGTCTGAGTATCCCAGGCCAAGAGCAAAGGCTGTCTTGCTCAGGTGAGCTTAAATTAGCCTGGGGGAGAGGACCAAGACCTGAACTGGACCATGGATCAGAGATCCCTGAACCTGTATGAGAGGAGCCTGGGAGATGTATAAACCCCGAACAGGACTTTTCCTGGCTCTCTCTGGGACGCTCTGCTACATATCCTCCCCCTTGTTTCAACCCCAGGGTTGGAACATCTGTAGCCCAACAGGAGTGAACACGGGACAGGGCATCTACATTCCCCATCTCAACACCTGGCCTGTGTTTTACAGTGAATGAGTAATCCTGTAGAGCCAAAAACCACCGGTTCACCCGTCTATTAGTCTCAATCTTTTGGGCCATCCATTTCAGAGGAGCATGGTCAGTTATTAACTCAAACTGGCGTCCTAACAAATAGTACCTGAGTGCGTCCACGGCCCACTTTATGGCTAAACACTCCTTTTCAATGACTGCATACCTTTGCTCATGGTCATTAAGCTTTCTGCTTAGGTACACTACAGGGTGTTCTTCCCCATTGTGTACCTGTGATAGTATTGCCCCGATACCAACATCAGACGCATCCGTCTGAACCAAAAAATCTTTGGAGAAATCGGGGGAGTACAGTACTGGTTGTGCACAAAGAGGCTTCTTCAGGACTTGGAAAGATTCCTCTGCTACTGAGGACCATTTCACCATAACAGAGTCTTTCCCTTTTGTAAGGTCTGTCAGTGGGGCAGCTATAGTTGCAAAATTTGGGATAAATCTTCTATAATACCCCGCAATGCCAAGAAA
The DNA here is from genome assembly GCA_037952925.1 of Lithobates clamitans. Lineage (NCBI taxonomy): Eukaryota > Metazoa > Chordata > Amphibia > Anura > Ranidae > Lithobates > Lithobates clamitans. The sequence goes on along the minus strand of JBBGZY010001281.1, from coordinate 998,321 downwards.
GGCCCTGACCTGCTTCTTGTTTGCAGGACGTGGCCATTCCTGGATGGCTTCTATTTTATTCACTTGAGGTTTTATGACACCACGCCCAATAGTGTAGCCCAAATACTTGGCTTCCTCTAGACCAGGGGGGTCCTCAAACTTTTTAGACAGGGGGCCAGTTCACGGTCCCTCAGACTGTTGGGGGGCCGCACTATAGTTTTAAAAAAATATGAACCAATTCCTAAATTCCTATGCACACATCTTTTTTGTAGTGCAAAAGAATAAAAGAATGAATAATAAATAATAATATATATAGGGGATGGACAGGGAGACAAGAGGGGTGGACAGGGAGACAAGAGGGGTGGACAGGGAGACAAGAGGGGTGGACAGGGAGACAAGAGGGGTGGACAGAGGGGTGGACAGGGGGGTGGACAGGGGGACAGAGGGACAGAAGGGTGGACAGGGGGACAGAAGGGTGGACAGGGGGACAGAGGGGTGGACAGGGGGACAGAAGGGTGGACAGGGGGACAGTGGGGTCCTCACTTGTTCGTAGGCTGTTGCTTGAAGCCTCCGCTCTCTCTGTCACTCTTCGCGCCTCCTGTCTCCGTGCGGGACTGTGCTGGGAACTACACTTCCCAGCATGCAGCGCGGCACACGGAGCCCTCCATTACTGGTGTGGGGGAGGCGGCTTGAGCAGAGCGGATATGCTCCCTGCCGAAGCCGAGCCGACCTGGCCCCGGCCCGAGCCTGGATTGTCGGGAATCCGGCCCTGGGTGGATTGGGCCGGATAAATGTCCTCGGCGGGCCGCATGTGGCCCGCGGGCCGTAGTTTGAGGACCCCTGCTCTAGACCAATGGCACATTTTTTTGGATTTGCTGTAAAACCTTCTTTGAAGAGGGAATCAAGGACAGCCTGGACACGGGGCAAGTGAGACTCCCAGTCAGTGCTATGTACCACTATGTCATCTAAATATGCTGCTGCATATTGTCGGTGGGGTCTTAGAGTCCTGTCCATAGCCCTCTGAAATGGGGCGGGGGCATTTTGCAACCCAAAAGGCATTTTTTTATATTGAAAGGAACCCTCCGGGGTCACAAATGCAGTCTTCTCTTTGGCGCTACCAGTCAGGGGTATTTGCCAATGACCTTTTGTCAAGTCCAAAGTGGTCAGATAGCGAGCCTTGCCAAGTCGGTCTATAAGTTCGTCCACTCTGGGCATTGGGTACGTGTCAAACTTTGTCACTGCATTAAGCTTCCTGAAGTCATTACAGAATCTCCAAGTGCCATCCGGTTTTGGGACTAACACGATGGGGCTAGACCAGTCACTATTGGATTCCTCAATGACATCTAGCTCCAACATTCTTTTAACTTCCTCGCTGATGTCCTTTCTCCTCGCTTCAGGAATTCGGTATGGTTTGAGCTTGACACGGACCCCAGGTTCAGTAACAATATCATGCTGAACTGCTGAAGTCGTGCCAGGTAACTGAAAATTTCTCTCTATTTCTTATCAGGAATTCTCTACTTTCCTGCTTTTGAGAATATGACAGGGTGTCTGGAATCGTGACCTCAGGGATCAGATGGGACTCAGTACCCTTAGGCGTTACCGAGAGGGACCTCGCAGTTAACGCAAGTCTATCCTTCCAGGGTTTTAACAGGTTTATGTGGTAAATCTGTTCGGGCTTCCTTTTTCCTGGTTGATATATTTTGTAATTGACCTCCCCAACTCTTTCAATTACTTCAAAGGGACCCTGCCACTTAGCCAAGAACTTGCTCTCAACAGTAGGAACTAACACCAGGACCCTATCACCAGGTGAGAAAACACGGAGTTGGGCCCCCCTGTTGTATATCCTCTGTTGAGCTGTTTGGGCCTGCAGTAAGTGTTCTTTTACCATCGGCATGATTGCTGCAATCCTGTCCTGCATTTGAGCGATATGCTCAATGACACTTTTATTGGGTGTCTGCTCCCCCTCCCAAGTTTCTTTGGCTATGTCCAAGAGTCCCCGAGGGTGTCTCCCATAAAGCAACTCAAAGGGAGAGTACCCCGTGGAGGACTGGGGAACCTCCCTGATGGCAAACATCAAGTATGGTATCAGGAAGTCCCAGTTTTTCCCATCCTTGTCAACAACCTTTTTTAACATGCTCTTTAATGTTTTATTGAAGCGTTCCACCAAGCCATCCGTTTAAGGATGGTACACCGAGGTTCGCAATTGCGTCACCTTAAATAACTTGCACAGCTCTCTAGTTATTCGTGACATAAATGGGGCGCCCTGGTCTGTAAGGACTTCTTTAGGGATTCCAACACGACTGAACACCATAAACAGCTCTTTGGCAATGTTTTTAGCAGACGCGGTGCATAAGGGAATGGCCTCTGGGTAACGGGTAGCATAATCCATGATTACGAGGATATGCTGATGACCTCGGGGAGACTTGGGGAGTGGACCCACAAGGTCCATGGCAATTCTCTCAAAGGGCACTTCAATAATGGGCAAGGGCACTAAAGGACTTCGGAAGTGGGGTAGTGGGGCTGACATCTGACACACAGGACAGGATTGACAATAATTCTCAATATCCTTCTGTATCCCAGGCCAATAAAACCTGCGCAACACCCTTTCAGTAGTTTTCTCAACCCCTAAATGACCTTCTAGCAAGTGCCCATGGGCAAGTTCCAACACCACCTGTCTGTATGGCTTAGGGACCACCAACTGTTCAACCACTTCATCATTTTTTTTTACATACACGATACATTAAATCCTCATTGCTGCTAAAATAAGGAAAAACAGAGCCTGTCCCCTGATTCGACAGGTACATCATTAATCACCATTACATTTTCCCAGGCCCTGGCAAGGGTTGGGTCTTTTCTCTGCTCAGTACCAAAATTTTCCTTGTGTACATTAAGGTCAGCAAACTCCAACGTAGGCTCAGATTCAGCAGATGGCTGTCCAGCTCCACTGGTTGTGGGGACCTCCTCAGGCTCCTCCAGCTCTCCTGCCATAACTGAGAAAGGAATACCCGGGGAGCCCTGAGAAGAGTCCCCTGAACCCACATTGTCAGTAGCGGCCAGGAGTTCTGGCTCTGTCACTGAGTCAGCTACTGCGACCAGGTCGGGGCGATCCCACAGTTCCCAAAACTTAGGGAAGTCCCTGCCAATGATGGCCTTGTGCACCAAGTGGGGCACAAGTCCGACCGGATGGGTCACCGTACCTAAGCCAGTTTTAAACTGAACAGTGGCTATAGGATATTCGCGGGTATCCCCATGTACACAGATCACAGCAACTTTTTTAGCATGCAAATTCACAGTTTCAACCATCTCAGCTGTAACCAAAGTCACTAGACTTCCAGAGTTCAGCAAGGCCGTAATAGGCTTATTATTAACAGTCATTTGGCACATGTGTTTTCCCATACTTGGTGCTGCAACGCATGAAACAGCAGCAAACATAGACTGCCTTCTAATAGATAGATCACACTGCATTGGTTCATCTGTCAATGGACAATTTGCTGCAACATGTCCCAGTTCTTGGCAACGAAAACACCTGATGTTTCCCCAGTTTGGTTTGCTGACAGGCAGTAGCTTCCCTTGTTGCAGTGTTAGTTTTCCGCCACACATAGCGTTTTACTTTTAGGCCAAAAAGTTCAATTTTGGTCTCATATGACCAGAGCACCTTCTTCCACATTTGCCGTGTCCCCCATATGGCTTCTTGCAAACAGGACTTCTTATGCCTTTCTTTCAACATTTTTCCATCCACTTCACAATTATGCACCAGGTCATCTGTGAACCCAGCCACTTTGTGATTGGAGAAAGATGCCATAGCCAGCTGCCCCACATCTGTAAGGAAAGGGCATCAGATCAAGCCCGCAATCCCAACCCCAGCACTCAGCTGTCAAACTGGGAAGGAGGAGATTTTGAAAGTGGGTGGGCAGCGAGAGCAAGCAAGGGAAGCCCTAAGTCAGAATGTCAGGTGTGCTACGCTCATCACAGCCCCGCCCACCAGAGGACAACACCGTCCCCAGCCAGACCTCTTAGTCCAGGGGTCTTCAAACTACGGCCCTCCAGTTGTTCATGAACTTCAATTCCCATCATGCCTAGTCATGTCTGTGAATGTCAGAGGAATGTCATTTACAATGCCTCATGGGAAGTGTAGTTCTGCAACAGCTGGAGGGCCGTAGTTTGAGGATCCCGGTCTTAGTCCATGCACTCATTGGGAGGGAGGAGGGGGGGGGCGTCACATTGGGATACCGAATCCAGACCGTTGCTGCAGTGTAGACCAGGCGCATCCACAAAAGGATGTATTGGCCAAGTACACCAGCTATACAATAAGACCTGAGAATGTGGCACTTTCTTGCGATAAAAACCTTTTGTTGTGGTATGGATAGGCTCACACAAGCAAAAGCTCCAAAAAGCAATGTCATGTATCGCGTTTCAGAACACCACTGTCAGGTGTTTAGGAAGTGATCCCGCTGCCTTCTGAATGCCAGTTTTTTTTTCCCAGCTAAATGGAAGTTTATAATGGGACTAATGCACAGCAACTGCAAGCCAAGCACCACAGAAACGGCCTTTAATGCGGCCTGTTTACTCGGTATGTCGTGTTTAAGGTGTGGCAGCCGCTGCATGTTTACTGGTAAAGAAACTGTTCTGTACACACAGGGGCACATATGTATACAACACTGGATACTAGAAACCAGAAAACATGGGAAAAAGTAGGTGGGGACAGAAAGACAAAATGTAAATAAATACAAAATAAATTTGAAAAATAAAAATGCACTGTAAAAAAAAAAAAAAAAAAAAGTGTATAAGATAAGCACTGCTAAAAAAAAAAAAAAAAAAAAAAAGGTATTGCTGCTGCTCCTTTGTGAGCACATGCTCCAATGTCTGCAAATTGTTCACAATTTCAAGAAAATGTCCGACAGACGGGCACACACAATCCTGAAAGGTTGTAAACCTGTATACTCCATCAATGGTTAACTGCTTCACTTTAGGCTGGGTTCACACTGAGTGTCTGCAGGGCACAGCAGGGCATCCGGTGAGTCCCCGTTCACCGCTTCAGGCCCGAATTAGGGTTGAATTTTTGGCTAAATTCTGACCTAAAATGGAGCCAAAGACGCACAGGACTCTTCACGGAGATGTGTCAACCGGCTCCATTGAGAGCCGGTCACACTCTTCTGTCATGCAAACTGGACGCGGAAACCCACATCCAATTCGCAATAGTGTGAACCCAGCCTGAAGATTCATGTTACCAACCTTCTTTATACCTTTCAGATATACAGCATCTAGGAAAGCAGTAAAAAAAAAAAAAAAATCTGCCATTTTCTAGAGGCCGAGCCAACCTTCCTTCTTTATGTTACCAAACAACATTTGTGTTTTTCATTATTGACTTCTGGCTTTTGCTAAGGGAAGTGATCTGCTCTTTGTCCTTATTTAGTTTTATTATACCCGAGTAGCATAATTAAATACAAAAAGCAAATGAAGGAAGGCTATAGATGGAAATTTCCACAGTTTGCATGCTATTAAAAAATAATTAAAAAAAAAAAAAACAACGTACAAGTATGTTTTGCAATAATATCTTGCATAATTATGTAAAGTTGCAAAAGCACAGTATAGAATTACAAAACACAAATTATATGCAGAATTGTTTTTAGACACCAGTTTGGAGGATAATACCAGGCAAAGGCCTCATGTACACTGCTACTGGTAAACGGACGTTTAGGAGCCGTTGGGCATTTTTTTCAGCTGCCCCTGAACTCTCCTCTGTTATCTTATCTGTACATGTACACAGGGTCGTTTATAGTCGTTTCTAGGCAGTTGAGTTTACCAGCAGCAGTGTACATGAGGCCTTTGCCTGGTATTATCCTCCAAACTGGTGTCTAAAAACAATTCTGCATATAATGTGTTTTGTAATTCTCTACTGTGCTTTTGCAACTTTATATACCGTATTTATCGGCGTATAACACGCACCCCAATTTAGGAGGGAATTTTAAGGAAAAAAAAAAAAACTTACATTTAAATGCCCATCATTGCAGCCTTCTCAGTGCAGCCTTGCCCCAGTCCAGCCTTGCCCCAGTCCAGCCTTGCCCCAGCCTCTGAGCTTCAAAATCGCCAACCGCGATTTGAAAATGACGCCGCCGGCGCCGAAATACACAGAGCCGGTCCTCGGCTCTTCTCGGCGGCTCTCGTTCACTTTCAGCTCCGCTCGGACGGTGAGCGGAGCTATCCGAAACTAGCCGAGTATACTCGGCTAGGTTCGGGCGACGGTCGAGTGAATATTTAATATTTTCTTATTTACTAAGTCAGAACAAGGATGCAGATCACTAGCTGATATCTTTTTGACAGCTAAATTAGGTCAGTGACTCAAAATAAAGAATCAGCACCAGACAGGCAAAAAGATATCAGCAGATATGAGAGTAGGGAAACGTAAGCCCTTTCACACGACAAACTCGCTCGCTCGCATCCGCCTGTCTGTTTTTCAGGCGGATCCGAGTGGGCCATCCATTGACTCCTATGGGCATGCGAATGTCAACAGAGATGTGTCCGCTGACACCCAATCAAGACCGACATATGGCGATACGTCTGGCAGATCGAATGGGATCGAATCTCCCCATAGAAATTAGTGGGGCTCCGACAGTTCCCTCCTAGCTCCTCAGTGAGCAGAGACGGACCTGTCATCCGCCGGCTCAGCGGAGATCAACGGAGCGATCTCCCGCTGAGCTGGCAGACTCCGCTGAAACTGATCTGCCTAGTATGGAAGGGGCCTTAGACATTTGTCAGGTTTTTATGCAGTGGCGGCCCGTGAATTAAGGGCGCACAGGCACCGCCTCCCTATCCATGCGCCCGGCCCCTTTCAGGATGCCGGACGCATGGATTCCTATGGCGGAGGTGGGAGGGGGCGTTTTTTTTTTTAATCACCCGATTAGAGCCAGAGGCTCTAATAGGCTTAAAAAAAAAAAAAAAAAAAAAGGGTGCGCACGGGGCCAATCAGGAGGCAAGACAGTAAGACCTGCTTCCCGATTGGCCAAAGTGCCAGGCTATCCTATTGAATGCCCTGACGCTTTAGCGGAAGAGGAGACACAGAGCAAAGGAAGCATGAGGAGCGGACTGCTCCACCACCGCTGCCCACTACTGAAGGAAACACAGAAGGAGGTGAGGACACTACAGCCCGGTAGGTGCCGGACCTCCCGCAGAGAACAGGTGGGGGGGCAGGGGGTTGTGCCATCAGTGTGTCCCGCAAGCCGGGGGGGGGGGGGTTGGCTTTTGGTGCCGTCAGTGTGCTGTTAGTGTCCTCCACCAGTGTGGGGGTGCTGCGAGATCAGTATATATGTGATGCTGGGGCGTGTATACCCTGTCCTGCGATGCTGGGGCATGTATACTCCTGACACTATATGGGTGGAAGAAGCAAGTGGAATACAAGGGATGGAGTGTGCGGATTCTATAAGGGGTGGGGCTTATGAGAAGTGGGGGAGGTCAAAAAGGACGGACAGGGTCTGGCGCCCCCCCCAAATCCCAAAATTTCACCAGCCGCCACTGTTTTTATTACTACATACGACTGTAGCCACTGTAGCCTTTGCCCCATTACACCAGGACAAAAAAACAATAGGAAGGTGGGTTGCTGGAATAAAAAGGCTCAAATAGCAATACTCTAGCTCTTCAAACTAAAATTAAGAAAAAAAAAAAAAAAAAAATAATAATAAATTAAATAATATGGGACTATATACTGTATATATATTTTTTGCCATCTTTCACTGTAGGAGGGATTTCCTATGATCTCTTGTCCCTGTGGTACCCTATGACAGGTCAGGAAATGCAAGCAAATCAAAAAACACACACACCACACACACACACTCAACAAAAAATATTGTCTTTAGGTTTCGGTTATAAAATTTTGCAAATTTTTCTTCTTCACTAATCTGCGCTGAGGAGGCTGCAGTGATGAAGTGGCACTGATAGACGACACCAATGGGCATTAATGAAGAGACACTGATAAGGCTGCAGTGATAGGCAGCACTGATGGGGAGGCACTAATAATCTGTGTACAGTGACACACACACACACTTCCCCATCCTATCCTAAAACTGAAAATGAAAGGGACTTTTATCAGCATTGTGCTTCAATAGACTGTATCAATTGAAACAAGTCAAAATGGATGGAGAGAGTAATCTATACTGAGAGGGACATGATATACGGTAACTTCTACCCTTCTTAATCACTTTCATACCAGGCCTATTCTGGCACTTCTCTCCTACATGTAAAAATGATCATTTGTTTGCTAGAAGATTACTCAGAACCCCAAAACATACAATACTTTTATTTATTTTTTTAGCAGAGACCCTAGGAATAAAATGGCGGTCGTTGCAACTTTTTATGTCACACGGTATTTGCGCAACAATTTTGTTTAGCCCAATTTTGGTATAAATGTGAAATATGATATCACGCCGAGTAAATAGATACCGAACATGTCACACTTTAAAATTGCACACACTTGTGGAATGGTGCCAAACATTGGTACTTAACCTCATGCCGATATACGTCAGCAGAAGGGCACGTACAGGCATACCAACGTACCTGTATGTTGCCCTTTAAGAAGCAGCGCCGCGAACTCCGTGAGTGTGATCGCGGGTTCCGCGGACTCTATGTCTACGGGGATACCCGCGATCCTCTCACAGAGAGGAAGAACGGGGAAATGCTGATGTAAACAAGCATTTCCCCGTTCCGCCTAGTGACAGGACATTGATCACCGTCACACAGCCACGCCCCCCCAGTTAGAAATCACTCCCTAGGACACACTTAACCACTGCCCCCTAGTGGTTAACCCCTTCACTGCCAGTCACATTTACACAGTAAATCAATGCATGGATCGCTGTATAAATGAATGGTCCCAAAATAGCACCAAAAGTGTCCGATCTGTCCGCCATGTCGCAGTCACGATAAAAAAAAAAAAACGCTGATCGTCGCCATTACTAGTAAAAAAAAAAAAAAAAAAAAAAAAAAAAAAAATAATGCCATAAAAACTATCCCCTATTTTGTAGGCGCTATAACTTTTGCGCAAACCAAACACTTACTGCGATTTTTTTTTTTTTACCAAAAATATGTAGAATACGTATGGGCCTAAAAACTGAGGAAAACTTTTTTTTATATTTTTTTTGGGGATATTTATTATAGCAAAAAGTAAAAAATAATGCGTTTTTTTTTTCAAAATTGACACTTTTTTTTTTGTTTATATCGCAAAAAAAAAAAAAAAACCCAGAGGTGATCAAATACCACCAAAAGAAAGCTCTATTTGTGGGGAAAAAAAAAGGACGTCAATCTTGTTTGGGAGCCATATTGCATGACCGCGCAATTGTCAGTTAAAGCGACGCAGTGCCAAATCGCAAAAAGTGCTCTGGTCTTTTGCCAGCCAAATGGTCCGGGGCTTAAGTGGTTAAAAACATTCATAGGTTACGCTTTAATATTTTTTACAGGTTACCAGTTTAGAGTTAAAGAGTAGGTCTAGTGCTAGAATTGTTGCACTTGCTCCAATGCACGCGGCGATACCTCCCGTGTGTGATTTGAACGGCGTTTACATATGCGTGCGCGACTTGCTTTAATTTTTTTATTTTTACACTTTCTCTTTAAAAAAAGGAGAAGTTCAGCCTGAGCTTTTTAGGCTGGGCTTCTCCTCTGGGTCACAGGAGTGCAATCCGTTTTGCACTCATGTGGCCCGTTTTCTGAAGTCTGCTCTCCGCTGAAATCACTGCCATCAGTCGAGGCAGCACGTCATCCCGACTTCCCAAGTCTGGATCCACCAGCTGCCTTGATGGATTAGCAGTCTCAGCGAGCCGCTGAGACTGCCACCCCCCGCCCCTCCACAGTTCAGCGCTCCAATGAGCGTGGAGAAGCAGAGAGGAGGAGAGACGTTGACTGTCAGCAGCTCTCCTCTCAGGGATCTGTGAAAACCGAGCCATCGGCGATGTTTGGTGGCTCGGTTCTCAGTGCAGGGGATACGTCCCCTTTAAATCACGTCATTGCGCGTGCCACCAGCGGGGCGAGCGCAAGCACGCCGCATATTCCGTGACCGCAGGTCCCGTGGACTCGATGTCCGCGATCATGTCACAGAGCTGCAGAACGGGAAGATGCCTATGTAAACAAGGCATTTCACTGTTCTGCCTAGTGACATGACCGGGATCTACTGCTCCCTGTCATCGGGAGCAGTGATCGCTGTCATGTCAGTGGTAGCCCACCCCCCCACCCCCCAGTTAGAATCACTCCCTAGGACACACTTAACCCCTTGATGGCCCCCTAGTGTTTAACCCCTTCCCTGCCAGTGTCATTTACACAGTAATCAGTGCATTTTATAGCACTGATCACTGTATAAATGACAACGGTCCCAAAATAGTGTCAAAAGTGTCCGCCATAATGTTGCAGTCACAAATAAATCAATCGCAGATCGCTGCTATTACTAATAAAAAAAAAAAATAAATAATAAAAATGCCATAAATCTATCTATTTTGTAGACGCTATAACTTTTGCGCAATCAATATACGCTTATTGCGATTTTTTTTTACCAAAAATATGTAGAATACATATCAGCCTAAACAGAAAGAAATTTGTTTTTTTATATAGTTTTTGGTGATATTTATTATAGCAAAAAGTAAAAAATAATAATAATAATAATAATAATTGATTGAATTGAATAATAATTTAACATGATGAATGTTATACCCAAAGGCTTCAGATTAGAAGAGCAGAGACTAGAATAAAATACCAAAAGTGAACCTGTTCCCAGATAATACACACCATATCACATTCTGAACAAGCAATGAAAGCACTTTAAGCCCCGGTTCACATTATGAATTGAACAAGAATGCGCACTGCATTCCTGTGCAACTCAGTGCGGTGCAAATCGCAGCGCACTGCATCAAAGGAGAACATGCACTACTTTTGGAAAACATACTGCAACCAGATCGCTTGGTAGACTTGTACCTTGTGATCCGATGCAGGCAAACAGGGTGTCGCCAACATTGCAGTGACACCTGCTGCAGACAGCAAGGGCAGAGCGTTTTAAACGCTGTGAGGGAAACACACTTGGATCGTGGGTTTCACGCTCAGTGCTCTGGTGTGAACCAGGAATAAAACTGTCTCTCAGTCACCTCTTCCATAGCTTTAGCAATTGCGGAAAAATTATTCTTTAACCCTTTAACCACCTCAATACAGGGCACTTTCACCCCCTTCCTGCCCAAGCCATTTTTCAGTTTTGTCGCACTTTGAATGACAATTGCGCGGTCATGTTACACTGCACCCTAATGAAATTTTTATCATTTTTTCCCCACAAATAGAGCTTTCTTTTGGTGGTATTTGATCACCTCTGTGATTATTTATTGCGCTATAAACAAAAGAAGAGCGACAATTTTGAAAAAACTAAATATTTTTTTACTTTTTGCTATAATAAATATCCATTTTTTAAAACAAATTTTTTCCTCAGTTTAGGCCGATATGTATTCTTCTACATATTTTTGGAAAAAAAAAAAAAAAAATCACAATAGGCGTATATTGATTGGTTTTATAAGTTAAGTATAAGTTATCGCGTCTACAAAACAGGGGATAGATTTATAGCATTTTTATTTATTTATTTTTTACTAGTAATGGCGGTGATCTTCGATTTTTATTGTGACTGCGAAACTGAAGCGGACATATCGGACACTTTTGGGACCACATTTATACAGCGATCCATGCTATAAAAATGCATTGATTATGGTGTAAATGTGACTGGCAGGGAAGGGGTTAACGTGTGTCCTGGGGGGGGACTGACTGGGGGAGGTGACCGATCGGTGTCCCTATGTACAAGGGACACACCATCGGACTCCTCTCCTCTGACAGGACGTGGATCTGTGTGTTTACATACACAGATCCATGGTCCTGCTGTTACCCGCGCACAGAACGACGCAGCGGGCACGCGTGCCCCCTAGTGGCTCGGGAGGGCGATCATGTCCACCCAGAACAAGAGCTGCCTCGTCCTGCCGTCATATGATGGTGGGCGGTAGCCTAGTGGTAAAGACTGCAGGGTGTATGTATGTATGTATGTATGTATGTATGTATGTATGTATGTATGTATGTATGTATGTATGTGTATATATATATATATATATATATATATATATATATATATATATATATATATATATATATATATATATATATATATATATATATATATATATATATATATATATATATATATATACACACACACACACACACACACACACATATATATATATACACATACACACACACACTGTGGCAGGGCGGCTCTCTTGCCCGTAACAGCGTACCTGTATGTAAACAAGGCAGATCCCAGTTCTGACAGGGAAGTACACCGAGATTGTCTGTTCCTTGTAAGCAGGAACACCAATCTCTGTACTTCCTGTCAGTCCGTCCCCCACACAGTTAACCCTTTGATCGTCCCTGATGTTAACCCCTTCCCTGGGGGGGAAAAGAAAATTAAAAAAAAAAAAAAAAAAGAAAGCGCCGATCCCCGCTATTACCAGTAAATAACAATTTAAAAAAAAAAAAAATTTAAAGTCCCTAAATCTATCCCGTAGTTTGTAGACGCTATAACTTTTGCGCAAACCAATCAATATATGCATAGTGGGATTTTTTTTTTTTTTTAACCAGAAATATGTAACAGAATACATTTTGGCCTAAATTTTTCACCCAAAGACATTTGCTTACATTTACCACAAAATATAACTAACAAAGTCTTGCACATTAAAATGATATCAAAATAGTGTGACATTTTTTTTGTAAATTTTTTTTTTTTTAACCACTTGAGGTCCGGGCCATAGCCGAATGACGGCTACAGCGCGGACCTCAATTTCCACAGGGCGTGCGGTGTGCGTGCTGTGATCACCGAGTCACGGAGACTCGGATGATCATAGATCCGAGTAAAGGGCTGGTCCCGGCCCCTTACCATGTGATCAGCTGTCAGCCAATGCAATGACAGCGTGAGATCAGCTGTAAACAACCTGACAGCGTGAGGAGGAAAAAAAAGCCGATCACCGGCTTATGTCAAAGGGACATCGGTCCCGAAGAGCAAGGAGGCACATATGCCTCATCTGTGCCAACGAGTGTCATCTGTCATTGCCACCTGCCAGTGCCCACAAGTGCCACCTATCAATGCCCACCAGTGGTGCCAATCAGTGCCACCTAGCAGTGCTGCCATCAATCAGTGCCCATCACCGCCACCCATCAGTGCCCATCACTGCCGCCTCATCAGTGTACATCAATGAAGGAGAAAAAAATGACCTGTTTGCAAAATTTTATAACAAAATATTTTTTTAAAAAAATGTAAATTTTTTTTTTTTTAAACAAAAACTAAAAATCGCAGAGGTGATCAAATACCATCGAAAGAAAGCTCCATTTGTGGAGGAAAAAAAATGATAAAAATTTCATTTGGGTACAGTGTTGTATGACCGCGCAATTGTCAAAGTGCAACAGCGCTAAAAGCTGAAAATTGGTCTGGACAGGAGGGGGGGGGGGGGGGTATTGTTTAAGTGCCCAGTAAGCAAGTGGTTAGAAAACGACAATTTTGGGGCGGAAAAAAAAAAAAAAAAAAAAAATCAAATAATATTTCTTACGTTTGCTGTAATAAATATCAAAAAAAAAAATGAATATAATATAATATAAATATATAATATCTATCTATATATCTATCATCATTTCTTCATCAGTTTAGGCCAATATGTATTCTACATATTTCTGGTATAAAATAAATAAATAAAAAATTATATCACAATAAGCATATATTGATTGGTTTGCTCAAAAGTTAAAGAGTCTAGAAAATAGGGGATGTAAAAGTGTTCCGAATACAGTGTCTTGGCCCATTGGGGGGGGGGGGTTACATGAGGAGTCTTCCATCCATCTAATTTTTGGCAAAAAAAAACCCAAAAAAACAAAAACCACAAAACAAACATGTATGGTCAGCTTTAGATTTAAACCAAATAGCGCAGTAATCAACCTCACTCCAAGGCAATAGATCAGTTTTCTCTAATGACCGATTTACTTTATTGCTTTTAAAGTGGTTGTAAAGCCCAAACAAACATTTTTTTTTTACCAAAATGCAAAGAATGTCAGCCCCCCTTTTACTTACCTGAGCCTTCATTCGATCCAGTGCCGTGCATATCTGTAGCACTTCTTTCCCCTCACTTCTGGGTCTTGCTGGGGCACCGAGAGCCATGTGCTCCCAATCAAAGCCAGTGATGAGTGACCGGGGGGGGGGGCGGGGGGGTTGAGTCCGCTCTCTGTGTCAATGGACACAGCAGCGGGGCTCAGGAGCGAGCATGCACGAGTGCCCCCATGGGAAGCGGCTTTCCATGGGGGCACTGGACAGGAGGGACCAGGAGTGCAGGGGACTCGAAAAGAGAAGAAGGTTTGCAGCTACTCTGTGCAAGGTAAGTATAGAGATGTTTGTCATTTATATAAAACAAACAAAAACAATCACTTTAAAAACATAAAATAGGACACCTTTCTAGTGTAATAGAGATCACATTGTGTGGTCCTAAATATGTGACCGTATTATTGGACCACTGCAGTCTCCAAATTATAGGCATACTGTATATGTAACAGTGTAGCATAATATATTTTCTATATCACAGTAATATCTATATCTCTCCACATAAAAAAAAAAAAAAAAAAAAAGAAGTACACCCTTTTTGAAAAGCAACATTTTAATCAATATCTCAATGAACACAAGAACAATTTCCAAAATTTTGACAAAAAACTGAGTTTTACAGAAAATTTGTTTAGCTCATTACATGAAAGTAAGGTTAAAGCGGGGGTCCACCCACACCGCCAAAAAAAAAAAATAGAAATATTAAAAGCCAGCAGCTACAAATACTGCAGCTGCTGACTTTTATTACATGGCCACTTACCTGTTTCCAGGGTCCAGCGATGTCGGCAGGGGACGCCGAGAAACCGCTCGGTTCTCGGCAGCTGCCGCCGCCATCCTAGGTGAGGGAATCAGGAAGTGAAGCGTTGCGGCTTCACTTCCCGGTTCCCTACTGCGCATGCGCGAGTCGCGCTGCGCGTCCCAAGTGGTCCCCGCTCTCTCCTGGGAGCTGTGTGTTCCCAGCAGACAGCGCGGTGGGGACGGGAAGTGGTGTAGACTCCCATGGGAGTCTATGCCGGAAGTGGGTGCAAATACCTGTCTTAGACAGATATCTGCACCCCCCTCCCCCCTGAAAGGTGCCAAATGTGACACCGGGGGGGGGAGGGTTCCGAAAACCGGAAGTTCCATTTTTGTGTGGAACTCTGCTTTAATAATATAACTTGGATTACAAAAGCTTCAGTTTTACTCAAAATTAGTTGATGCAAAAATAAATACACCCCACAACAAAAACTACTACATCTAGTATTTTGTATGACCTCCACGATTTGTAAGGACAGCACCAAGTCTTCTAGGAATGGAATGAAAAGTTGGCGACATATTGTAACATCTATCTTTTTCTATTCTTCAAGAACGATTTCTTTTGGAGCCTGGATGTGGGACGGAGAGTGATGCTCAACTTGTCTCTTCAGAATGCCTTATAGGTGTTCCCCTGATTGGGTTCGGGTCAGGAGACATGGCCACTCAATCACTTTCACCCTGTTCTTCAGAAATGCAACAGTGGCCTTAGATGTGCGTTTTGGATCATTGTCATGTTGGAAAAGTGCACGGAATAGTAGCAGCTTCTCTTTCAATATAGAGCAGTACATCTGCGAGTTCATGATACCACCAATAAAATGCAGCTCGCTGACACCAGCAGCACTCATGTAGCCCCACAGAAGGACACTGCCACCACCACGCATTTTTCTTTGTACTCCTCACCTTTGCGACACAATACAGTTTTGAAGCCATTCGATCCAAAAACAATTATCTTGGTTTCATCACACCAGAGTCCCAGTAGTCGTCTTTTTAAGCATGGGTCCTGGCAAATTCTAGTCTGGCTTTTTTGTGTATGGGCTTTAGGAGAGGCGTCCTTTAAGGACAACACCCATGCATGCCATTCCTCTGCAGCGTGTGCCATATTGTGTCACGGGAAACAATCACCTCAGTTTAGCTTTTTACTTCTTTAGCTAACTGCAGTGAACTTGCATGGCGATTGTCTTCAACCCTTCTCATCAGAAGATGCTCCTGGTGAGGTGCTAACGTCCATGGATGGCCTGGATAAGGTGAATCATCATCTCTTTTCCTCCAATGAATCCACCCCCACCCCCCAGTTAGACCCCATTCACACAGGGGCAACACGACTTGCAGGTCGCCTCAGGGAGGCGACCTGCACACGACTGCCCGGGCGACTTGCAAAACGACTTCTGTATAGAAGTCTATGCAAGTCGCCCCAAGTCGCCCCCGAAGTCGTACAGGAACCTTTTTCTAAGTCGGAGCGACTTGCATCGCTCCCCTTAGAACGGTTCCATAGCACAGAACGGGAGGCAACTTGTCAAGTGACTAGGTCGCCTGACAAGTCGTCCCTGTGTGAATGGGCTCTTAGAAACACCTCCCAGGGAACACATTTAACCCCTTGAGCGCCCTAGTGTTAACCCCTTCCTTACCAGTGTAATTTATATAGGGGTCAGTGCATTTTTTTTTTTTTACACTGATCACTGTATTGGAGTCACTGGTCCCCAAAAAGTGTTACTTAAACCCCTTTCACACTGGCAGCGCCCGGCCATTAGCACCACTCATTTTTGCGGCACTTTAGAAGCACACTTTTTACAAAAAAAAAAAAAAAAAATCTAGTTTTGTGCATTAATTGCAATGGGCAGGGCGTTTTGGGAGCGCTCCCAAACTGCCGCAAAGATGCTGCTTGCAGGACTTTTCATAACGTCCCGCAAGCGCACCGCCCCAGCGTGAAAAGACACACTGCACTGAATGGGAGGCCATTTCTAGTGCTACAGCTCTTGAAAACCACCTCAGGGTGAAAAGTAGCCTTAGTGTCAGATTTGTCTGCCGCAATGTGGCAGTCCCGCAATCTATAAAATCGCAGATCGCTGCCATTACCAGCAAAAAATAAAAGTCCCTAAATCTATCATGTAGTTTGTAGACGCTATAACTTTTGCGCAAACCAATCAATATACGCTTATTTGGATTTTTTTTTTTCAAAAAATATGTAGCAGAATACATCTTGGCCTAAATTGAAGAATTTTTGTTTACATTTTTTTGGGATATGCATTTTAGCAGAAAGCAAAAGTTTTTTTTCCCCCCCAAAATTGTTGGTTTTGTTTATAGCTCAAAAAATAAAAGCCGCAGAGGCGATCAGATACCACCAAAAGAAATAACTATTTGTGGGGAAAAAAAGGAATTCAATTTTATTTGGGTACAGCTTCGCACAATTGTCAGTTAACGCGATGCAGTGCTCTATCGCAAAAAATGGCCTGGTCAAGAAGTGGGTAAAACCTTCCGGGGCTGTAGTGGTTAAGGGGCAGGGGCGGATCCAGAGTCTAGTCTCGGGAGGGGCACTGCCAGAAAATATATTTTTTTGGGGTACATTTATCGGGGAAATGGCTGGTGTTGGCGCTTCAATCATCACGGCACCATGGTTGTTATGGTGTCAGGATGATTGAAGCGCATTATTACCATAATTACATTGTTATAAAAAATTAAATAGTTTAACTCACCATAATGCAGAATCAGTGGGAGCCCCGAGTGTGTCACTTGCCACGTCAACTGTCACTAGATGCAGATTGTCACTTGCCACGTCGCCTGCCACGTTGCAGATTGTCATTTGCCATGTCACTTGCCACGTCGCCTGCCACTGTGCGGATTGTCACTTTCCACGTCGCCTGTCACCAGATGCAGATTGTCACTTGCCACGTCGCCTGCCACGTTGCGGATTGTCATTTGCCATGTCACTTGCCACGTTGCTGATTGTCACTTGCCATGTCACTTGCCACGTCGCCTACCACGTTGCGGATTGTCACTTGCCACGTCACCTGTCACCAGATGCAGATTGTCACTTGCCACGTCGCCTGCCACGTTGCGGATTGTCACTTGCCACGTCGCCTGGTCACCAGATGCAGATTTTCACTTGCCACGTTGCGGATTGTCACTTGCCATGTCACTTGCCACGTCGCCTGCCACATGTTGCGGATTGTCACCTGTCACTTGCCACCTGCTAAGGTGGTCTCTTGTGTCCCAGAGACAGGCAGCAGAGAGATGATGTAATCTCTCTGCTGCCACAGCTGCCTGCATGGAGGGGGGGAAGTTGAACTGCAGGGATGCAGGGCGGGCGCCGGGCGGTGAGAGATGATGTCATCTCTCTGCTCCCCCGCCCGCCGGCTCCCTGATTGGCCAGCAGGCAGCAGCCCGCCCACAAACACATTGAGCGGCGGCTCTCTCTCGCCAATGGAGCCGCCCGGCGGCTCCCTCAGTCACCGAGCCGCCCAGCGGCTCCTTCAGTCACCGAGCCGCCCAGCGGCTCCTTCAGTCACCGAGCCGCCCAGCGGCTCCTTCAGTCACCGAGCCGCCCAGCGGCTCCTTCAGTCACCGAGCCGCCCAGCGGCTCCTTCAGTCACCGAGCCGCCCAGCGGCTCTCTCTGTCACCGAGCCGCCCAGCGGCTCTCTCAGTCACCGAGCCGCCCAGCGGCTCTCTCTGTCACCGAGCCGCCCAGCGGCTCTCTCAGTCATGGAGCCGCCCAGCGGCTCTCTCAGTCATGGAGCCGCCCAGCGGCTCTCCCTGTCACCGAGCCGCCCAGCGGCTCTTTCAGTCATGGAGCCGCCCAGCGGCTCCCTCAGTCACGGAGCCGCCCGACGGCTCTCTCACACACACCCTGCTCTAAGTCACCTGCATTTCTCGGAGGGGGCAATTGCCCCGTTGCCCCCCCCCTGGATCCGCCCCTGTTAAGGGGTTGATTTACTAAAACTGGAGAGTGCAAAATCTGCCACAGCTCTGCACAGAAACCAAAATCAGCTACCAGTTTTTTGTTTAAGCTTAATTGAAACAAACTGCAGATAGAAGCCGATTGGCTACCATGTACAGCTGCACCAGATTTTGCACGCTCCAGTTTTAGTAAAGCAACCAAAAGTGTCCCTTTAAGCACAATGAATGTACTGCATTGATTATGGCAACTCTTGTAAGGCCCTTTTCGAAGGGGAGGAGTCAGACTGCTCAGTGGAGAACATGTCTGCTGATCCCCGGTGAACAGGCGGATAGTTTGTGTCCGCTCATGCAGAGCAGCCACGGACACAGCCCGCTGTCCTCTTTGGGCGGTCAGATGTAAAAACGGACCACCTGTCCGTTTACACCCGACTGCCATCCAACCCACCAGACAAATGGGGAACAGATTGCCATCTGTGTGTTTTTAGCGGCTAGGATCTGATCGTATGTCAGCGGGTGTCAACGGACACATGTCTTTGTGAGCTGTATACTCTAAATTGTTTAATCATATATAAAAAAGGTAAACAAAGCACTAGATTCCACCTTCCTTCTTTTGCATATCCATCATATTTGGTGAGATGATCTGGGTTTTACCCCATGGGAATAGGCGATTTGAAGGAGGAAAGTGATTACCAGCACCACGCCAGCCTTCGCCATTATCCCCAGAGGGGGAACACTGCTGATTTTATTCAGATGTGAGGTGAGCAGCCTGTGAAACTGGTGGAAGAGAGCGCAAGCACTTTGGATTTTTGCACCGTTGATATATTGATTTTTTGAATTCACTTCAGTCAGTTTTTTATATGAACTTTCAGCAATATATGTTTATTGATTACCATTTTTAGTTACACTTGTACCATTTTTGATTTTTTATTTATAGCATTCAAGTGACACCCACTGCGCCATAGAGGGCAACAAATGGTCCGATCCGGTCTGTTTCAAAAACTGATGGACGGACCTAATCAGTCTGCCTGTGTTAAAAGGGACCCCAATAGATATATAAACCTTTCAGAATGGAGCATGGGGTCTTTTGAAAATGGTAATAGACAGGCACAGACTACTCACAACACCTTTAACCAAAGCCTTCTTGTAGGAGCACATATTGGGAAAGACCCAATTAATCTTGAAATACACACACCAGCCAGACAACAGTTTCTTCTCTACTGCACCAAAGTCTAAAGGTTATGTAACATGCAGGGGAAAAAAAAAAAAAAATCATTTCTCTCATATTATCATGCAAGGGAGGTCAAAGCCACGATCAATCAATTGGGCATAAATATCACACAAAGAGATGTCTGTATGTGCCTGCATGTTTTTTGAGCTAAACATGGTGATGCTTTCAATTGCCAGACTACAAAACAGGAAAAGGAGGCCACTTCAAATTTCAAGACCCATAAAATAACCAAATGATTTAAAATAGCTAGACATAGCTTGCAGCCATCTCAAGGACAGTGGGAGGGGGAAATCCATATATACAGAACTACTAATTTGATATGAACTCCAAATGAACTTGCACATTTAAAAAAGGTAGCTGCATGGAACATGATCAAAAGGTAGGCAATAGTAGCCTACTGGGTATGTAGATGTGCAACCTATTTTAAACAGTTCCCCAAAAACAGGCTACCAGGCCCAAATTCTTATTCTGCCAATTTTTTCATACATCAGGCCAATCCACTGAGTAAAATCCTGGATTGTCAGCAATGGAGGGGTATTTAGCAACTTTGAATTTGATTGACGGCAGCGGGAGCCAATGGCTGCGCTGCTATCAATCTAGCCAATCAAGAGCTGAGACAACGGGCAGAGAGGTAGAGCGCGTTTCCGCCGTGGGAATGAACGGGCTCAGGTGAGTAAAACAGGGAGGCTGGTCAGTGTCAGAAGTTTTTTCATCTTTAAGCATTGAATGCATTAAAAGGTGAAAAAACACGAGGGTTTTCAACCCCTTTAACAGCTTGCCAACCAGTGCGCGATGATATACGTCGTGCACAATAGCACGGCTGCGCAAATGGGAGTACCTGTACGTCCCCTTTAAGACACAGCACCGTGGGCTCACGCCTGCAGCGTACTCCATGACCGTGCCCGCGGGTCCCATGATCATGTCACGTAGCGGCAGAATGGGGAGCAGCCTATGTAAACAAGGCATTTCCCTGTCCTGCCTAGTGACATGTCAAATCGCTGCAATGTGAACCAGGGCTAACACTTCATTCATTTCATTGCACAAGCTCAGCTTTGAAGGTGGGTCCGTTTAGCTGATGTGCATCCATTCACCAAGCATGCACAAGCTCAGTGCTAGGGCAGAAAAGGTAAAGGGCTCCTTACGCTATATGGGGCTGAGCGCCTGTGTGAAGAAGCCCTAAATAGGAGAATTTTTTTTTTTTTTTTTTTTTTTTTTTTAATTTAACTTTTTCCCTGACATACACCTTACAACAAAATCATGAGGGCTGTAAACCTTAGTGTCCACACAATGCTTTTTAAAAATCCATGTGCCTTTTTTGTTTTATTCCGTAATTGTGTGGCTTTTTAAATAATGCCAAATTTAAAGTAAAATGGGACAGAAAACTTAAGAATACAGATCAACAGAAAACAAAAAAAAACAGTTCTATATGTTCTCCACCCAGAGCATATTAAAACAACTAACGGGCTGAAACTTTTTTTTTTTTTTTTTTCTGAAAAAGCACCAGAGGATTTACACATTACTTTTGATATCATAGGATAAGCTGCTTATGGTTTTGTTGTTCCATTAACCACTTAAGCCCCGAACCATTTGGCTGGCAAAAGACCAGAGGAAAGTAGAAGAGAGAAAGAAGATAAAAGAAAAGTAATCTTAGATAGGAGAGAAAAATAAAATGGGGAAAAAATAAATGACAGGTAGTAGGGGTCCCTGGGGTAGTACATGGTAATAAACACATACCATGAATACAGACAATGGAAGTACAGTATAAATTGAGATTACCAAGGTCTTAGTAGGGAAGCATCAAAATTGGAAGGCAAAAGTGAGTCACCCAGGGATTCCATATATTCTCAAAGTTGGATATTTATTCTTGAGTTATACAGCTTCTACAGACAAAATTCCTCTTTAAAACCAGGTTGTGTTAAGTTGTACTTTTCCTTCAAGTACAAACACGACTGATAATTAAGGAGGTGTTCAAATCAATGATCAATTTCCCAGACAACAGTAAAAGTTGCTGGCGTTCATAGAACATGTTCAGTCAAGTATCATGAAACAAAAGCTTGAGTTCGGAGATTATATTAAAATGGGAATGCAAAAAAGCAAACAAGCACTGATTAATAAAAAAAGGGAAGTAACAATGAAAGAACAAAATTTCCCTTTGTAATGGAGTTCCAACAAAATGTGGTTCCAGTGCATGGCTTGACATTAATTAGTATGTATGTGCTGTGGATGGCCTGTGAATAAGATCTTACGTATAGTTTAAAGTGAACCTGTCAGACTAGAAATACAGGAGCTGCCATTAAGGACTGTTTTATCAAGGTGTAGTACTGTAGCCATCATTTTTATCCTTGCTTCATGACATACTTCATCATTGACCTGGAAAAGCATGCAAGTAGCAAGTTTCCTCACACATGCTTCACTAAGCAGAGAAGCCAAGTTTAAAAATGACAGCCCAGAGCCTGCACCCCCAAAAATAAAAAAAAATTGCATCCCTATTTCTGCCCAGACAGGCTCATTTTCATCAGTCATGTACAGAAAAGTTGCCTTCCTCCATGCTCCATTTCTACAGAATGCAAACTGAAATATTTCTATTTTAGATTGTCTCCAAACTGCATCCTGAGGGCCATATGCAGCCCTTTCCTTTATCCGGCCCTTGGGGCATGATACCTCCCACGACACCAAAAATGGAGCACTACAGTATTTTTTCTATTGATATTCAAATAATGGGGCACTACTCCCATTCCTGCTGACCACCAACACTGAGGCAAAGTTTACGTTCACTGATGCTGGGTCAAGGGCATTTTCTACCCCTACTGACCACAATCTGCAAGAGGAAGGGAAGGGAAGGGAAGGGAAGGAAGGAAGGCCCAGATCCTACACCAGGCCCATAGAAATGTGCATTTCAAAAAGTTTAACAATTGGCAGATAAAGATACTTCAAACACCTGGTGTTAGCGCTTCAATCATTCCCCCACCATGCTTGTTTTGGTGTCAGGATGATTGAAGCGCATGGTTTCTTTTAGTACATTGTAATATAAAATGAAAATAGTTCAACTTCCCATAATGCAGAATCAGTGGGAGCCCTGAACGTGTCACTTGCCACGTCGCCTGCCACCAGGCGTCCTTAGCGGAGTGCCTTCCTGCATCAGGCATCCCCAGTGTAGTAGGACTTCCTTGGCTCTGCCTCTCACAGACCAGCAGCAGGCCATGGGGCAGAGGGTTGGCGGCAGCTCCATGCGGCTAGCAGGTCTCGTTTCCCTGTCTTTAGTGGAGAGGGAAGGGGCCTCCGATCTGTGCAGCTAACCGGCTTCTGTGTACAGAAGAATGGTCTATTTGTACACTGAAGAGAGAAGCCGATCGGCTGCACGGATTGCAGGCCCCTCCCCTGCTAACAGAAGGGGAAAGAACATGCTAGCCTCGGAAAGAGATCTCAAGGAAGCGGCCATATTTTTGGAGCCAAAAACAGTCCCGATTTCCCGGGACAAAAGCAAAATCCCTGAATGGCCTCAGATCTGGACGAGGGTCCAAAAATTGGGATTGTCCCGGGGAAAAAAAAAAAAAAAAAAAAAAAATCAGGAATGTTGGCAAGTAGGAGTTGCATGTAGTGTATAAAAATTTCCCTTGCAAATATTTTCTATGGCCTCCAAGATTGCACACCTGAGACAATTACTCAGGACATAGTGCTAACTTTACAGCTACTTTCACACTGGGGCACTTTACAGGCACTATAGTGCTAAAAACATAGCGCCTCTCCTGTCAGTCCAGTGTGAAAGCCAGAGTACTTTCACACTGGAGCAGTGCACTGGCAGGATGCTAAAAAAAGTCCTGAAATCAGCATATTTGAGGCGCTTCAGCAGCAGTGTATACACCACTGCTAAAGCGGCCCTGCCCTTTGAAATCAATGGGCAGCGCCGCCGATGCGCCGATTTGCGGGCGTTTAACCCTTTTTCGGCCGTTAGCAGGGGTTAAAAGCGCCCCGCTAGCAGCTGAAATACAACGGTAAAGCGCCGATAAAAATAGCGGCCTTTACCACCGAAGCCCGCCCCAGTGTTAAAGTGCCCTACCTATATACAAAAAGTTGTCATGTATGTTAAAAGTGTTCTGGTTAACCCTTGGGAGATCAAACCTTGATGTGGAATAAAGGCAGAGCAGGGGTTCCCCACAGTACACAATCAAATTCCAGTCTCCTCTATCCTCAAACTAATTCCATATTACTTTATGGAGAGATTTATGGCACTGGGAGATTTTCTGCTCCAACTGAATTGAATAGAAGTTTACTGACTTCTTGTCTCCAAAGAAGAATCACCCATTCTGTGTAACTCAAACTCAAAAGAGGCTACCTGTTCATCTAAAGCTCAGTTCACACTAGTGTGACTCCAAAGTCAAGCAACTTTGGATGTGTGACTTTACACTCTGTGGCGTGCAAGTTGCATCAAAGCAGTGCAGGAACCTATTTAAGTCTTAGATAGGAACGGCTGCCATTGAAATCAATGAGCTGCGACTTTATGGGGTTTATTTACTAAAGCTGGAGAGTGCAAAAATCAGACTCATTTCTGCATAAAAACCAATCAGCTTCCAGATTTTATTGCCAAAGCTTAATTGAACAAGCTGAGGTTAGAAGCCAATTGGTTACTATGCAGAACTGAGCCAGATTGTCCATGCTCCAGCTTTAGTAAACAAACCCTATATGTGTCCAAAGTCGCATGACAAGTTGCACTAGTGTGAATGGAGCCTAAAACATCAAATGCTAAAAAGGCACCGATTGCTCCCACTCTCTGAACAATGCACTTTGCTGTGCAAAAGGCTGCGACTGGACAGCCAACCTTTGACTGGGCATCAGTAAACCCCCTCCTGTGGTTTTGCTTGTAAGTGTTTTTATGAATTGACTGCCTACAAAAAGACAAAAATCCCACCTTCCTACTGCTCTCCTTAGGTTTAAGAACCTATATCATTCAGATTTAAATAGTGGACCGTAACATAATTGAGAGAATTTTGTTACACCTTCCCAATGTCTTATATGCTCTAAAACAGGAACACACTTTTGTACATCACTTTGCTTGAAATCATTCAGCATATGCTCAATGATGCAGCAAACCTAAAGAACCAATCATGGTTCCATGTAGCGCAGTTAAAAAAGTGTTACTAAACCCACAATAGTAAAACCAGTCTGTATATGCAGTAAAGCATGCTCCTTATACTCACTGTGGAACCTAAGGGGTAATCCTCTGCATTGTGTAAAAAAAAAAAAGCTGTTTGATACTGTCTTCTCTGATCCTTCCCTTCTTCCACTGTCCCCACTCCACCTGCTGATAGTACAGAGCCTTGGGGGCACTCTGCACATGCTCAGTTTGGTGCATTTTGCTAGAGTTTTTTTTTCCCCCCTTGGGAGAGTGCATGTGATCAACACAGGGCCAATAAGCACTGTCCAGAGGGTCAGGGGCACTGCAGCCTCAAAGGACAATTAGATGAGAATGAAAACTCCTCCTACGAGCTTTATTCAGAGATTGCTATATACAGTACTTATATACTGCTGATGAGAAAAAAAAGGTAATTTTTTTAGCAGTTTATGTTTACTAAAAATAATTGCATTCCCATGTTTTGTGTACTGTAGGAGACCAGATATAGTGAATGCAAGGTCCTGGGTATAGTAAGACTTTAAGTCCCTCGGAAGACTTCAGATTGACTACTCTAAAATGAGTGCACTTTATAATCTCAGAATTAATAAACTTCAACAATTACTGAATTGGCACTGCCTAAGGTACTGGATGACAGCTGCTGCCCCAAATAGGAAGTGCATAAAGTCAAACATCAATGCTCCACTGTTAGACAAATGGGAAATGAAAATATATAAAGTGGTCATTAGGTTGGTAAATAAAGTCCACTTTGTTAGAAACAGCACATTGGAATGTTAAAACTTGTAGTCCTACAGCTGGGCCAGGGCAACATGTAGGCAGGCAAGCCAGCCACCATGGGCGCTGCTAGGAACTGCAAAAAGTGGGGCAGTGACGGATAATCAGCCGGCTTCAATGTGCGCAGCAAGCATCAGCACTATACCTGCTGCAGACTGAATCCAGCCAGCTGTCATTTCTCCACTGAATCCAGCCAGCTCTTTCTTTACTCCAGTGTCAGTGTCCAGTGTCAGGTGGATTGGGCATAAATGAGAGTCAGAGTTTGAATTTGTACGGGCTGTCACTTCCTTCCGTTTGATCATCCATTGCTATACAGATGAAGATGCCAAGAGCCTTGCCTTGTGATCAGTGATCCTGATTATCCCTGTGTCCTCAGAAGGCCCAAAGAGCCCTATACAAGGTGAGGTACTGTAAACCTGCACTCGGCCTCCAATTAGCCTCTACATTTAGGGGTCAGGCCCACAGAGAAGTTGTACAGATAACAGTCCTGGGCACCAGAATAGGTCCTCAGGAAGAGAAGAGCAACCACACTGAGTCACAAAAACAATTGGAGCGTTCCCCTTGTGTGTAAATCTGCGGTCACACCGCGGAATGCATTTAACCGCTTGTCGCCCGCCCGTCAAATTACGGAGGGACAGTGCAGCTCTCATTCTGGGAAAATGTCATATGACAGTGCCCCAGAAAGGCTTCTATCGCTCCCCAATCTCTGTAAAGAGCCTTGGCTCTTTAACCATGTGATCGGTTGTGTCCAATAACAGCCTGATACATGTAAATATGGAAGTACCAGGAATCGGCTCTCCTCACCTCACACTGACAGTGTGTGGTGAGGAGTGCCGATCAGCAGAATCACCTCGCAGGGGAGACCTGGGCAGGTAATCAGGGCACTGATCATGAGGTGCCCTGATTAGAGGAAACCCCCAGCAGTTCCACCAATCAGTGCCCTTTAAGTGATGCCAGTCAGTGCCCACCTATCAGTGCAGCCTGATCAGTGAAGGAGAAAACGTATTTACAAAACTTACTAACAGAAACTAAGAAACTTTAATTTTTTTTTCCCCTTCAAAATTTTTGGTCTTTTTTCTTTTTTTTTTTAGTAAAACATAAAATTCCCAGCAGTGATTAAATATCACCAAAAGAAAGCTCTAGCTGCCTGCCATGTTTTTTTTTTGTAATTGCATTCCTTGGAAACACAATCAATCATATATAGCCTGGTATGTCAGAAGCTTTCATGTGGTCTTACTTTCCCTCCTACTAATAGACTAAGGTAGATTAGAGCAGCTCCTTCCTTGCCGAATAATAAAAACAAATAAGCATCAAGATCTAGAGGCAGACTGATACTTCATACGGCACTTCGCTTCTGGTCTCCCCCTCTGCCCTCTAATTTGAATACAAAACACTTGTGCCTGTACCTTTCCTGTCTCACTATGCAATGAGACTGATTTACACATATACTTAGGCATTCACAGATAAGCATCTGTACTATGTAGATGGCCAGGATCTATGCTAAAAAGGAATTTACCAACTGTTTGCAATGTATGTGAAACTCATGTCCAGGCTATAACAAAGAAGCACTGGTTTGCTATGGAATGTATGGGATCCACCGATACCTGGTTAAGAGCAAGTACAAGTACTAATACTTGTGTTTAAGTACACACACCTATACCCATTACCAATACTGAGTAGCGCGTTTTTAACCCATATAAAAAAAAATAAAAAAAATAAAAAAATTTATATACATACATACATACATACATACAAAAATAGGCTCAAATCACACTGCAAATAATAACATGTGATTTGCACAGGAATGCGATGCAATTCCTGTCGGAATCAAATGTGGTTTCCCGCACAGCTGTGTGAATCCAGGCTGGTCATAGTGACTGCAGCCTGGGTTCACACAAGAGCGGTTCCTGTTCAAATCAAATGCGATTGTTTGCAGTCGGATTTGAGCTTATCGAATTTGTATGGACTCAAATCACACCACAAAAGCCATTGGTGCATTTACACAAGTACTCATGCAAATGTTTAGTATTGTCACATATCGGTGCAACGATTTTAATCCGGCATTTGCACGATTCATGTAACAAGTGCAGAGCTGTTCCCTGCGCACAGCTGTCAAAAAAAAAAAAAAAAAAAGGGAAAAAGAAAAAGCAGCCACTGTTCTATTGCAAAGTGCATCCCGTCGGATAATAGCTCCGACGATCTGTGCATGCGCAGTACACGTCACTCCAGCTGATATGTTGATCTGACTATTACATTCGCCCTTTGCAGATCTTCGGATAATGTCTCAGACGATCTGCGTATGCGCAGTGTTGACATCGCACCAGCTGATCAGCATATCAGCTAGAGTGCACCCATGCACTATTAAATAGAACACCAGCAGTGTTTATCAACAACATGGGCTGAAAGAAATAAAAAGAAACATTGTACAGTTGTGTTCTTTTGGAGATCAAAAGGGATGAACTTGCAAAGGATGAGGTCAGTTTAACCACTTAAAGTGGTCGTTAAAGTGGATGTAAACCCGAATTTTTTTTTTTTATATCATAATGTAGAGTATAAGATTTCCTATCATTTGAGCCCAGTCTTGCCACAAAGAGTTAATCCAGCTCCGAGCAATCCTCTTTTATTGTTCAGCGAGATAAAACTTGACAGAGAAAAACTGTCAAATCCTCCCCCTTGCTGTGAGTGACAGGTGATTTACATATCTTGTGCACTAACCTAAGACATGCATTATTTTTTATTTCCCTCCCCACTCCTTTCTTCAGCAGCTCTGCAAGGATTGGCTGTTCCACACCACAGCATGATTTGGAATGCTGAAGTCATGTGGTTACTTTCCTGTCTTTTCATTGGATGTTAGAGATCATAGAAGTTCAGTGTTAGAAATACACAAGAGAAAATGCATATTGACAAGGGGAGTGTAGAGGTGGGCGGGGAGTCTACTGACATCCTGACTCCACCCACCGAGCTTCAGACAACAGACCCGCCCACAGAATCTGCCGTTTTTCGGGTCTCATAACAGACAGAGGGGAGACATTTGACAGGTAAAGATACATGCAGGAGGCATGTATATCCTTATAGATAACCCCTATAGCAGTAGTTTAGAAAGGATGACATTGGGTTTACATCCACTTTAAAACTGTAACCTATCATACCGTGTGTGATGTATGGCTTGCTGGCTGCAGAATGAGGGGTGTGATTTATGTTGAAGTGGGCGAGTTCACATTTACATGTAAAAGCCTACTGTACCCTCCCACATTCACTCCCATCCCAAGGATTCATGGGAAATGTAGTCCGATTACAGTTAGAACAGTGATTGCATCATATCCTCTTCTCTCTCTAAGAGATCCTCCCTGCCAGAAAAAGATGATGCTTTTTTGAATTGGGCCTGACGTCCTGAAAATAACTGGTTTAGCTCAGTTCACACGTGTGCAGCATGACTTGCAGAGCAACTGCACACAACTTCAGCAGCGGCTTGCAAAATGACTTCTGTATACAAGTCAATGCATCGCCCTAAAGTAGTACAGGAACCTTTTTCTGTGTGAACCGGGGCTTAGTGTTTTGTGTGTGTGTGTGGGGGGGGGGGGGGGGGGGAGAGACACGACTAATGAGGGACTTTTTGAAAATCCCGAGTTCTGCTTTAATGCAAAATCTGATGCTACGCCGACAATCGTGATCCTTATTTCTAAGAAAAAAAGAAAAATAAAAAAAAAATAAAAACCACCACACACACACACACACACACAGAAATGTTTTACTTTTTTCTTTTTTTTTTTTTTTTTAAAAGACCATATGTAGATGGGGTATTGTCCTGTAGGGTGGGCACACTTTAGCTTCTATGTGGGTTTTAGAGGACTTCATTCCGACTGTTCCGTAGCGGCCAGAAACAGTACACTACAAATACGTTTTCCTCTACTTTGCATTACAGACCAAATTCTGCTGAACTGAAACCTTGGAATTCCTAACATGCACAGATGACATCAGCAGCATCAGCCCAGTCATACAGAGGAACAAAGACACAAAATAGCACATGTGGAAAGAGGGTGGGGGATGCAGTGTTTATCACAGTTTGCCTTTAGCTCTGCCAACATTATGCTAGCTTTACACTTGCTGGTTTTCATTTACAATATAAAAAGGAATATTAAAATAGGCTTTTTTTTTTTTTTTTTTTTTTTTTACGCAAGAAAAAAAAAAACCAAACACACAAATCACAGAACACCATCCTCCTCCTCCACAATGATGCACTTACTTCACAATTTCCCTTCTTACAAAAGCTAGGAGAAGGGGGCGCCACTGAATATATATCAAATAAAATTTATTATTAAAAATAGCATCCACTCACATGTGGGACTGGAGAGTAGATCACAGGTACATCTCGTGGCACACAATGGAGGGAAGGACTACAAATGTCAGCAAGTCCAATAGCACTGGCATCACTCTGATGGGCTAAAGATGAGCTGCGCTGAGTCAGACGTAGTTAATGGGCACACCACGGACAGGAGGGCAGAAGAGCCGTATGAAGTAGTGTGGGTTCCTGGAGTGGAGGATATGAGGGCGTCCAGCCCGTTGCTGTCAGTGTAAATCGAAAGTCCCAGCAAATCGTCCGGCATCCGTGATGATATGGAGAGCACGGCCGTGTGATCGGAGCCAAAGCGAGGCTAGGATCGCAAACACTGCGGCGCCGGGTTGTGACGTCACTCCTGTGCGACGCGTTTCCGAGATAGCTCGCTATCGATAGAGAGGATAGCGGCACTCCTTTGTCAAGCATAGGGCAATGGTGTACAACAGAGGTATTATATAGTCAATGAGGGGGAGGGGCCTTAGCAGGGAACATTCAATACAAATAAAAAACATTGGTAAAAGACAAATAATCATGATAACGGACTTCCCATGGACATATAATGGAAAGCACATAAGTATAGCAGCATATGAACCATAGAAAAAAATCATAATGATAATAATGACAGGTGGGGGATGCAGGATGAGAAGGTCACCAACAATAAGACAAAAAAACAACAACAAAATTACATGGGGGGGGATCTTCCACATTTAAAGGGTAAGTATGAGCAATCTTAATTCATAAATAAAAAGTGAAAAACTGAAAAAATGAAAAAAATAATAAATAAATAAAAATAATAATAGAAAAAATAGAAAAAATAAAATAAAATAAAATTAATAAAATTAAAAATAAAAAATAAAAAATAAATAAAAATTCTTTCTTTTTGGAGAAATATATAGCCACCAAGATTTCCCCCAGAGGCCTGAGAATAACTAAGGACTGTCCTTTTCTAAATGTTACCCACACCAAGGAATGGGAAACCATCTCCGAATTTTGTACGTCCAAGTGGATGGAAATCCTCATGGAACACAGACTACACCTTTTTGAGAAACTCAAATCGGAAGCCACTCTTCTGGCCCAAGGGATTATAGATCAGAACACCACTGTCCCTCTCTCTTGGTTGATTATACTTAAAAAGAATACCAAATCTGATGAAGATATGGTCATTCAGACCAAGATAGGCAAATTTAAAAGGGATCTAGAGGATTTTAACTCTAATCGTGTCTTTAATTGGAAAAACAACCATAGAAACAGACTACCTACTCACGACAACAGCATCACACGTTCTTCTCCTGCTTTTCATCCTCCACCACCCCTCTTATCCTCCCAGAAATCCACCCGGAGTCACACTCAGTCACTCCCTCGCTCCATGACACTTCCCTATCCCCCTCCCCTGATGAGTCTGTCCATTCCACATCACAATGGACATTGTTCTTTACCCAATGTTAAAACTCGCCCATCACTACCCAATAAAACCACCAACTCCAAAACTTTGCATTTATTGGCTGATCTCAATAAATTTTATAATAGACCTCCCCACATTAGTAGGAACAACCCCACTGCTACCACAGTTCCCCAGCTCGTGCCCAGTTCTGTCCCCAACACTGGTCCCACTGATACACTTCGTGAGATCCAGTCTAGTGGTTCGGCTGCTCCGTCTCGCAAGCCTATGCGGACGACTACTCAGGTAGAGGAAATGGACGCTCAACCTACAAACATTGAGGACCCTATGGGTACTGAGTTCCCTAGTGGACCTGATTCCAACAATACCTCTCATTTTCCTCCAGTTCTCCCCCACATTTCTCCCCCTCTGTTACAGAATAATCCTAGCAATAACCCGAGTTCTTCCCCTTCCCCTGGTTGTTCTTCTTTTTTAGTTTACAGCCCCCCTCGGACAAACCCGGGAAAAAGAAAGTTTACCGGAGAGGTTGCAGAGGGGGACGAAACAAGTCTAGAAAACAACCAACTGAAGTTTCGGAAACTGTAAAGATTTTTAATCTATCTTCTCGAGTACTTTCCACTGCAGATGCCAGCCTTCTCAGTAAAGGATTAAATTTTGCACCCATCAACAAGCCCAACCCTTTCTTGTTGTTTAAGGACCTTAATAGGTACATTCGCAACCTCACCCTTAAAAGATTTTTTCAAGCCAAATCTCTCAAATCCACCCCAGCCTATAATGATTCCAATTCTAGTGTTCAGCCCAATCCCTCTTTGGATGTATTTGAGTATGATGGTGACATCCTTGACATGGTGGAATCCCATACTGAGGATGATGATATGCTTATGCTGCTTACACAGCATTTGGCTACTTCTCCTCCTATAGCCCACTCTTCACTAAAACCCAAATCTGTGTTTTACCCCACTCAGTCTAAAGGACCCTACCTTGAGAGTTTCTATAGGGTCGTCTATGCCGACTTTATAAAACTCTGCCAGTCGTCCTCCACCATCCCTGCTCATGTTCACAACCTTACGGTTGCAGAAACAAAAGCACTAGACACCCTTATCCATGACACTGATATTGTTATCAAGTCTGCTGATAAGGGAGGGGGTATAGTTGTCCAAAACAGGGATGACTATATCGCAGAGGCTTACAGACTTCTTTCAGATAGGGCCACTTACATTAAATTATCCAAAGACCCCACTAATGAATTTGCCCTCGAAGCCAGCCGTGTGGTACAGTCTGCCCTTACCAGCGGAGTCATCACCAAATTGGAAGCTTCATTTTTTCTAAAATCGTTTTATCAGGTACCGTATTTCTACCATCTACCCAAGGTCCATAAAAATTCCACCAACCCCCCTGGCAGGCCGATTGTGGCCGCAATGGACAGTGTTACTACTGGCCTTAGCCAATATATTGATTTGTACTTACAGCCCATAGTACAGCAACTTCCATCTTTCATTAGAGATGGATCCCATCTGTTAGATCTGTTGGCCCCCTATAGGTGGGAATCCTCCTACACTTGGCTCTCGTTGGACGTCACGTCCTTATATACTTCCATTCCACACCAATTTGGACTTCAAGCATTAGAATTCTTTTTAGCCCAAGACCCCATGCTCAATGCCAGGCAGGCCAAATTTATTTTGGAAGCCACAGACTTTTGTCTGTGTCACAATTATTTTGACTTTAATGGCGATTTCTTCTTACAGCTGCAAGGAACCGCCATGGGTGCCAACTTCGCCCCCTCCTATGCCAACTTGGCTATGGGATATTGGGAGAAGAATTACATCTGGTACAACAACCCGCATTCAGCAAATATCGTTTTCTTTGGGCGATACATCGACGATATTATCGTGATTTGGGATGGCCCTGTCGACTCTATTTCCCTCTTTGTGGAACATTGTAATCGTAATCCATATGGACTTGCGTTTACTCATGTTCTTGACCCAATGACTTTAGTCTTTTTGGACCTGGAATTGGGCCACAAAGAGGGGAACATCATAGCTCGAAATCATACCAAACCCACGGCTGGCAACTCTTACTTACACTTCCGCAGTTGCCACTACCCCAAGTGGATTAAAAATATACCAAAAGGGCAGTTCTGTCGCCTTAGACAGAACTGCACCCTTGACTCCGACTATGATGCATCTAGTGTCTCTCTAAAGAAAAAATTCGCAGAAAAATCCTATCCCTATGACCTGGTCGATGAGGCATGTACCTACTACTCCAAGGGCAAACCTCCGAGACCAGAGAAAGGGGAAATTGATCACTCCATGCGATTCATTACCACCTTCCATTTTCAACATAAGAAAATGGAAAAAATAATGAGAAAACATTGGGATATCTTATTACAGGATCCCCTTCTAAATACCATCATTCCTACCATACCTAGAGTGACATACCGGAAAGCCCCCAATTTAAAGAACAAAATCGCTCCTAGCAAATTACCTTCTCTGCCATCTAGCCAGCTCACCAACCATTCCATCACCCTCATACCCCTAGTTGGCATGTTTCAATGCAAAAAGGTGCTGTGCAAAACCTGTCCTTATGTCACACATGGACAGAAATCTTTTTGTTATAAGGACAAAACGTACCAGCTGGATCATTTTTATAACTGTTCTTCCAATTTTGTCGTGTATGCCCTCACCTGCCCTTGCGGTCTTATTTACGTGGGCCGAACCATCTGCCCTCTAAGACAGCGATTTGGACAACATCGTCGACTTATAGAGGGAGGGAAGGACATGCACAGCGTGCCGCGACATTATGCAGAATTTCATAATAAATCCACCTCTGGCCTACGTGTGTGGGTCATTGAACAAATTCCTACATGTTCTACTGCAGCAGAACGCTTCAAAAGGCTTTGCGCCAGGGAAACCTTTTGGATCTATACTCTCGACGTTCTTTCGCCTGGTGGCCTTAACGAGAGTATAGAAATCTCCACTGTTTTGTGATGAAATGTATATATATATTTATATATATTTTTTTATATATATATATTTTTTAGTACAAATGTATTCATAATACTAATTTTATTATATATTTTTTCATATTCTGCCACTAGTGTTCGAAAGAATGGACACCCTCCATATATTTGCTCTGTATAAACGTCAGTGTTCCTTATGCACATATTATATATCATATACTAAAATTCCAATTAATTAATTTTTTGAAGATCATATACATATATTGTTGTGCTCCACAGATTGTGCTACATGTTGATAATGTATGTGGTACTAATATCAGTCCTGTGTTATTACCACTACCACACATCTTTATTTATTGACTACTTAATACCGACCAATTCATACTAATTTTCCACCTAATATTTTAGTCCATCATTTTATTATTCTTATTATCATGACTATCATCCTGTCGTATTTTTAGTTCATATTGTCACAGTCTTTACATGTTTGGAGTTCAGATTATCCATATTATTTACCAATTTCCACCATCATTTTTTTCATCATCATTATCATTTATTTTTACATTTATTTTTATTTTCATTTTTATTTATTTTTTATTTTTTATTTTTAATTTTATTAATTTTATTTTATTTTATTTTTTCTATTTTTTCTATTATTATTTTTATTTATTTATTATTTTTTTCATTTTTTCAGTTTTTCACTTTTTATTTATGAATTAAGATTGCTCATACTTACCCTTTAAATGTGGAAGATCCCCCCCCATGTAATTTTGTTGTTGTTTTTTTGTCTTATTGTTGGTGACCTTCTCATCCTGCATCCCCCACCTGTCATTATTATCATTATGATTTTTTTCTATGGTTCATATGCTGCTATACTTATGTGCTTTCCATTATATGTCCATGGGAAGTCCGTTATCATGATTATTTGTCTTTTACCAATGTTTTTTATTTGTATTGAATGTTCCCTGCTAAGGCCCCTCCCCCTCATTGACTATATAATACCTCTGTTGTACACCATTGCCCTATGCTTGACAAAGGAGTGCCGCTATCCTCTCTATCGATAGCGAGCTATCTCGGAAACGCGTCGCACAGGAGTGACGTCACAACCCGGCGCCGCAGTGTTTGCGATCCTAGCCTCGCTTTGGCTCCGATCACACGGCCGTGCTCTCCATATCATCACGGATGCCGGACGATTTGCTGGGACTTTCGATTTACACTGACAGCAACGGGCTGGACGCCCTCATATCCTCCACTCCAGGAACCCACACTACTTCATACGGCTCTTCTGCCCTCCTGTCCGTGGTGTGCCCATTAACTACGTCTGACTCAGCGCAGCTCATCTTTAGCCCATCAGAGTGATGCCAGTGCTATTGGACTTGCTGACATTTGTAGTCCTTCCCTCCATTGTGTGCCACGAGATGTACCTGTGATCTACTCTCCAGTCCCACATGTGAGTGGATGCTATTTTTAATAATAAATTTTATTTGATATATATTCAGTGGCGCCCCCTTCTCCTTGTTTTTATCTTAGTACATTGGATCTGGCTTTGGTTCCTTTCGGTGGCTGCCTTGAAAGACTCTTTTTATACTTACATATACAGCTTATGTATATGTTTGTATGGACCCTGCCTTTGTGCGTATAGGCTACAGTATACAAGGTATATGGTATTGCGCCCTCTTTTACTTGTTTTATGTCTTCTTACAAAAGCTACCCCCCTCTTCCATTTTAACAGCACTGAGAAACAATAGCGTTAATATTAAAGTATGGGGGAAAAAAAACAAGACGACATACACAAAATACTGACATGTATGATGCACTTGTGATTTTTTTTTTTTTAATATACCAATCTGCTAGACGCTAAAATATTCTTGTTGTTCAATAAAAATAAAAGAATTGGAATAGTATCAGTTATTAAAGCTGATCTCCGGGTACATTTAAACCCCCCCCCCCCCCCAACACACACACACACACACACACACAAATAGAAAATCGGTTTAGGAGAGTTAAGGATACCTGAAAATGTACAGGCACTGCATTACAGTTTTTTTTTGGGGGGGGGGGGGGTTCTCTTTTTAACACTGCACCTTCTTGCCCCAGCTTCCTTAATGGACAATGAAGGTGCATTAAGTCACCAGGACGACCATTTTTCTGCACGTCTCCTAAAAGCATGTCGGCCCCTCTGCCTTCCTCTTGCCTCGGGCAGGTGCTGGGAGCCAGAGAGAGAGGCGCTTCACTAGCAAACCAGCCATTTTCTTGCTAGCTGCGGTGTAGGGCAGCCGAGTACCAAGGGCAGCGCCCTGCCCAATATCCCAACTAGTGTGTCAGGGTACCATGAAAGATGGGAGGAAGTACTAGATGTATTTTGTCCCATCAGGAACTGAACAAAAAGAATAAGAATTGTTATTTAAGGAGCCACTTCACTGAAAAAGGTACAAGTCCCAGTTCACAGTGGTGCAATGCAGGAAAACTGCAATTCAGTGCCGGTTTCCGCATCACATCCAAATCGCACACTAATTTAGACCGACATCTGCGACCCACTGGAGTTGTCCATGTAAAGTTAATGACACCCCCAGATCCATTCGCAGATGGCAGTGCAAACTGTCAAATGGTGGAGTCATTGCAGTGTGGATTACTGCCCATTGTATTATTTGTTTAAACATGACAGGACGGACGTTTTCTGGTTATGGAAAACTTACCAAGTACCAAGAACACACAAAATTTACCAGCCCCAGGGCTGCCAAACCCATTAATGTAAATCACTAAAGACTGGGTTTACATTTTCTCTGCGGTGGGCTACCACAACAAGGTAAGTACGCAGCTCAAATGTACGTGTTGCGGTACGCTACCAAGCGGTGTGGTGATCTGCATTGTCAAAAAAGGTACATTGCAAGCCCATTCATTTGAATGAGCCTTATCCCAATGCATGTTAAAGTTGTAGTAAAGTCTAATAAAAAAAAAAAAAAAAAAAAAAAAAAACACAACACACACACACAATTAAGCGTTAAGAATCAAGATCGTGGTGCTCCCCCCCCACGCGGTCTTAAAGCCATGTTACCAATTCTTTGCAGAGTTCTCTGCTCCAGCCCACAGCTGTAAAAAACAACACAACCCACAGGCAGTCTGTCAAGTTTCACAGCATTCCTCAGCTGCTGAGCTAACTATAAACATTGTAACCTTTTCTTCTTTAGATCAAAAGGAATGAACTTCAGTTTGTAAATGAGGGCAGTTTAACCACATAAAACTGTTGTATACCCGCAAAAAAATAGAATAAAAAAACAAAATAAAAAACCCTGTAAAAAGGCATAATGAGCTAGTATGCATCGCATACTAGCTCATTATGAAATACTTACCTTAGAATGAAGCGCCAGCATCGCCTCACAGTCACCACTGAGGGACCCAACATCTTCCCTCTGAGTTTCTTCTGGGTTTGTGGCTCCGGCGGTGTGAGTGGCCAAAGCCGCGATGTCACTCCCACCAGTCCTCTTTCCAGCAAGGAGCACTTATTCTCCAGCAGCATCCGCTGGACCTTCTGAGCACATGCACCGCGGACATCAGCGACTGCATGCAAGGTGAATATTTCCTTAACCGTACAGGTTTAAGAGATATTAATTTTACCTACAGGTAACCCTTATTATAGGCTTACCTGTAGGTAAAAATCACAAAGCAGGGTATACAACCGCATTAACCACTTGCCGACCGCCTCACATACATTTACGTCAACAGAAGGGCTCGTACAGGCAAAATCACGTTCCTGTACGTTGCCTTTTAAGAGGCGGCCGGCGGCGCGCGCGCGGCAAGCTCCGTGAGTCAGGTCGTGGGTCCCGCGGACTCGATCCCGCGGGAATACACGCGATCGCCTCACGGAGAGGACGAACGGGAATATGTTGTTGTAAACAGCATCTCCCCGTTCTGCCTAGTGACAGTGTCACTCGATCTCTGCTCCCTGTCATCGGAGCAGAGATCAGTGACATCACACTTACAGCCCATCCCCCTGACAGTAAGTAATTACTCCCTAGTGCTGATTTAACCCCTCCCCGCCCCCTAGGGGTTAACCCCTTCACTGCCAGTGTCATTTATATAGGAATCAATGCATTTTTATAGCACCGATTGCTGTATAAATGACAATGGTCCCAAAAATGTGTCAAAAATGTCCGTTGTGTCCGCCATAATGTTGCAGTCACGATAAAAATCGCTGATCGCCGCCATTTAAAAAAAAAAAAAAAAATTTTAATAAGAATGCCGAAAAACTATCCCCTATTTTGTAAACGCTATAACTTTTGCGCAAACCGATCAATAATCGCTTATTGCGATTTTTACCAAAAATATGTAGAAGAATACGTATCAGCCTAAACTGAGGTAAAAAATTGTTTTTTTTATATATTTTTGGGGGATATATATTATAGCAAAAAGTAAAAAATAATGCGCTTTTTTCAAAATTGTCGCTCTATTTTTGTTTATAGCGCAAAAAATAAAAACCACAGAGGTGATCAAATACCACCAACAGAAAGCTCTATTTGTGGGAAAAAAAGGACGTCAATTTTGTTTGGGTGCAACGTCGCACGACCGCGCAATTGTCAGTTAAAGCGACGCAGTGCTGAATCGCAAAAAGTGCTCTGGTCAGGAGGGGGGTAAATTCTTCCGGGGCTGAAGTGGTTAAAGACTAAATCTTTTCTGACACTTGTTGGTTTCAAGTTAAAGACATTTTTTGCTAGAAAATTACTTAGAACCCCCAAAACATAGATTTTTTTTTTTTAGCAGAGACCCAAGAAAACAAAAATGGTGGTTGTTGCAACATTTTATGCCACACTGGTTTTGCTCAGCGTTCTTTCCAAGCAATTTTTTTTTGGGGGGGGGGGGGAATAAATAAATTAAAAAAAAATAATAATTACACTCCAATGAAAAAAAAAAAAAAAAGAAGGAGGATTTTCATTTTGGTAAGAATCGTGCAGCTCTAACAGACACACAACACCACAGCCTCCCTGTTCTCAGCTGCTAAGAGGTGGGGTACAGACTGCAGGGGGGCATGTCAGCAGGTGGTAGAGAGCATTACACTGATGCGTGTCAGCACAAGACTTGGTCATAGGAAGACGGGCAGGCTGTACTCCAAGTCACTAAACTGACCACACTGGATGGATGCGCTTCCATACCTACAGTGGTCAGTTTGAAATAGGAAAACAAGGGGACTGGCAGGGTCACCATGTATTTCACACAAAAGAAGAAATGCGTAAGTACCTGGTACAACATACTCATATCAGGAATATAAAAGTAGCCATGTCTTGCAGAAGCAAAAAAACACAGGTTTATTTTTAGCCTAGGTTCGCATTGATGCGATGCAGGATTTGCAGCGATTACCGTGCATTTTACGTACCGCATCACAATCACACTCCATTCATATAAACGCTGTGGCTGTCAATGTTAAGTTAACAACGCCCCAAAAAAAACAAAAAAAACAGTGCGATTGGCAGAATCAGATCGCATGGTTCTGAATACCTATGTGATCCAATTCCAGTGCAGATAAAAAAAAAAAAAAAAAAAAGTGCATTTATCCTTTTTTGTGTGGATGCAGTGCAATTTGAGCCATATAAAGTGGAATGCATGCGATTTGAAAAGGAATGCGGTGCGATTCCTGTCTGAATCACATGCAGTTCCCCACGCCGCACCAGTGTGAACCTATGCTAAAGCTACATTCACACTCTCTCAATTAACACTGCATAATGTTTAATCCTTATACAGCTAGCATTAGTAAATAGATATTACTTTCCTATTATAAAAAAAAAAAAAAAAAAGTTAAATTTTTTTCAGTTACTTCCTGGTTTCCATCCCAGGAGTCCACAGGAGGGGTTTTCTCAGCTAAAATCCAGGAAGTAAATGCTACATGGATCATCTGCCCTTACTCAAGATGGCCACGGCCAGAAATGCTATGTGGGTGTTTTTCAGTGTGATTTCTCAGCAAAATAAAGCATGGAGACGTGGACGGATGGATAGATGGATGTGGGAGTTTACTTTGAATATTAAAAATCAAATTTAAGTAATACTAAATCTAAAAAAATATATTTTTTTAACCACCTTAATGCATTCCTTGCATTAAGGTAAAAAAAAAAAAAAAAAAAAAAGACATTTTATATTTCTCTGATCTCCCCCTTCCCCCCAGAAGATGTGGAGAATAGATCCAGCATTGTGCACAGCTGCATCTTTTCTCTCTTCCTCTTCACACAGGGACTCAAATAGCCATTTGGCTCCTGCTGCTCTCAATCAAATGCAGTGAGGAGGAAGTGGGGGGCGGCGCAAAGTCCAACTGCATGCGTCTATAAAGCACGGCTCCTTAGACACACAGCTCGGGGAGCGAGCAGGCACCATGTGCCCCCATAGCAAACAACTTGCTTTGGAAACATGCAAAGAAGAGGGAGGAGCCAAGATCACTGGTGGGGGACCCAAGAGGAGGATTGGGGCCACTCTGCAATACCATTGCATAGAGCAGGTGAGTGAGTATAACCGGTTTGTTATTTTAATTAAATAACAGTTTTTGATGCTCAGATGCCGTGCAATTCCATTTTAAAGTAAATGCAAGTCAGCATAATGAAAATCTAACTAGCCTTTAGCCAACTTTAGAAGCCTAATGAATTCTTCTTAAAATTTAATAGATGTTCTCAAAATCTAGAATACAGATGACAAAAGTAGAGTGCAACAGTACTTCCCCTAGACACAGGAAATCTAGCATGTTTAGCTGTGCGCAGTGTCGGTTAAGAGCGACTGTTATGTCAATGGGACCCATTCTCCCCAAAGATGTATTGCAGGCCTCTCTAAAAATAATCTGCATGCTGCAGTTTTAGAGCACACTGAACTGCAGGTATTCCTTTAAACTACTTGAATGGGTATGTTAATAAATGTAGTTACAAAAAAAAAAAAAAAAAAAATGTATATCGGTCTGTCTCACTGTATGAAAAATTACACACCATACTACCTGCATCTGATGTGACAACGGTACAACATGCAATGGTGTTTAGGTAATATTTCAGCTTTAATTTCTTGAAAACAAATAGGCGGCATTAAATAATATGACCTGAAATCCACCTTCAGCATCTTACACATGCAAAACACAGTTGTGTGCACATGTGGCTCTATGCCATTAAAGACCAGCTACACTTACTTGAGAACTGCTGCTAATATTTACCATTAGAGTGTTATGAAAATATCTGAAATAAGCTGGGGGGGGGGGGGGACTAAAAATTGAGAATCTGATCAAATAGGAAATGCAAGGAGTTGTTTTCTGTCGGTTCTCTATACCCAGAGGTAATGTATATTCTTTCTAAATGCATGTCTTTACTGCAGTGGTAGGAAGCATTTATAACATGTAATGTACTGAGAAGGACAGATTTTAGAAGGCATCCCTCAACTTATTCCTAGCAATACCTTGTCAAAATCTGTCAAGTTCCAAGAAGCCAAAGTGATTTTTACTGAGTGGAAAGGCTCAATGTCACAAAGCATGAAATCTGACAGAAGGATCTTCCATGCTTGTCAAATGTGGCTATTAACCACTTGTTGCCCAAGCCAATTCTGACACTTCTCGCATACAAGTGAAAATCTGCACTTTAAAAAAAAAGCTTACAAAAACCCCCAAACATATTTTCTTAAAGCAAAGTTGTTTTTGCAATGTCAAACTATATTTGCAATGCAAATTTTCAGTAAGTTTTAGTGCACACAATACAAAAAAGAAAAAAAGAAAAAAAAAAAAAAGAAGTAAAAGATGTTTGGTATCCATTTACTCTGTGCATGTCACACTTTAAAATTTCGCACGTATATATATATATATATATATATATATATATATATATATATATATATATATATATATATATATATATACACATACATATATATATATATATATATATATATATATATATATATATATATATATATATATACATACATATATATATATATATACATACATATATATATATATACACATACATATATATATATATACACATACATATATATATATACACATACATATATATATATACACATACATATATATATAT
This sequence comes from Lithobates clamitans, assembly GCA_037952925.1. Classification (NCBI taxonomy): domain Eukaryota; kingdom Metazoa; phylum Chordata; class Amphibia; order Anura; family Ranidae; genus Lithobates; species Lithobates clamitans. Next base: position 955,652 of record JBBGZY010001281.1, on the reverse strand, counting down.
ACACATACATATATATATATACACATACATATATATATATACACATACATATATATATATACACATATATATATATATATATATATATATATATATATATATATATATATATATATATATATATATATATATATATATATATATATATATATATATATATATATATATATATATATACACACACACATACATATATACATACACACACATACATATATACACACACATACATATATACACACACATACATATATATATATATACATACACCGTATTTATCGGCGTATAACACGCACCCCAATTTAGGAGGGAATTTTAAGGAAAAAAAAACTTTTAGGAGGAAAGTTGAAGGGAAAAAAAAACAAAAAAAAAAAAAAAAAAAACTTACATTTAAATGCCCATCATTGCAGCCATGTCAGTGCAGACTTGCCCCAGTGCAGACTTGCCCCAGTGATCCCAGCCATTCTGGGCTTCAAAATCGCCGATCGCGATTTGAAAATGGCACCGCCGGCGCCGAAATACACAGAGCCGGTCCTCGGCTCTTCCCGGCGGCTCTCGTTCACTTTCGGCTCCACTCGTAGTCCCGAGCGGAGCTATCCGAACCTAGCCGAGTGTATTTCGGCGCCATTTTCAAATCGCGGTCGGCGATTTTGAAAATGTGACAGGTCGGGATCGCAGGGGATCGGCGTATAACACGCACCTGCGATTTTCCCCTGGTTTTAAGGGGAAAAAAGTACGTGTTATACGCCGATAAATACGGTATATATAATAAAAAACACACAACAGTAGCACAATATATTCCATGAGTGCATATACATAGTTATTAAAGGATAGCTATCCTTTTGTTACCACCCCTATCCCAAAAAGTCTTCTACTCACAAGTCCCTGCTCCTGCCAAATCTACAGGGAGCTACCGCAGCAAACTCCAGCCAGTCCCTCAACTTAATGGCCCGTACACACGATCCGAAAATCGGACGAAAAATACCACTTTGGACGCAATCGTAGTATAATCAGATCATTAGTACAGAGCTTTCGAGAGCCGATCGAGACAGTTCATCCGATATTATTCGATCAGACAAGCACGAAAAATTTTAGCAGATCATACGATGTTCATTTAGCAAGTACAGTTGTCGTCCGAAAATACAGTAAAAACACATGACATCACTTCCGACTTTTTCTTCCGTAGTATGAGACTTTTTGTTACTTTCGTAACCTATTCAATTTCTACTTGCGACTAGTAAGCAAAAAAAGTCGGATGATCTGTCGGATCGTGTGTACAGAGCATTAGGCACGTGTGGAAAAATTTTATCATTCCTATCCAGGGGCCTCTTTTTGTTGGGATGCAGAATAGATGGCTGCTCCACAGAAATAAAATGGGATTTGTATGAACACATGCAGAAGAACAAAAGGAAAGGCCAGGAGAGTTTACAGTGCTGGCTCTCTGGGCGACACAGCATGAATCTGGAGTGCTAACATACAAGTGTAATGCAGGCCATACATGGGTCGAATTCTGAACGTTTTGTCGTTTGAAAAGTTGAGGAGTGTTTTGTAATCCGATTGTGCCACCATTGATTTTGAAATTCGACCAACCAAACCTTCAATTTCACCTCATGTTATGGAAAAAAAATAAAATAAATAAAATTTGTGGTCGGAATCTTCTTTCCTTTGACCTGGGAAAAGCGTGTGTGCCGCTCAGGCTCAATAGGGAGAGGATACGTAGACACTGCGTCCGCAGCTGCTGCTAGAGTGCTGACGGGATGGAGCCCGTCCTGGGTTCTGCAAGAGTTCAAGGAAAGAAGGTTGACCCCTGGAAGTCACATCTATGGTGTCCTACTATGATGAATTGAGTAGCAACCTCAGCTTGGACTCCAACCAGGCCACACCAAAATCTTTTTTTCTTTTCAGGTCACAGCTCATGAGCATTTCTTTTTCAGTTAGATTTTTCGCACGATTCTCCCATCATGGATTAGAAATTTGTTTGTTTTCCAACATGCCCAATTACTCAAATTTAGAGGCCACGCGAAAAATCGGCCATTGCTTCGGCCCCACTAATGGTGGGAAAAAAAATAAATAAAAAAAAAAAAAAAAACAATTATTTAAAGGTGCGATTTTCAAACGAAAAATCGTTCAGAATGCGACACGTGTATGGCATAGCACTGTGGGTTGGAATGACAGAACACAATTATGCAAAAGTAACAAAAAGCTACCAGGTGCCTTAACAGTGGCACTCACCTTTCTTTTTCTGCACTGAGTGTTGAGTTTGGTGGGGACGGGGGGAGGGGGATAGGGAGTCACAGGTAAGCATTTGGGAGCCATTTTTCACTTTAATTGGATTATAGGCAGCAGGGTTCTTTAGTACTGTTCACCCTATACCATTAAAACTATTGTGTATACAAGATCTATACCAAAAAAGCCCAAAAATTCCAAACATGGAAAGTGCTGGTAAAGCCACAGTTTTACAGATGTCTCCAGAATAGGAATAGAGGATCAATTGTTAAATGAGAACTCTGACAACTGTCAAAGATGGCATTTCCATCACTTTTCCTCCCACTTCCTGTTGTCTCTTAAAGTGAAGAAAAAAAAGGGGGGGGGGATGAGGGGGGGGGCAGGGGCAGAAGAGATCCTGTCCACTTATATGTGCCGACTACCGTAACCACATGGCTGATTATCGTGGTCAGTTTACTTGCTTGTCATCCGCCGATCTCTCTCTTTCTCTCTGCCAGCATGTCTTGTCTCAGCACCCCCCTTCCCCCTTGCCACTATTAATAGCAAAGTAAAAACTGTAAAGAAATTCACTGCCAGACCCTCTTTTATCCAGCCATGACACACTGTTGAAAAACAAAGCCTCTAAAATTCTTTAGCTCTCTTCAGTCCGGGAGTCATGTGACCAGCCTATCTCCTCCCCCTATCTAAGGGCTACAGCGGGAGGGCTGAGCAGCCAGCACAGCGGTCACGTGACCTTGCTCGATGTCAGAGGGAGATCCCGGTCCCTCCTGCTGTAGCCCGTAGATCGGAGTAGGAGAGGGGCCGGGAGTCAATAGTAAATTGTCAGCACTAAAGAAGTGCATGCAATAAATGAAGGAAAACATATGTTGAGCTTTCAATGTTTAAACATAATACAGGGGTGTACAAACTAATATGGAATTCAGGAGTCAAGTTTTTCCATTTCTATTGTTTCAGTTCCTGAATCCATCGGCCGAGTGATCAGTGTCGAATCTCTTTTTCCACATTTTGTTATGTTACAGCCTTATTCCAAAATGGATTAAATTCATTATTTTCCTCAAAATTCTACAAACAATACCCCATAATGACAAGGTGAAAGAAGTTGGTTTAAAATCTTTGGGGATAAATAAATCACATGTACATAAGTATTCACAGCCTTTGCCATGACACTCAAAATTTATCTCAGGTGCATCCTGTTTCCACTGATCATCCTTGAGATGTTTCTACAACTTGATTGGAATCCACCTGTGGTAAATTTAGCTGATTCACGACACGATTTGGAAAAACACACACGTCTACCGTATATAAAAAAGGTCCCACAGTAAGACCCCTTTCACACTGTGCCGCCACAGGCGTCAGCAGTAAAGCGGCACTATGTTTAGGGGCCAAAAAGGGGTTAAAACCACCCGCAAAATGCAGCCGGAGCGGCGTTTTGCCGGTCGTATCGCAGCGCTGCCCCGTTGATTTCAATGGGGAGCAGCGGTAAGTTCACCGCTCCAAAGAGGCTGCTGGCAGGACTTTGACGCCCTGCCAGCACACCGCTCCAGTGTGAAAGCCCTCAGGCTTTCACACTGAAGTGAATGGAGCAGCTGTTTGAGGGCGGTTTGCAGGCGCTATTTTTAAAGCTATAGCGCCTGCAAAACACTCCAGTGTGAAAGGGGTCTTAAAAGTGCATGTCAGAGCACAAACCAAGCCATGGAGTCCGAAGGAATTGTTTGTAGACCTCCAAGACAAGATTATAATCGAGGCACAGATATGGGGGAAGGGCACAGAAAAATTTCTGCAGCACTGAAGGTCCCAATGAGCACAGTGACCTCCATCATTTGTAAAGGGCACTTTCACACTGAGGCGTCTGCGGTAAAGCGCCGCCATTTTTAGCGTAGTTTTAGCGGCGCTTTTCACACCCGTTAGCAGCCGAAAAAGGGTTAAAAGCGCCGGCAAAGAGCCGCATGCAATGGGCAGGGGCGCCGCTCCTAAAGCACCTCAAAGATGCTGCTTGTAGGACTTTTTTTTTTTTAAGCATCCTTCCAGAGCACCACTCCAGTGTAAAAGCACTTGGGCTTTCACACTGGAGTGACAGGAGAGGCGCTTTACAGGTGCTATTTTTAGCAATATAACACCTGTAAAGCGTCTCAGTGTGAAAGTAGCCTTAATGGAAAAAGTTTGGAACCACTAGAACTCTTCCTAGAGCGGGCCGCCCAGCCAAACTGAGCAATCAGGGGAGAAGGGCCTTAGTCAGGGAGGTGATCGAGAACCCGATGGTCACTCTGACAGAACGCCAGCGTTTCTCTGTGGTGAGAGGAGAAGCTTCTAGATGAACAACCATCTCTGCAGCACTCCAAACAGGCCTGTATGGTAGAGTGGCCAGACAGAAGCCACTCAATCAGAAAAAAAAAAAAAAAAAAAAAAAAAAAAAAAAGGCACGACAGCCCAACTGGAGTTTGCCAAAGGGCACCTGAAGGACTCACACCATGAGAAACAAAATTCTCTGGTCTGATGAAACTTTGGCCTGAATGGCAAGCGCCATGTCTGGAGGAAACCAGGCACCACTCAGCATCTGGCCAATACCATCCCTACAGTGAAGTATGGTGGTGGCAGCATCATACTGTGGTTATGTTTGTCAGTAGCAGGAACTGGGAGACTAGTAAGGATCAAGGGAAAGATGAATACAACAATGGACAGAGATATCCTTGATGAAAACCTGCTCCAGAGCGCTCTGGACCTCAGAATGGGGCGAAGGTTCATCTTGAAACAGGAAACAACCCTAAGCACACAGCAAAGATAACAAAGGAGTGGCTACGGGACAACTCTGAATGTCCTTGAGTGGCCCAGCCAGAGCCCAGATTTGAATGCGACTGAACATCTCTGGAGAGATCTGAAAAAAAGCTCATTATCCAACCTCATGGAGCTCGATGGTCCTGCAAAGAAGAATGGGAGAAACTGACCAAAAATAGGTGTGTCAAGCTTGTAGCATCATACTCAAAAAGACTTGAGGGTGTAATTGGTGCTTCAACAAAATTATTGCGCAAAGGCTGTGAATACTTATGTACATGTGATTTTATTCGTTTTTTTTATTTATAATATATTTGCAAAGAATTTAAAACAAACTTCTTTCATGTTGTCATTATGGGGTATTGTTTGTAGAATTTTGAGGAAAATAATGAATTTAACCCATTTGGGAATAAGGCTGTAACATAACAAAATGTGCAATAAGCGAAGAGGTGAATACTTTCCGGTTGCACTGTATACACAGAAAGCCATGGGTCTCTGCCAGTCCCATGGGCTTTCTGTGTGCAGGATTGTCACCCTTGCATGTGCAGACACCCAGGTGTATACCAATCTACAGAACCGGTCAGAAACCCGTGGCTTTCTGCAAATTCACAGCCGATCCCAGACATGTGCACGACACATTGTGGGGTCTTCATAGGTGCTGGATCTTAGTGAAAGATGGTGGCACAGGAGAAGAGCAGGCAGGGAAAGCAATGGCTGCCAGGAAGACAACTCTGAACTCCATGGACAAGTATTTTTTTTTTTTTTTTTTATATTCTGACACTTGGGAATTCTATCAGCAAAGAACTGAATTTTTGCCAAGCAGAACGAAAGCGATAGTAAACCCAAAAAATGTAGTATATTGCATTGGTCCCTCCACACATGCCAGGGTGCTGGGTGTAATCCTTGACTCTGACCTCTCCTTCAGCCCCCACATCCAATCACTGGCTAAATCTTGCCTCAACCTCCATAACATCTCTAGAATTCACCCCGACTACTGCAACTCTCTCCTTAACCTCTTCCGGGCCGGCGCACGCCGATATACGTCCAAACTTTGAAGAGGGATATCTTTGTTATGGCAGCAGCTAGCTGCCATAACCCTGGTATCCTCTTCTTTGGCAGGTGGTCCGGTTTCCAATAAGTGATTTTGCGGCAAATCTTCCACAGAGACCACTATTATCAGCGGCGGGAAAGGGGGCCACCCCCTCCCGCCGCTCTCTGGTGCCCTCCGCCATTTACCAAAGCCGTCGGTAGCAGCGGAGGCGATCGGATCCTTGTCCTTCCTTGGCATGGAGACGAGTGAGGGGGAAGATGGCCCCCACCCTCCATACCATTGCAGGGGGGAAGCGACGTGAAAACGTCACTTCCACCCATAGCTCTTAAAAAAGGGACAATTTTTTATTGCATTTTAGTGTAAATATGAGATCTGAGGTGTTTTTGACCCCAGATCTCATATTTAAGAGGTCCTGTCATGTTTTTTTTCTATTAAAAGGGATGTTTACATACATACATACACACACATACATACACAAGAATGCACATCTCCCGCACTGCATTCTGGTGTGAACCAGTCCTAATACCGCTTGAAGTTGTTAAAGCTATGCAGGCACCATAACTGCTTTTGCTTATTTTCAGAAATGACCTTTCTTGCAAGGGTAAAATGTTCTTATAGGTGACCTTGCATCTCTTCTTCCTGATAACGAGCAGCGGAGTTACAGGACACTGTGCAGACATATAGTTTGCTTGTATTTTATAGTCTACTCAGCCTGAGGCAAGATGCAGGCTGTGTGAGCAGGGGGCGCATTCAAGAGGCAGGCTGCCATTGGGAGAGGGGGTGTGCCAGAGGCAGGCTGCCATTGGGAGAGGGGGTGTGCCAGAGGCAGGCTGCCATTGGGAGAGGGGGTGTGCCAGAGGCAGGCTGCCATTGGGAGAGGGGGTGTGCCAGAGGCAGGCTGCCATTGGGAGAGGGGGTGTGCCAGAGGCAGGCTGCCATTGGGAGAGGGGGTGTGCCAGAGGCAGGCTGCCATTGGGAGAGGGGGTGTGCCAGAGGCAGGCTGCCATTGGGAGAGGGGGTGTGCCAGAGGCAGGCTGCCATTGGGAGAGGGGGTGTGCCAGAGGCAGGCTGCCATTGGGAGAGGGGGTGTGCCAGAGGCAGGCTGCCATTGGGAGAGGGGGTGTGCCAGAGGCAGGCTGCCATTGGGAGAGGGGGTGTGCCAGAGGCAGGCTGCCATTGGGAGAGGGGGTGTGCCAGAGGCAGGCTGCCATTGGGAGAGGGGGTGTGCCAGAGGCAGGCTGCCATTGGGAGAGGGGGTGTGCCAGAGGCAGGCTGCCATTGGGAGAGGGGGTGTGCCAGAGGCAGGCTGCCATTGGGAGAGGGGGTGTGCCAGAGGCAGGCTGCCATTGGGAGAGGGGGTGTGCCAGAGGCAGGCTGCCATTGGGAGAGGGGGTGTGCCAGAGGCAGGCTGCCATTGGGAGAGGGGGTGTGCCAGAGGCAGGCTGCCATTGGGAGAGGGGGTGTGCCAGAGGCAGGCTGCCATTGGGAGAGGGGGTGTGCCAGAGGCAGGCTGTCATTGGGAGAGGGGGTGTGCCAGAGGCAGGCTGTCATTGGGAGAAGGGGTGTGGCAGCTGAACAAACTACCCAATACTGGTATGCTGTGTGTCTGCACAGTGTCCTGTACCGCTGAATGGCCAACCAAAAGGAGAAGAACAGACAAGAATAGATACACTTTTGTTCTTAGTGTGGTAAGTTTAGAACAAGGAGAAAAGGCAACCGGCAGGATCATCCAGGTGCTTCAGATAAAACTGATAGGGACTTTGATTTATAAAATACACATGAACACATACATAATAAATAATATTTAGGGTAACATACACTTAAAGATCCAGTCACATGATATCAACAGCAACCAACTTCAGAAGAGAGAGCAGCGACAACAGCTGCAATGCCTATGCAGTGACGGCACCCATAGACTTACTATGGGGCATCCGTTGTCGGCTGTCCCTCCTCTCCCGCCATCAGTCGCTGGAATCCAATCACATGACCGGACGGAAGCGACCTTAGATTAGGTAAGTATACACATCTTTCCTTTACAGCTGTGGTGTCCAAACTGCAGCCTGGGGGCCGGATGCGACACTCTGCTTGCCTTTATCTGGCCCTTGGGAGACTATTCCTCCCACTGGCGCCAAAGACAGGGCACCTACCCTCTGACTGGTCCCAATGACGGGGCACCATTTCTCCCACTGGCGACAAAAACAGGGCACCTATTCTCCCACTGACGCCAATGGCGGGGCACCATTCCTGCCACTGGCGCCAATGGCGGGGCACCATTTCTGCCACTGGCAGGGCCCCATTCCCCCCCACTGACGCCAATAGCGAGGCACCATTCCTCCCACTGACGCCAATAGCGAGGCACCATTTCTCCCACTGACGCCAATGGCAGGGCATCATTCCTCCCACTGAAGCCAATGGCAGGGCACCATAACTGCCACTGGCAGGGCACCATTCCTCCCACTGGCGCCAATGGCGGGGCACCATTCCTCCCACTGGCGCCAATGGCGGGGCACCATTCCTCCCACAAATATCAATGATGGGTTGTTGGTACAGACGTCAGGACATTTTCTACTCTCACTGGCCACAATCTTGCCCCTCTAAAGTCTGAAGGATAATAAACTGGCCCTTTGTTTAGAAAGTTTGGAGACTCCTGATTTACAGGATAGTTAGTATATGGCTTAGAATGGAGGTGGGACCAGGTTCGGGCTGGGTTCATACTTATGTGAATTGGATGCGGGTTTTCCCGCAATCTAATTCGCAGTAGAGTGTGACCAGCTTTCAATAGATTCAGTTCACACATCTCTGGGGCTGCCGCAGAGTGCACTGCAGAAGGGTCCTGTGCGTCTTTGGCTTTGTTTCAGATCCGAATTGAGGCAAAAATTCAGACCCGATACGCCCCTGAAATGGTGAACAGGGGCAGACCCCTGCTGTGAGCCGCTCCCCACATAGTGTGAACCCAGCCTTAAAGGGGTTATTATAAACCCCTTGTGTTTTTTCACCTTAAAGCATCCTATGCATTAAGCTGAAAAAACTTCTGACACTGTCCAGCCCCCTGTTTTACTCACCTGAGCCCGTTCGTTCCCTCGGCAGAGACGTGTTCTTCCTCTCTGCCCGTTGTCTCGGCTCTTGATTGGATAGATTGATAGCAGTGCAGCCATTGGCTCCCGCTGCTGTCAATGAAAGCCAATGACCTGGGGGGGGGCCAAGTGCCACTTTCTGTGTCTATACACACAGAAGCAGGACTCAGGAGAGCGCCCGTGCGACTTGGGCCACTGTGCAAAACGAACTGCACAGTGGAGTCAAGTATGACATGTTTGTTATTTTGTTTAAACACAGGAGGTTTACAAACCCTTTATGCTTAGATAACATTAGCCTGTACTACTTCTTTAAAGACATAAAACTTCTCTGTGCCAACACATATTTAATCCAAAAGCCCCAATCCATGGTGCTTACCTGCGAAAGCTGTCTTGGGTTGGGGCATCCAAACAACGCGGAGCTGGAACTGAAGCTGATGGCACCTCTGCGGCTTAGGACATGCTTGGGTACCGGCCTGTCCAGGGGCAGCACCGGCAGCTGGTAACATACTTCCATTGAACAATGCCTCAGGGGGGCAACTCACCAAGAAACACAAAAGCAAGAACACCTATGTATATATACAAACACCCACACCCGCGTGCTTCAAAAAAAAAATGACTAAAGTGGGGGTCAAAGACGGGGCAACTCAGAGAATAGCCAGACTAGAAATAAAAATTGCAGTCCAAAAGGAGAACATCTCTAACGAAAATCCCTCATCAACAGTTTATCATAGAGAGTCATGCCATGCAATCCTATGGAGGAGGAGTGGAGAGGGCAGAGGGTGGCTGGGGAGTATATAGGATGCCAACCTTGCCCAGGTTGATGGAGTGGTGGGGGTGTGATGGAGAGGCACTGGTCCTCTATGGAGGTCCCAGCCAATGTTAGAATAAAAGGAGAAGATGGGAGCACAGGGGACACTTCCAGACACAGCAGCTCCTTTGGCCAACACTAGAGCTGCCAGATGGCCAGTCTGGGCCTGGATGGGGGTGCAGATCCTGGGAGTAAACAATGAATGAGTGTTGCCCCCCTCTCTCTCTCTATCTCTCTCAGTGGGATGTGTGGTGTGGCCCTGTACTGGGGCCCCTAAGGACAGTGCTCCCTGCTCGTGCCCGGGGCTGGCACTGATATGAGCTCGGTGCTGTGGACGGGCAGCTGGCTCTTCTTCTCCTCCCTCCGGACGGGCTCAGCACTCCCATCTTCTCCTCAGCAGCCGCTGCCGCCGCCGGGTCACAGTCTCATCTTCTCCCCCCCCTCCTCCTTCTTCTCCTCCTCCCCCCTCCCCGAGGCAGCTGTGGGGCCTCCCCCGCCCGGGTGCTCGCTGAGTGCTGCCCTGGATGGCCGGGTGACGCAGGCCGTGTGTGTGTATGTGTGTGAGAGGAATGGCAGCCGCTCTATTGTCAGTCAGCGAGCTCCTCCTGTTCTATGAGCCGCACACAGCCCCCCCTCTCCGGTGCTCCGGGATTCCGCATGCCGCGGACACAACACAACGTATGAAATAAAGAAATGCAAACTATAAAAAAAAAAAGTAAATAAAAGCGCCGTGTGCACGCCTCTCAGCAGCTGCCCATTCCGCCGGCTGCAGCCGCCAGCACACTCCAGCCTGGATTCCAGGGGCTTAAAGGACACTTCATGACATCACGGTCATATGATCGGCTCGGGAGTGACGTCACGGCGCCACGTGACTCGGGCTGAAGGAGCAGGCGGGAGAATCGAGTGGAGACGACCCGGGGAGAGCAGCCGGAGAGCCCGGCTATGAATGGAGCAGCAGTGTGTCATGTGGGCTTATAGACTGTGCTGATAGGGCAATACATGGGATTTACCAGGATTGTTCGTGTTTTGTATAAAGAAAGAAATAGTGTGCTGATTATACAGGGCAGCAGCAAGGTTGGCAGGGGCAAATGCCCCCCTCCCCCCCAGGATTGCCACCTGTCCAGGAATCACCAGTTCGGGTTTGGAATAAAGGTGAAGGGCAGGGCATGAAATGTCCCTGCCACACCACCTATGGGATCGTGTCAGACCTATTTAAAAGTTTAAATTTTAAATTAAGTTATTTAAATAAAAAAAAAAAAATTAATTAATAAAATAAATAAATAATTATTAATACTTACCTTTGATTGGTTGCTGAGTTTTGACAGTTGCCCCAAACGGTCCTCTGGCACGAGAATACAGCCTATAAAAGCAAGAGGATGCGTCATTAGGGCAGAAGACGGCGAAGATATCAAGAAGAGTACATCCCACCCTCCCTCCCTGTCGTGGCCTGATTTATGAGGTTTTATGTCCTTTTTTCGGAAAGGGATAATTGTTTTGGTTTTTATTATATAGCTTGAGCTTAAATGGCTGAGCTATTTATATGTTTTTATATTGATATGTTTTATTATATATTTATTCTAACTCACGATACGTGTGTTAAATATCTCTGCTTTATTAAAAGTGAATATGACTAGATTTATAATTTATACCTATAAATAAAAGGCCACGGCCAATTTCAACCACAGGTATTTAATATGTAGTATTATTCATTCAAAGATTATTTAATATTATTGTTTATTGGTTATGACTACGATTCCATCATGCGTTCAGGTTTCAGACTGCCTGAAACCCGGACACATTATTTAGACTGGACTAGGCTTCCCAAGCAGGGTTGCTGCCTGCAGTTGTCTAAGCTGAGAGTGTCTGTTACACTCTTTAACACTGCCCAAAGCCAACCCTAACACCCCCCCCAAACCCACACAGACAGGAAAGGAGAGAGGGTGCGATCTGCACCCCCCCCCCAATACACAGACAGGACAGGAGAGAGGGTGCGATCTGCATCTCCCCCCCCCCCCAACACACAGACAGGAGAGGAGAGAGGGCGCGATATGCATCCCTTCCCCCCCCCCCAACACACAGACAGGAGAGGAGAGAGGGTGCGATCTGCATCTCCCCCCCCCCCCAACACAGACAGGAGAGGAGAGAGGGCACGATCTGCATCTCTCTCCCCCCCCCCCAACACACAGACAGGAGAGCAGAGAGGGCGCGATATGCATCCCTTTCCCCCCCCCAACACACAGACAGGAGAGCAGAGAGGGCGCGATATGCATCCCTTTCCCCCCCCCAACACACAGATAGGAGAGGAGAGAGGGTGCGATCTGCATCTCTCCCCCCCCCCCCCCCAACACACAGACAGGAGAGGAGAGAGGGCGCAATCTGCATCTCTTCCCCTCCCCCCAACACACAGACAGGAGAGGAGAGAGGGCGCAATCTGCATCTCTTCCCCCCCCCCCAACACACAGACAGGAGAGGAGAGAGGGCACGATCTGCATCTCTTCCCCCCCCCAACACACAGACAGGAGAGGAGAGAGGGTGCAATCTGCATCTCTCCCCCCCCCCCAACACACAGACAGGAGAGGAGAGAGGGCACGATCTGCATCTCTTCCCCCCCCCCAACACACAGACAGGAGAGGAGAGAAGGCGCGATCTGCACCTCCCCCCCCCAACACACAGACAGGTGAGGAGAGAGGGCGCGATCTGCATCTCCCCCACCTCTCTGTGTCTGCCCACACTCCAATCCCTGGCGCTGTGCCTCAGAATAGGAAAGTAAGTCTGGGCCAGAAATTTGAAGTCCAGCAGCCTCTGATACATCTGGATGAGAGGTGCTGACTGCCAAGGGGTGAGTGAGCTCACCATCCATCCCTGTCTGTGACTGAAGTCCCCCCCCCTTCTCTCTCCTGCCTCTGAGTAAGTACACTAAGGTAAATCAGGGTTCTCAGACCAACCCTTACATCAGAGTTCCCCTTTAAACCAGAAGCAACAGTGTTTCCCCTTACATCAGAGTCTTCTCCGTACAGCAGAGTTCTCAGTGTTCCCCCTTTAATCAGGGTTCCCAGAGCATCCCTTATGTTAGAGTTCTCCCTTACATCAGAGTGCGCAGAGTCCCTTCTTACAGTAAAAGGGAACTCTGTGAGTTCAGATGTAAAAGGGGAACTCTGCGGACTCTGATGTAAAGGGGGACTCTTGTTCTTAACTTCATATGATTAGAAATGTTATTTAATAGCAAAATATATGTATAGTTTATACTATTAAAAAAAAATAAATTGCTGTGCACCACTAAAGTGTTCGGGTTTGACTTGGAAAAAAAGGTGGCAACCCTACCCCCCCACTCCCTCACTGATAAAATATATTACCAACTCCGAGACACAGCCACCCGTCTAAACTAGTTCACCTGAACTGGTTGCTAGGGCCGCCCCGCCTGGCATCTAGCAACCAGTGACGTCACAGTCTCACTCAGAGTGAGGTCCAGCAGAGAGAGGCCTGTGCCTAGTGCTGCACTGCACAGCTGTCTACACCCACCTCCTCTGGCGCTCAGGGAGTGACTTGGCAGTAGGGAGGGAATGGTGTGTGTGTGTGTGAGCTTCTTCATGCCAGTGTCTCCATGGCTACGCTTCATCTCCGGCGGCTTTGCATGCAGAGAGAGTGACTTGCAGCAACCGGCCCGACCTTTTCTGTCTGTGTGCTGCTGCTGCACTGTTGGCTGGGCTGGCTCAGATCCACGGCTGCCCAAGTTCTCCTGCAGCCCACCCGAGCGACTGTCTGAGGGACCAAAGTGGACCAGCCCCAGAGAGGGGAAGAGGTGAGGATTGGATGGAATAGTAGTATACAGTAATAAAGGAGAAGGTGAGTGACATAAGTGGGGGAGGGGGGCAGTAATGAAGGAGAAGGTGACACAAGCGGAGACAATAATCATGAAGAAGAAGGTGATACAAGTGGGGGACAGTAATGAAGAAGGTGACACAAGTGGGGTACAGTAATGAAGGAGAAGGTGACACAAGTTGGGGACAGTAATGAAGAAGATGATACAAGTAGGGGACAGTAATGAAGAAGAAGGTGAGACAAGCGGGGGATAGTAATGAAGGAGAAGGTGACACAAGTGGGGGACAGTAATGAAGAAGGTGACACAAGTGGGGTACAGTAATGAAGGAGAATGTGACACAAGTTGGGGACAGTAATGAAGAAGAAGATGATACAAGTAGGGGACAGTAATGAAGAAGAAGGTGAGACAAGCGGGGGATAGTAATGAAGGAGAAGGTGACACAAGTGGGGGACAGTAATGAAGGAGAGAGAATAATCATGAAGAAGAAGGTGACACAAGTGGGGGACAGTAATGAAAAAGGTGACACAAGTGGGGTACAGTAATGAAGGAGAAGGTGACACAAGTGGGGGACAGTAATGAAGAAGGTGACACAAGCGGGGGCAATAATGAAGAAGAAGAAGAAGGTGACACAAGCGGGGAACAGTAATGAAGAAGAAAAAGGTGACACAAGTGGGGGACAGTAATGAAGAAGAAGGTGACACAAGTGGGGGGGACAGTAATGAAGGATGAAGGAGAAGGTGACACAAGTGGGGGACAGTAATGAAGGAGAAGGTGACACAACCGGGGGACAGTAATGAAGGAGAAGGTTACACAAGAGGGGGACAGTAATGAAAGAGAAGGTGACACAAGCAGGGGACAGTAATGAAGGAGAAGGTGACACAAGAGGGGGACAGTAATGAAGAAGAAAAAGGTGACACAAGTGGGGGACAGTAATGAAGAAGAAGGTGACACAAGTGGGGGGGACAGTAATGAAGGATGAAGGAGAAGGTGACACAAGTGGGGGACAGTAATGAAGGAGAAGGTGACACAAGAGGGGGACAGTAATGAAGAAGAAAAAGGTGACACAAGTGGGGGACAGTAATGAAGAAGAAGGTGACACAAGTGGGGGGGACAGTAATGAAGGATGAAGGAGAAGGTGACACAAGTGGGGGACAGTAATGAAGGAGAAGGTTACACAAGAGGGGGACAGTAATGAAAGAGAAGGTGACACAAGCAGGGGACAGTAATGAAGGAGAAGGTGACACAAGAGGGGGACAGTAATGAAGGAGAAGGTGACACAAGCGAGGGACAGTAATGAAGGAGAAGGTGACACAAGAGGGGGACAGTAATGAAGGTGGTAAAGCGGTGCTAAAAATAGCACCGTTTTACTGCCGACGCCCACACCGCCCCAGTGTGAAAGGGCTCTAAGAAAGAGGTCTTAACCACTTCCCTACTAGTCATATGACGTCCACAGATGGGATCTCCCATCCTGGGAGGGCGTCATATGACGTCCTGGGATTCCCGGCCGTCTAGGGGGCGTGCGCGCCCGCCGCGTTGCTCGGGACCCGGTGCGTGTGCCCGGCGGCCGCGATGTCCGCCGGGCACCCGCTATTGCCCGTTAACTGGGCCGGCATGTGGATCTGTGTGTGTAAACACACAGATCCACAGCCTGTCAGCTCTGAGGAGAGAACGGAGGAACACTGATCGGTCTCCTCCCCTTGAGCGTCCCCTCCCCCTTCAGTTAGAATCATTCCCTAGGAAACATACTTAACCCCTCCCCGCCCCCTAGTGGTTAACCCTTTCACTGCCTGTCACATTTACACAGTAATCAATGCAATTTTATAGCATTGATCGCTGTATAAATGTGAATGGTCCCAAAAATGTGTCAAAAGTGTCCGATGTGTCCGCCATAATGTCGCAGTCACAAAAAAAAATCGCGATCGCCGCAAAAAAAATAAATACATTTTTTTTTAAAAATGCCATAAATCTATCCCGTATTTTGTAGACGCTATAACTTTTGCGCAAACCAATCAATATACGCTTATTGCGATTTTTTTACCAAAAATATGTAGAAGAATACGTATCGGCCGAAACTGAGGAAAAAATTTGTTTTGGATATTTATTATAGCAAAAAGTAAAAAATATTGTGTTTTTTTTTCAAAATTGTCGCTCTTCTTTTGTTTATAGCGCAAAAAATAAAAACCGCAGAGGTGATCAAATACCACCAAAAGAAAGCTCTATTTGTGGTGAAAAAAGGACGTCAATTTTTTTTGGGTACAACGTCGCACGACCGAGCAATTGACGTTTAAAGTGCGACAGGGCTGAAAACTAAAAATTGGCCTGGGAAGGAAGGGGGTGAAATTGCCCTTTATTGAACCGGTTAAGGTAATTTAAACTGGGAACAAACTTTCCACTCAATGTTGAGAGGATTGCTGTCAGAACGACTCCTTTCACACTGAAGCACTTTTCAGGCGCTTTCATGCTAAAAAAAGCGCCTGAAAAGCTCACGAAAACCTATTTACATTAAAATCAATGAATGCTTTCACACTGGGGCAGTGCGCTGGCAGGGTGGTGAAAAAACGGCCCTTTCCTTTGAAATAAATGGAAAGCGCTTCAAAAGCGCCTGAAATGCTCTTCAAAAGTGCTCAGTGTTTTACTAGCAGTTTAGAAGCGCCTCAATGTGAAAGGGGCCTAAAGAGTGACTCAGGAAGAATTAGAAAATGCTTGAAAATATTGATATCACAATACCCTGTTAGGCCCCTTTGATACTGGGGCGGTGGGTGCGTTGGCAGTAAACCCCACGCAATTTCTTTGTTTAAATTTTGGTTCGGGGTTCCCCTTAATATTCATACCAGACCCAAACAGCCTGGTAATGGACTGTGGGGGAATCCCATGCCGTTTTTTTTAATGACTTTTATCTGTATTGCCGGGACCGACAATTCATTATAGCCGCAAGTACTTTTAAATGACTTTTTTTCCTTTAGAAATGTCATTTTGTGCAGGGACTGTTGTAAACACGGGAAACACGCGCCACTTTATAGGCATATTATAGACACCCCCCAGGTACGAAATTTAAAGGAATATTTCACTTTTATTGTTTCACTTTAAGCATTATTAAAATCACTGCTCCCGAAAAAACGTCCATTTTTAAAACTTTTTTTTTGCATTGACACATGTCCCCTGGGCAGGATCCAGGTCCCCAAACACTTTTTATGACAATAACTTGCATATTAACCTTTAAAATTAGCACTTTTGATTATTCATGTTTGTGTCCCATAGACTTTAACAGTGTTCGCGTGTTCGAAAAAAATGTTTTGCCTATTCGCATGTTCTGCAGCGAACCGAACCGGGGGTGGGGGTGTTCGGCTCATCCCTAGTTGTGAAGGGAAACCTTCACATGGGGACACCTGTTCCATTGAACACTGCTGCATATTACTTTCTTGTTATCTTACTAATACATTACTGTCTTTTTGACAGCTGATAACTGAAATGTCAGTTGTTTATTAATGTCTCTGTGCCCCAGTTGGGGAGATTCACTCTCTATTTGGCCTGTTTGTCATTATCACCAAAAGTAAGATCAAATCCAGAATTGCAATAGGAGGGACGTTCAGAACCGGGTACATTAACTAGTTGCCACCCACGCACCATGAAATGATAGCGGGGCGATGCGTCTCTTATTCTGGGACGCCATCATATGACGGCGTCCCAGAACGGGCACGCAGCGCGGCAATCTCGGCCGTGCTATGTTGCTAGGACAAGGCACGACCTTGATCTCTGTAAAGAGCTGCATCCGCGGCTCTTTAACCATGTGATCGGCTGTGTCCAATCACAGCCGGTCACAAGTAAACACGGAGATGCCGGTAATCGGCGCTCCTCGCCTCACACTGACAGAGTGTGAGTAGAGGAGAGCCGATCAGCGGCATCTCCTCACAGGAGACATCTACACATGTAATCAGGGCACTTATCATCAGTGCCCTGATTACAATAGTGCCACCAGTGCCACAAATCAGTGCCAGTAATTAGTGCCCACCACTGCCAGCAATCTGTGCCCACCACTGCCCACAAGTGCCACCAATCAGTTCCCATTAGTGATGCCAGTCAGTGCTGGCTATCAGTCCTGCCTATCAGTGCTGCCCATCAATGCCAATCACTGCTGCCCATCAGTGTCGTCCATCAGTGCCATCCATCAATGCCCATCAGTGCCCATCAGTACCGCCAATACGTGCCGCCTATCAGTGCCCACCAGTGCCGCCTATCAGTGCCACCTATTAGTGCCCATCTGTGCCACCTAACAGTGCCCATAAGTGTGGCATATTAGTGCCTCCTCATCAGTGCCACCTAATAAGTGCCCATAAGTGCCACCTCATCAATGCCCACCAGTTCAGCCTATCAGTGCCCATCAGTGAAGGAGAAAAATTACTTAATTACAAAATTTACTGACAGAAACTAAGTAAACAAAAAAAAATTTCAAATTTTTTTGGTCTTTATTTTTTACTGGAAAAAAAAAAAAACCAACAGTGATTAAATACCACTAAAAGAAAGCTCTATTTGTGTGAAGACAATTATAAAAATGTAATTTGTGTACAGTGCAGCATGACCGCGCAATTGAAATTCAAAGTGTGACAGCGATGAAAGCTGAAAAATGGCCTGGGCAGGAAGGGGGTGTAAGTGCCCTGTAGGCAAGTGGTTAATTCTGGTGATCCTGGTGGCTACCTGAGATTTCCCTTCACTTTATGTGGTGGCTCAGGAACTGGATTTAAAGGGGAATCTCTCCATTTGGACACAGGTGACAAAACTACTGGGTTATAGTAACCTGATCTTAATGTAAATGGAGAAGCATGTTTTTTTGTCTTTTGGTCTACCTTAAGCACATTGCTAATTGCATTTGCTACATGTTTGTAGTTTAAATATTGACGTTTGAACTGAAAAGGGTCATTTTTGATAACCTTTTGAAATGTTAGTAAAAAATCTGGCTGTCTGTAAAGTTTTGGTGTTGTGTCAGTACATTTCACTTCAGGAGGTTGCAACCCTGCTTAACACTAGTGCTTTATGAAACCAGAGGTAAAAACCAACACATATTAAAGTGAAACTAAGGCCAAAACTTTTTTTTTTTTTTTTTTGCCACGTGTGTCCTATTGGCAAGATTTCCCTTCGTATCTTGTTCCATAGCCAAAACAGGAAGTGAGAGGAAATCCCTCCAAAGTGAGGGAATCTTAGGAATGTCACCAGAACCAGTGGTGTATCATCCATGTGTGTAATGTATACGGGTCCTGAGGGGGGGGGGGGGCACTGTGCCCTGACACATAATGTATACATGGAGGAGCTGCCCTGTGCTCCTAAATGCTCCCCTTTGCTTCAGTGTGCCCCCCCCCCTGCAGCACCAATCCTCATTGGCTCTCTTGCACCTGCTGGCATTTCTTACCGGCTTCAAGTGCTGCAGGGGAGCCACAGGGGAATTTACCTATAGATCCCCTGCGCTGCTTTGACCAACTCCTGTGTACCGAGCCCTCTCCCTGCAGCACTGCTGGCCGGCTTCCTCTCCTTCTATTCATTCATATGCAGTACGGCTGAGGCTGCAGAGAAAGGGAATAAAGGACTGTATGTCCTCAGTCCCTATCTCTGTCTCATAGGGGGTCTGTTTAGTCCCCTGATGTTTAACCAAAGCCCCCCCCCCCCCCATAAAAATAACATTGTAAAAAATAGCCCACATGGGGATGCACGGAAAACCTTGGTGTCAATTGGGACGCAGTGGCTGCACCAACACAGCTGCTGCTCTTAATTTGATACCCATGTGGGTGCAGGTACATGTCTCTGAACACACATCGCCTGCATTTAGAGCTGTGCACCCACAAAGATGTCAGATTGGGAGCAGTGACTGCGTCCATGCTGCCACTGTGTCCCAATCGCCACGAAAAGAACTGCCTGCACTGGGATGCTCAGGACACCTGTGCATCCCCATGTGCATAAACACAGCCCCCACATGGGCGTACACTTTAGTACACCCTACAGTTGCAATAAAAAGTATGTGAACCCTTTTGGAATGATATGGATTTCTGCACAAACTAGTCATAAATCGTGATCTGATCTTCATCTCAATTCACAACAATAGACAATCACAGTCTGCTTAAACTAATAACACACAAAGAATTAAGTGTTACCATGTTTTTATTGAACACATCATGTAAACATTCACAGTGCAGGTGGAAAATGTATGAGATCCCCAAGAGCTAATTGGAGTGAGGTGTCAGCCAACTGGAGTCCAATCAATGAGATGAGATTGGAGGTGTTGGTTACAGCTGCCCTGCCCTATAAAAACCACACACCAGTTCTGGGTTTGCTTTTCACAAGAAGCATTGCCTGCTGTGAATGATGCCTCGCACAAAAGAGCTCTCATGCCGCGTACACACGACCGGACTTTACGGCATACTTGGTTCGGCGGACCGGAGTCTGTCGGACAATTCGATCGTGTGTGGGCTCCAGCAGACTTTTATGCCCCAAAAGTTTGACGGACCTAGAAATTAAACATGTTTCAAATCTTTTCGACGGACTCGAGTCTGGTAGAAAAGTCCGCTCGTCTGTATGCTAGTCCGACGGACAAAAACTGACGCTAGGGCAGCTATTGGCTACTGGCTATGTACTTCCTTGTTTTAGTCCGGTCGTACGTCATCACGTACGAATCCGTCGGACTTTGGTTGATCGTGTGTAGGCAAGTCTGTTCATTCGGAAGGTCCGCCGTAAAGTCTGTCGAAAAGTCAGCAGGACAAGGTCTTCTGTAAAGTCCGCTCGTGTGTACACGGCATTAGAAGACCTACAATTAAGAATTGTTGACTTTGACTTGCATAAAGCTGGAAAGGGTTATAAAAGTATCTCCAAAAGCCTTGCTATTCATCAGTCCACGGTAAGACAAATTGTCTATAAATGGAGAAAGTTCAGCACTGCTGCTACTCTCCCTAGGAGTGGGCGTCCTGTAAAGATGACTGCAAGAACACAGCGCAGACTGCTCAATGAGGTGAAAAAGAATCCTAGAGTGTCAGCTAAAGACTTACAAAAGTCTCTGGCATATGCTAACATCCTCGAGCGCTGTCTATCTTACATGGTTTATATAACTTATTTCCAGGGACAGCGATAGGATTTGAAGATTAGTCTCTGGAATTTTTCCTCCTAAAGATGACCAACTCTACCATAAAATGCCTTTTACTTATTCTACTCTTCTGGGACCTGTGTGTCTCCCAGAAAACAGCGGAGGGGCCGGACATGGGGACATGGCGTAGATTGCCGCGGATTCTGCGGCAATCTTTCGTCGGAAGTGGGAGCAAATACCTGGATTATACAGGTATCTTCTCCCCCCTCTCCTGAAAAGGTGTCAAATGTGACACCGGAGGGGGGGAGGATCCGGATAAGCGGAAGTTCCATTTTTGTCTGGAACGCCGCTTTAAATACACCACATTTTTTTAATCAAGCAATGGGGTTCAACTTATGATCTTGCACATAGGCCTACTGATTTCATAAAAGTCATTGGAACAAATACTACACTTGATCTTAGCTAAAAGCCTGAGAAGCGTTTCTTTATATGTTTGTATAGCAAGGTATCAGAATAGGTACTGCAAATTTCAAAAACAGATAGCAGCAGCAGTAATATATAGAACATTATCAGCTTACAGTTTATATTCTCAGTGTCTTAGAGCCTTAGCTGATTGACACTGTTAGTGTAGGAGAAAGGACATGTGTCATAGTGTGCTGCTGACTTGCAGGCAAGGGATATTCCCTTCAGATCTGGAGGTTTCTTCTTATGCTGATCTGCATTACTGATTACCTTTCCCCTACACAGTGTGAGTCATGTTTAAGCTCTGGGGATTCACTTTAACTCTTTACCAGTCTCATTTGTGAACATACTCAAGAGCGCTGTCTATCTGTCTATCTTACATGGTTTATATAACTTATTTCCAGGGACAGCTATAGGATTTGAAGATTAGTCTCTGGAATTTTTCCTCCTAAAGATGACCAACTCTACCATAAAATGCCTTTTACTTATTCTACTCATTCTTATAGTGCGATTTTAAAACATTTCACCTTTAAATGTCCTCAAGGTACATGTAATCTGAGGTCAGTTTAGCTGAAAGCTTACTAACCCACCAGGAATTGGGCTTTGCTTTAGCTGACCCAGGCAAAATTTGCATATCGCTCATCCACAGCAAATGTACAGTGTCATTTGTTATTGGTGTAGCGCTGGTAGATTTTTTAATCTACCGCTGATAGGTAAATCTTGTCAGTTACTTGTTAGAGGAAGTTAGATTTGCCTCTGTTCCAGCTTGGCTGAGTTGCATGTAGTTCCACACTGTGCCGGTGGGTGTCGTTGTCACCATGGGCTGGTGTTGGAAGAGCAACGTGTTGAAGCGTATGAGTGCTCCTCTGTCCCTTAGACAACTCAGTGGAGGTGGTCCTCCGAGTTGCATTCTGGGAGAGGGTATTTATGGGACAGACACCATGTTTAGGGGTTCGTTTTCAGCCACCTGCTGGCCCTCCTGGCCAACGGGTATGCATTAACCACTTCAGCCCCGGAAGGTTTTACCCCCTTCCTGACCAGAGCACTTTTTACAATTCGGCACTGCGTCGCTTTAACTGTTAATTGCGCAGTCATGCAATGGTGTACCCAAACGAAATTTGCGTCCTTTTCTTCCCACAAATAGAGCTTTCTTTTGATGGTATTTGATCACCTCTGCCGTTTTTATTTTTTGCGCTATAAACGGAAAAAGACCGAAAATTTTGAAAAAAAATGATATTTTCTACTTTTTGTTATAAAAAAAATCCAATAAATTCAATTTTAGTCATACATTTAGGCCAAAATGTATTCGGCCACATGTCTTTGGTAAAAAAAATGTCAATAAGCGTATATTTATTGGTTTGCGCAAAAGTTATAGCGCCTACAAACTAGGGTACATTTTCTGGAATTTACACAGCTTTTATTTTATGACTGCCTATGTCATTTCATGAGGTGCTAAAATGGCAGGGCAGTACAAAACCCCCACAAATGACCCCATTTTGGAAAGTAGACACCCCAAGGAAATTGCTGAGAGGCATGTTGAACCCATTGAATATTTTTTTTTTTTGTCCCAAGTGATTGAATAATGACAAAAAAAAAAAAAAAAAAAAAAAATTACAAAAAGTTGTCACTAAATGATATATTTCTCACACAGGCCATGCGCATATGTGGAATTGCACCCCAAAATACATTTAGCTGCTTCTCCTGAGTACGGGGATACCACATGTGTCGGACTTTTTGGGAGCCTAGCCGCATACGGGGCCCCGAAAACCAAGCACCGCCTTCAGGATTTCAAAGGGCATAAATTTTTGATTTCACACCTCACTACCTATCACAGTTTTGAAGGCCATAAAATGCCAAGATGGCACAAAACCCCCCCAAATGACCCCATTTTGGAAAGTAGACACCCCAAGCTATTTGCTGAGAGGCATGTCGAGTCCATGGAATATTTTATTTTTTGACACAAGTTGCGGGAATGTGACAATTTTTTTTTTTTTTGCACAAAGTTGTCACTAAATGATATATTGCTCACACAGGCCATGGGCATATGTGGAATTGCACCCCAAAATACATTTAGCTGCTTCTCCTGAGTACGGGGATACCACATGTGTGGGACTTTTTGGGAGCCTAGCCGCGTACGGGGCCCCGAAAACCAAGCACCACCTTCAGGATTTCAAAGGGCATAAATTTTTGATTTCACACCTCACTACCTATCACAGTTTTGAAGGCCATAAAATGCCAAGATGGCACAAAACCCCCCCAAATGACCCCATTTTGGAAAGTAGACACCCCAAGCTATTTGCTGAGAGGCATGTTGAGTCCATGGAATATTTTATATTTTGACACAAGTTGCGGGAAAGTGACCATTTTTTTTTTTTTTTTTTTTTTTTTGCACAAAGTTGTCACTAAATGATATATTGCTCAAACATGCCATGGGCAAATGTGGAATTACACCCCAAAATACATTCTGCTGCTTCTCCTGAGTATGGGGATACCACATGTGTGGGACTTTTTGGGAGCCTAACTGCGTACGAGGCCCTGAAAACCAAGCACCGCCTTCAGGATTTCTAAGGGCATAAATTTTTGATTTCACTCCTCACTACCTATCACGGTTTTGAAGGCCATAAAATGCCAAGATGGCACAAAACCCCCCCAAATGACCCCATTTTGGAAAGTAGACACCCCAAGCTATTTGCTGAGAGGCATGTTGAGTCCATGGAATATTTTATTTTTTAACACAAGTTGCGGGAATGTGACAATTTTTTTTTTTTTTGCACAAAATTGTCACTAAATGATATATTGCTCACACAGGCCATGGGCATATGTGGAATTGCACCCCAAAATACATTTAGCTGCTTCTCCTGAGTACGGGGATACCACATGTGTGGGACTTTTTGGGAGCCTAGCCGCGTACGGGGCCCCGAAAACCAAGCACCGCCTTCAGGATTTCTAAGGGCATAAATTCTTGATTTCACTCCTTACTACCTATCACAGTTTTGAAGGCCATAAAATCCCAAGATGGCACAAAACCCCCCCAAATGACCCCATTTTGGAAAGTAGACACCCCAAGCTATTTGCTGAGAGGCATGTTGAGTCCATGGAATATTTTATATTTTGACACAAGTTGCGGGAAAGTGACAATTTTTTTTTTTTTTTTTTTTTTTTTTGCACAAAGTTGTCACTAAATGATATATTGCTCAAACATGCCATGGGCATATGTGGAATTACACCCCAAAATACATTCTGCTACTTCTCCTGAGTATGGGGATACCACATGAGTGGCACTTTTTGGGAGCCTAGCTTCATACGGGCCCCAAAATCCAATCACCGCCTTCAGGATTTCTAAGAGCGTTAATTTTTGATTTTACTCCTCACTACCCATCACAGTTTTGAAGGCCATAAAATGCCAAGATAGCACAAAACCCCCCAAAATGACCCCATTTTGGAAAGTAGACACCCCAAGCTATTTGCTGAGAGGCATGGTGAGTATTTTGCAGCTCTCATTTGTTTTTGAAAATGAAGAAAGACAATAAAAACATATTTTTTTTTTCTTTTTTCAATTTTCAAAACTTTGTGACAAAAAGTGAGGTCTGCAAAATACTCACTATACCTCTCATCAAATAGCTTGGGGTGTCTACTCTCCAAAATGGGGTCATTTGGGGGGGTTTTGTGCCACCTGGGCATTCCATGGCCTCCGAAACTGTGATAGGCAGTGAAGAGTGAAATCAAAAATTTACGCCCTTAGAAAGCCTGAAGGCGGTGCTTGGTTTTCGGGGTCCCGTGCGCGGCTAGGCTCCCAAAAAGTCTCACACATGTGGTATCCCCGTACTCAGGAGAAGCAGCAGAATGTATTTTGGGGTGTAATTTCACATATTCCCATGGCATGTTTGAGCAATATATCATTTAGTGACAACTTTGTGCAAAAAAAAAAAAAAAAAAAAAAAAATTGTCTTTTTCCCGCAACTTGTGTCACAATATAAAATATTCCATGGACTCAACATGCCTCTCAGCAAATAGCTTGGGGTGTCTACTTTCCAAAATGGGGTCATTTGGGGGGGTTTTGAACTGTCCTGGCATTTTATGCACAACATTTAGAAGCTTATGTCACACATCACCCACTCTTCTAAGCACTTGAAGACAAAGCCCTTTCTGACACTTGTTGTTTACATAAAAAAATAATTTTTTTTTGCAAGAAAATTACTTTGAACCCCCAAACATTATATATTTTTTTAAAGCAAATGCCCTACAGATTAAAATGGTGGGTGTTTCATTTTTTTTTTTCACACAGTATTTGCGCAGCGATTTTTCAAACGCATTTTTTGGGGAAAAAACACACTTTTTAAAATTTTAATGCACTAAAACACACTATATTGCCCAAATGTTTGATGAAATAAAAAAGATGATCTTAGGCCGAGTACATGGATACCAAACATGACATGCTTTTAAATTGCGCACAAACGTGCAGTGGCGAAAAACTAAATACATTTTAAAAAGCCTTTAAAAGCCTTTACAGGTTACCACTTTAGATTTACAGAGGAGGTCTACTGCTAAAATTACTGCCCTCGATCTGACCTTCGCGGTGATACCTCACATGCATGGGGCAATTGCTGTTTACATTTGACGCCAGACCGACGCTTGCGTTCGCCTTTGCGCGAGAGCAGGGGGGGACAGGGGTGCTTTTTTTTTTTTTTTTTTTTTTTTTTATTAATTTTTTGATTTTTTATCTTATTTTTAAACTGTTCCTTTCATTTTTTTTTTTTTTTTATCTTTTTTATTGTTATCTCAGGGAATGTAAATATCCCCTATGATAGCAATAGGTAGTGACAGGTACTCTTTTTTGAAAAAATTGGGGTCTATTAGACCCTAGATCTCTCCTCTGCCCTCAAAGTATCTGACCACACCAAGATCGGTGTGATAAAATACTTTCCCAATTTTCCAATGGCGCTGTTTACATCCGGCGAAATCTAAGTCATGAAATGCTCGTAGCTTCCGGTTTCTTAGGCCATAGAGATGATTGGAGCCATTCTGGTCTCTGATCAGCTCTATGGTCAGCTGGCCGAATCACCGGCTGCATTCTCAGGTTCCCTGTTGGGACAGGAGAGCCAGAGAAAAACATGGAAGACGGTGGGGGGGGGGGGGGGAATCCCTCCCACTGCTTGTAAAAGCAGTCTAGAGGCTAATTAGCCGCTAGGATTGCTTTTACATGAAAGCCGACCGCTGGCTGAAAAGAATGATACCAAGATGATACCTAAACCTGCAGGCATCATTCTGGTATAACCACTCAAAGTCCAGCAACATACCAGTACGTTGCTGGTCCTTGTATTGTAAACTTTTTTTTCATGCAGCCTGTGGGCTGAACGAAAAAAAGATATTGATCGGTGGGTATGCCCACCATTAGAATACCTCCCTTCATCCGCCCACTTCTAATGATGGGCATACATGCACCATTTATATATGCCGAAGCATGGGGGCATCCTCCCGCAAAAGGCAGGAGCAAATTGCTCCTCCACCCACTACTGCCCCCACGCTTCGGCATATATGCTGAAGTATGGAACTGTGGTGGTGAAATCACCTCCGACAGCGCTGGAGTCACGGCTTTATATATCGTGGGAGCAAACGCTTTTGCTGTCAAGATAAATAAATCCGCGCTGCAACTGAATGGCGTACCTGCTAAGCAAATGATGGTTAACAAAAAAACAAAGTAACATTACAGTATAACAGTATACCTTACCATACCTGCAAAGCAAATACAAAAAAAAACATAGTAAAAAATAAAACATTTAACGCAACCTGTGCCTACCTAAAATATATATATGCCGAAGCATGGGGGCATCCTCCCGCAAAAGGCAGGAGCAAATTGCTCCTCCACCCACTACTGCCCCCACGCTTCGGCATATATGCTGAAGTATGGAACTGTGTTGGTGAAATCACCTCCGACAGCGCTGGAGTCACGGCTTTATATATCGTGGGAGCAAACGCTTTTGCTGTCAAGATAAATAAATCCGCGCTGCAACTGAATGGCGTACCTGCTAAGCAAATGATGGTTAACAAAAAAACAAAGTAACATTACAGTATAACAGTATACCTTACCATACCTGCAAAGCAAATACAAAAAAAAACATAGTAAAAAATAAAACATTTAACGCAACCTGTGCCTACCTAAAATATATATATGCCGAAGCATGGGGGCATCCTCCCGCAAAAGGCAGGAGCAAATTGCTCCTCCACCCACTACTGCCCCCACGCTTCGGCATATATGCTGAAGTATGGAACTGTGGTGGTGAAATCACCTCCGACAGCGCTGGAGTCACGGCTTTATATATCGTGGGAGCAAACGCTTTTGCTGTCAAGATAAATAAATCCGCGCTGCAACTGAATGGCGTACCTGCTAAGCAAATGATGGTTAACAAAAAAACAAAGTAACATTACAGTATAACAGTATACCTTACCATACCTGCAAAGCAAATACAAAAAAAACATAGTAAAAAATAAAACATTTAACGCAACCTGTGCCTACCTAAAATATATATATGCCGAAGCATGGGGGCATCCTCCCGCAAAAGGCAGGAGCAAATTGCTCCTCCACCCACTACTGCCCCCACGCTTCGGCATATATGCTGAAGTATGGAACTGTGGTGGTGAAATCACCTCCGACAGCGCTGGAGTCACGGCTTTATATATCGTGGGAGCAAACGCTGTTGCTGTCAAGATAAATAAATCCGCTCTGCAGCTGAATGGCGTACCTGAAAACAAAAAAGTGGTTAACAATAAAAAAGTATAAAAAAATTGCATACCTATAAAGCAAACCTGATAAAAACATAACAATAAAACATTGCAGTATAGAATACAATAGAAAAGAGCAGAACAATAGAGAGAGAATAGAGAGAGAGAACAATAAAACGACAACTATTTTTGGTTTTTTTATTTTATATTTTTTTTGTATTTTTATTTTTTTATTTTTTTTGTATTTTTTTTTTTTTTTAACACTTTTTTTAGTAACTTTAACTTTTAACTGTAACTGTACCAGGTTTGGGTCTCTCAAAATGCGATGGCATCTTGGGAGACCCTGTGTTAGTGTGCCTAGTCTGTGCCGTGCTGAACCCTACGCTAATACTCCACTAGTGTATGGTAGCGTTCAAAACATTCACCAATGCATAGACCAGGATTGTCAGGACAGGAGGGACAATAATAGCGGGTGTCACGCCTATATCCGCGCTTGCTGCAGACATGACATCTTTTTTGGGGGGCTCGTTGGGTAGGGGTACTCTGGAGGACATAAGGAAAATGCCTCCCATGCAGCCGGCTTACTGCATTTGGATTGGG
The DNA here is from genome assembly GCA_037952925.1 of Lithobates clamitans. NCBI lineage: Eukaryota > Metazoa > Chordata > Amphibia > Anura > Ranidae > Lithobates > Lithobates clamitans. The sequence goes on along the minus strand of JBBGZY010001281.1, from coordinate 927,062 downwards.
AAGGTGAGGTGGAGCACCATCTGGATACAGAAGGGCTCTGACGATCTCTTCCTGGAATTTAAGGAAGGATCCAGTCCGTCCTGAAGCTCTGTATAGCACATGAGCATTCAGCAAAGCCAATTGAAATAAGTAAACAGACACTTTTTTGTACCAGCGTCTGGCCTTACGGGCAACTAAGTACGGCGCCAACAACTGGTCGTTGAGGTCCACCCCTCCCATATTAAGGTTGTATTCGTGGACACAGAGGGGTTTCTCCACAACACCAGTCGCCGTAGGAATTTGGGTCGTCGTGTCTGCATGAAGGGAGGTGAGAACGAAAACATTCTTCTTATCCCTCCACTTCATAGCGAGCAAATTATTATACTGCAAGCAGGCTCTCTCCCCCAGCCTAAGACGGGACTCTACAAGCCGCTGGGGAAAGCCCCGGCGATTAGGTCGCACGGTGCCACATGCTCCAATCTGATGATCAAACAAGTGACTAAAAAGTGGCACGCTCGTATAATAATTGTCCACGTACAAGTGGTACCCCTTTCCGAATAAGGGTGACACCAAGTCCCACACTATCTTGCCAGCGCTTCCTATGTAGTCAGGGCAGTTTATCGGCTCTACGTGACTATCTTTGCCCTCGTAAACCATAAATCTACATGTATAGCCTGTGGCCCTGTCACAGAGCTTATACATCTTGACCCCGTATCTGGCACGCTTGCTGGGAAGGTACTGTTTGAAGGACAAGCGGCCAGAAAACTTAATCAGGGACTCATCAACGCAGACAACTTGATGGGGGGTAAACAAGTCTGCAAAACGTTGGTTGAAGTGGTTTACGAGGGGCCGAATTTTGTAGAGCCGATCGTATGCAGGGTCTCCACGAGGACGACAGAGTTCATTGTTGTTGAAATGCATGAACCGCAAAATCTGCTCGTATCGTGCCCTGGCCATGGAGGCAGAGAACACGGGCATATGGTGAATTGGGTCAGTGGACCAATATGACCGCAACTCACTCTTTTTGGTTATGCCCATGAGGAGGGAAAGGCCCAGAAAGATCTTAAATTCGGAGACCGTAATTGGTCTCCAATCTCTGGCAAGGGTGGACTGGGGAATAGTGGCGATGTGTTGACCAGCGTACAAATTGCTTTGGTCCACAATAGATCTATAGAGATCTTCGGTGAAAAACAGCGAATAAAAATCGAGTGGCGTAAAGTCAACTGTTTCCACCTGAATTCCGGGTTGGCCAGTGAAAGGGGGAAGTACGGGTGCTGCAGAAGTGGAAGGTTCCCAATTCGGATTGGCCAATGCAGCAGGAAGGGCACTATGGGCACGACGGGCCTGTCTTTGTCTTCTTGGTGGCAGCGGGACACTACTACTGCTTGCCACCTCGCCAGCTTGAACTGCACTTATGGGACTCGCCACGTCACCACGTGATACTGCAGTGCTGGATGTACGACCAGGGTGTACTAGGCCGCTGGTGCTTGCCAGTTCACCAGAAGGAGTAGCGGCACTAGTACCTCTCTGCTCCCTACGAGAGCCCTGCGGTTCATGCACTTCAAGGACAGCATAAGTTCGGGGTCTGGTACGCCTGACCCTAGCAGGGACCACAACTCCGTCGTCAGAGCTATCTGTCATGGAGCCGCTGTCCTCTACAGGTTCGTATTCTGAGCCTGAACTTGACAGATGAGTGACTTCCTCTTCACTATCTGTCATACTCAGAATCCTGTAGGCCTCTTCACTAGTGTACCTTGGATTTGCCATTTTGGCCTCTAAATTTAGGGGTACACTAGTGAGACTCACAGGCAAAAAAGCTCCTGACTGTTAGCGACTATCAAAACGCTACCAAAAAACTGTTAGCGATCGCAGGGATCAGGCCTGACTCTGCGACCGCTGCAGTTGTGTGCTTAGTGTTTTGTAAGTGTCAGTTATCGATCGATACTGCACTTGGGTGGGCTGGGCTGGGCTGGGCGCAGAGGCAAAACGCAGGTGCTAGCAGGTATCTGGGCTGATCCCGCTAACACTGTGTTTCAGGGAACCCTAAACTGCTGGGGAGTATAGATCTGATCGGATCAGATATCGATCCGTTCAGATACTATAGCACTAAGGGAGGTGTATGCTGCGTGCGTGGGTTTTAGCGGTACTAGCGCTAACCTGACGCTGCCTGGGGCGACGCAGACCTTATCAGATCCTAAAAACTTAACTTCTATCACCGCCGGGCAATTAGGGGGTTAAACCTTTATAAGGTAATAAACGGCGGGTGCCCTAAAACTATAATAAACTATAATAAACTGTAATAAACTATAATAAACTACAAAAAACAAACTATCTAACCAGCGTCACCCGTAACACTTATACGGTGATCGCTGGTGAAAGGGTTAACTAGGGGGCAATCAGGGGGTTAAAACCTTTAGCAGGTAGTATATGGGGGTCCCTGTCGCTATAAAACACTGACAGCAAACCTATATACTCACCTCCCTAACTAGCGTCACCTGTGTCACTAATACAGCGATCAGAAAAACGATCGCTTAGCAACACTGGTGACGGGGGGTAATCAAGGGGTTAACTTTTATTAGGGGGGGGTTAGGGGGTACCCTGGACCTAAGGGGGGGTACCCTAGACCTAAAGGGGGCTAACCTAACTGCCCTAACACTTATAACTGACAAACTGACACCAATGCAAAAAAAAAAAAAACACTGCTATTGGTGTCAGAGTGACAGGGGGTACAGGGGGGTGATCAGGGGGTGATCGGGGGGTGACAGGGGGGTGAAAAGTGTGCCTGCGTGTTCTACTGTTAGTGTAGTGTTGGTGCACTTACTTGGATGTCTTCTCTCCTCTGCGCCGGACGAAAAGACCGACTCGAGGAGAGATGACATCACTTCCTTTCCCTCTGTTTACATTACAGAGGGAAAGGAAGCATTTTCATTCGCCGGGAGCGATCGGGAGGGGGTGGCCATCAATGGATGGCCTCCCCCTCACCTCCCATCGCCCGCGAACGAGAGCCGACCGTCTATGGCACCGGGGGGGGGTCCGATCGGACCCCCCACCCGCGGAAGGCAAATCACGTACAGGTACGTGATTTTGCCTGTCCGTGCCACTCTGCCGCAGTATATCTGCGTTAGGCGGTCGGCAAGTGGTTAAGAGTACCACCGCGTGGTCCTCCGTTCCGGAGGCCCACGTTGCTGCGGCGTGTGGGTGGGCCCAGAAGCCTGTCTGGGGCCTACCACAGCAGCAGAGGAACGGTCCTGAGCTGTCTATCCTGAGTGAAGAAGCTGGACAACCGAGGAGGTCCCAGGGGAGGACCCGTCATGGAAGGATCATGCAGAGTGCTGGTCTGGAGAGGGGCCTGGTGACTCAGTTGGAGGACGTATCCTGAAGTAATCTTACTGCATAGTACTGCCGGGTTGGCTTAAAGGTTCAAGTACTGTGTCTGACATTCATCGCAAACCAATACATCCTGTGGCAGAGGATCGTACGGGTTTTATTCCAAACAAGTCTGTGGCAGAGACTTTTGTTCGTGCTGCGTACTGGCTGCTAGGCAAGTGAGAGAGGCCTATCCAGGCAGGCAAAGATTGAGTCCCACAAGGGGAATGTATTCAACCGTTCAACCACAAGTGTTCAAATTCAGAGAATGTTCTAAAGAATACTAAGGAAAGGTATTTGAGCTTCCCTGAAACTTTCCTCCTGCCTCTTTCCTGCTACTTCCTTTATTATTTGTTCATTAAAGCATTGGAAAATCTACTCAAGTGTTAGTGTGTTAGTGTCTACATTGTCCAGAGGTAAACTCAACGGAACCCTAGACCCGGTGCCGGCGAAACAGGTATCGAGAGTAAAGGTAACAGCCCGCTTTAAACCAGCAGCTCCTTTCTCTCCCGAGCACTTCATATTGCATGTACCCGCATCTTCACTTAGACAATATTAAAAAAAAGTGTACTACCACACTTGCTGAATGCAGCCAGACGACTACTCCCAATTTACTGGAAGAAGTCCAACATCCCTACAAGGGAACAGTGGATTGCAGGGGTGAATGCAATACGCGAGTCTGAGGAGTGGATAGCGACCTACCGAGGTTTGCGGGAGAAATACCTAGCAATATGGGCACCCTGGAATGACTTTTCCCCAGACCCACGTTGGGTCCCCTCCAGCTTAGATGCAGCTTTATTAGAGTTAGCAGATCCCTCACTAAAAGCTCGTAGATCAACAAGTGCTGAGAGGTAGAGATACCGTAATTTGAGTAGCTGTTGTGGACTGGCCCTGATTGATGTGACGGATGCCTGTGCTGTGGTGCGCCTGGCGTGGACACGGACGACACATCCCTAAAGAGCATGGGTATGTCTAGCTTGTTCCATCCTGCTCCCCCCTCCCCCCCCCACTTTCTTTTCTTTTTTCTTTTCTGTTTACCTGGTTTATTTTATAACAGTGGATTGTTTTATTGACTCTAAGTTGACGGACGGTGAGACCCCCACGTGAAGCTGCCCCATGGGTAGCGTAATTACAGTAGTCCCTATCTGACAAGCATACTGTTATCACTTAACGCCCCCCCCATGCGGGATGGGGGTGGAGGGTGGTTTGATGGAGGCCTTAGGCCCCCCCCCCCCCCTTCGCCTCACCCGTGGGCCGAAGGATAAGTTATTTGATGTTCAGATAAAAGACTTACCTTTCCAGCTCAAAACTAACTCATGCTCTCAAAAAGGGTCCCGGTGAGCTGATAGAGTATATGGCGGCTTTAGTAGCCTTAAAAATACTAGAGGGTCTCCCCGTCCGACACACATTACTAGACTACTTGATATGTGGTCTGAGATTGTAACATTCTGACCATATTTTGCTCTAAACAAATCAAGTGGTTCATATGTATACACTCGACCCTGCGAGGTCGACTCCACAAACATTTATTTCTCATGGATATGTCTTGTTCTTTTTTTTTGTGTTTGTTTATGTCAAATAACAATAAAATAATGATTACAAAAAAACAGCAGCTCCACCAAGAGTTAGTGCTACATTGGGGAAAGAGGAGAAACACTTAAAGTGGTTGTAAACCCATGGCCGGCGACATTTCTCCCCCGAGTTACTTCCGGGTATCACGGCTCCGGCACTGTGATTTGCCAGAGCCACGATGACATCACTCCCGCGTATGCGCGCGGGAGCCGCCGGTAACTGCACACTCACTGAAGCAAACAGCACATACGTGCCGTTTGCTTCAGTGTGCATGTACCGATGACGTCGGCACATGCAGATATAGGGGATATCTCCTAAACCGTGCAGGTTTAGGAGATATCCGGGGTAGCTACAGGTAAGCCTTATTATAGGCTTATTATAGGCTTACCTGTAGCAAAAAGTGGATTGTAAGGGTTTACAACCACTTTAAAATAACACTAAATATTTTTATCTACACAAATAATCTATCTACTGTATATCCACTACTTAGGCTTGGTTTACACTGGTGCGATGCAGGAAACCCTGCAAATCCATTGCGGGTTCCTGCATCGCACCTGAATCACACTGCCCTCTGGAAACCGCTGTGGGTGTCAATACAAAGTTAATGACACCCCCAGATTGGTTCGCAGATTGCAGTGCAAACTGTGAATACAGACAGGAATCGGATGTGTGAACACGCCATCCAATTCTGGTGCAGACAAGAAAAGGGTCCTGCACGAGTTTGGTATGAATGCGATGCAAATTTAACTATACAGTTTGTATAGCTGAGATTGCATCACACAGACATCACATGTGATCTGCACAGCAATGCAGTGCAAATCACATGCGATGTCTGGCATTGCACCAGTGTGAACCGGCCCTTAAAGTGTTACAGAACCCAGGACCCTGCATTCGCTATATATGGTCTCCCACAGTACACAGAACATGGAAATGCAAATATTTTAGTAAATATAAACCACTAAACACCTTTTCTCATCAGCAGTATATAGCAGTCTTGTGACTTCTATCAGCATCCAGCCAAACACTTGTTAAAGCTTGTAGGATGAGTTTTCATTCTCTTCTGATTGTCCTGATTGGCTCTTGATAGTGCTGATTGGCCCTGGGCTGATCACATTCACCCTCCCAAGAAAAAAAACAACTTTTTTGCAATATACATCAAACTGAGCATGTGCAGAGTGCCCCAAAGGCTCTGTTCTATCAGTAGATGGATTGGGGACAGCAAAAAAAGGGGAGGATAAGAGAAGACAGGATCAAAAAAGCCTTTTTTACACAATGCACAATGTGCAATCCTTAGGTTCCACAGTAAGTATAACAAGCAAGCTTTATTGCATTTACACCACTGATTTTACTGTTGTGGGTTTAGTAACACTTTAACCACTTTACTACCCGCCTATAGTCATATGACGTCCTGGGATGGGATCTCCCATCCTGGGTGGACGTCATATGACGTCCTGGGATTCCCGGCCGTCTAGGGGGCGCGCGCGCGCCGCGCTGCTCGGGACCCGGTGCGTGTGCCCGGCGGCCGCGATGCCGGGCCGGACCGTGGATCTGTGTGTGTAAACACACAGATCCACAGCCTGTCAGCTCTGGGGAGAGCGATCTGTGTTCCCAGAACGGAGGAACACTGATCGGTCTCCTCCCCTTGAGCGTCCCCTTCCCCTTCAGTTAGAATCATTCCCTAGGAAACATATTAACCCCTCCCCGCCCCCTAGTGGTTAACCCCTTCACTGCCTGTCACATTTACACAGTAATCAAAGCAATTTTATAGCATTGATCGCTGTATAAATGTGAATGGTTCCAAAAATGTGTCAAAAGTGTCCGATGTGTCCGCCATAATGTCGCAGTCACGAAAAAAAATTGCGATCGCCGCTAAAAAAATAAATAAATATCTTTTTATTTTTAAAATGCCATAAATCTATCCCGTATTTTGTAGACGCTATAACTTTTGCGCAAACCAATCAATATACGCTAATTGCAATTTTTTTTTACCAAAAATATGTAGAAGAATACGTATCAGCTGAAACTGAGGAAAAATTTTTTTTTTTTAAAAATTGGGATATTTATTATAGCAAAAAGTAAAAAATATTGTGTTTTTTTCAAAATTGTCACTCTTCTTTTGTTTATAGCGCAAAAAATAAAAACCGCAGAGGCGATCAAATACCACCAATAGAAAGCTCTATTTGTGAGGAAAAAAGGACGTCAATTTTTTTTGGGTACAATGTCGCACGACCGCGCAATTGACGTTTAAATTGCGACAGCGCTGAAAACTAAAAATTGGTCTGGGAAGGAAGGGGATGAAATTGCCCTGTATTGAACTGGTTAAAGGTTAAAGTTTTTTTTTTAAAAAGCAAACATCCATACGCACCTCTCATACTCACACTGATGATGCAGCTGTCCTAGAACTAAGAATTGAGGGATCACATGACTGCTGATCGCTCAGTTATTGATCTGCTCAGAACAGAGAGCAATGGCTGTTGGTCATTGCTCCAACGCTCAATGGAGCGGACAGGGGAGATGGCAGGAGTAGCTGGCTCAATCATCTTGAGTCATGTAGCTACAATCGCATGTGACAAGATGGATGGATGGGTGGACACTAGTTTTTGAAAGTTTGTCTGAGAACCATCTGTACATGGGTATGTGAAATTAGTCTGAAGTTTATCTATCTATCTGTCTGTAGCAATATCTTCCCTTATTTATCTTTCTGTGTTCTAATCTAGACAATTGCCAGAAAGGTTTTTAATGGCATTATGGAATTGTGCTACATCTGTGCAATCCTGGAGTTGTAGCATACTGTTAGCATGAGTGACTGGCAACCAGTAGGAACATAGTAACAACCTCTAAGTCAACCTTAAAAGATCATTTAAAAGGAATCACAACTTAAGTATTGTGAGAGAAACACTAATGCCGCGTACACACGGTCGGACTTTCTGGCATACTTGGTCCGGCACACTTTCTGACGGACTTTCTGACGGACTTTGTCCGCCAGGTGCGTCGGACTTTAAAACGGACGGACTTGCCCACACACGACCGGACTCTCCGGCGGGCTAAGTCCGCCCGTCCTTCCGACGGACTTTCGCCGGAGTTACGGCGGACTTTCAGAATGAACGGACTTGCCCACACACGGACAAGTCCGTTCATTTTGAAGGAAAAAGGAAGTCAATTTTGCCGCTTTTATCGGCGAGATTGACACCTTGCGAGCCCCGTCGCGGTGCATACCAGGCCCTTAGGTCTGGTATGGATTATAAAGGAAAGCCCCTACGCCGAAAAAACGGCGTGGGGTCCCCCCTAAAGTCCATAACAGACCCTGATCCGAGCACGCAGCCCGGCCGGTCAGGAAAGGGGGTGGTGACGAGCGAGCGCCCCCCCCTTTCTGAACCGTACCAGGCCGCATGGCCTCAACATGGGGGGTGGGTGCTTTGGGGGAGGGGAGCGCCCTGCGGGCCCCCCACCCCAAAGCACCTCGTCCCCATGTTGATGAGGACAAGGGCCTCTTCCCGACAACCCTGGCCATTGGTTGTCGGGGTCTGCGGGCAGGGGGCTTACCGGAATCCGGGAGCCCCCTATAAGAGGGCCCCCAGATCCCGGCCCCCCCACCCTATGTGAATGAGAATGGGGTACATGGTACCCCTACCCATTCACCTAGGGAAAAAGTGTCAATAATAAAACACACTACACAGGTTTTTAAAATAATTTATTAAACAGCTTGGGGGGGATCTTCCTCCGGCTTCGGGGGTCTTCTTCCGGCTTCGGGCGTCCCTCCGGTTCATCTTCTCCTGGCGTCCGGTGGGTTCTTCTCCTCTCTCTCCGGCCTCTTCTCCCGGTGTTCCAGTTCATCGGCCGGCTCCTCCGCTGTCTTCAGGTAGCTCTCTTGCCAGCGGAGGTCCGGACTTCTGGGCTTCTTGTCTTCTCTTCTCTTCTCCAGATGTTGACACGACGCTCTCTCCGGCTGGACTGTTCTCTGAGGGCTTTGTTGTGACTTATATAGGCGGAGACTCTGCCCCCTTATGATGTCACAGTCCCTGGGCATGCTGGGACTGTGACGTTTTAGGGGGCGTGGTCAACATCACCCAGGGACCACGCCCCCTAAAACGTCACAGTCCCAGCATGCCCAGGGACTGTGACATCATAAGGGGGCAGGGTCTCCGCCTATATAAGTCACAACGGAGCCCTCAGAGAGCAGTCCAGCCGGAGAGAGCGTCGTGTCAACATCTGGAGAAGAGAAGAGAAGACAAGAAGCCCAGATGTCCGGACCTCCGCTGGCAAGAGAGCTACCTGAAGACAGTGGAGGAGCCGGCCGAAGAACTGGAACACCGGGAGAAGAGGCCGGAGAGAGCGGAGAAGAACCAACCGGACGCCGGAAGAAGATGAACCTGGAGGGACCCCCAAAGCCGGAAGAAGACCCCCGAAGCCGGAGGAAGATCCCCCCGGAGCTGTTTAATAAATTATTTTAAAAACCTGTGTAGTGTGTTTTATTATTGACACTTTTTCCCTAGGTGAATGGGTAGGGGTACCATGTGCCCCATACTCATTCACATAGGGTGGGATGGGGGGCCCGCCCCCAAAGCACCCACCCCCCATGTTGAAGGCATGCGGCCTGGTACGGTTCAGGAGGGGGGGCGCTCGGTCGTCCCCACCCCCTTTCCTGACCGGCCGGGCTGCGTGCTCGGATCGGGGTCTGGTATGGATTTTAGGGGGGACCCCACGCCGTTTTTTCGGCGTAGAGATTTCCCTTTATAATCCATATCAGATCTAAGGGCTTGGTATGCCCCGCGCTCGCCGCAATAGGAAAATTTGTTTTTCCTATTGCAGCGAGCGCGAAATGCAATACCCTGCCCTCGCGTCGTATCTGGTCCGTTGGACCAGCATGCACATGAGCGGGCTTTCCGTCGGACCAGCACACAGACGAGCGGACTTTCTGCCAGAAACTGAGTCCGAAGGAAAGATTTAATACTTGTTTCAAATCTAGGACCGCCGGAAAAGTCCGCCGGAGCCTACACACGGGCGGATTGTCCGGTAGACTCTGGTCCGCCGGACCAAGTATGCTGGAAAGTCCGCTCGTGTGTACGCGGCATAAGGCTCCATTTACACCTGAGTGTTTTGTAGCTTGAAGCCTGAAGCTACAAAACGCTGGAGGGAAAAAATCAATTATTCTCTATGGAGATGGTTCACATCTCCACTCTAAAACGCCTGAAGCCCTACGCCTGAAGCTCAAACAAGTTCTGGACCCTTTTTTGTCACGCGAATTGGGCAGATTTGGGCATTTTTCTGCTTTTTACTTTGGTGACCTTTTTCCCTGCACGAAATCGCTGCAAATCGCGGTAAAAACCGCCGCAAATCGCGGTAAAAAATGCAGCAAAAACGCTGCAAAATCATGGTAAAATTGAGCGATTTTCTGCCTGAAAACGCCAAGCTCAGGTGTGAATGGGGCCTAATAAAACAGTTTGGTAGTGAATGAATGTATCTGTGTCACTTGATTTCCCGAAAGCTAGCCTAATTAGGCTTAAATTATGATAAAGCTACGACTGTCCTTATTAGTGAAAGCTAGCTATTCACACATTTGCTGGAATCTGCTGCACTGTACTGCCTGTAGTTATGAAAACTTGTGTTCTTAATATTACAGAGATAATTATGTATGTGCTTCCTTTCTCCTGGAAGGCTGGATTAAAAACCCCAGAAGAAGGAGGTAGAGAGGGAGAGGTTTGGAGACCACATGTTCTACCATGCAGGAATTATTAGGCAAGTGTCTCTATTTTGAATAGTTTACCATTGTTACCCATAGTGTCTGGGTAGATAGATAAAGATATATATATATATCTGTCCCTTTATTATCTTACAAGAACTATATCAGATAGTTTGGTCTGTGATACAGTGTGCGGGTGTATTGGTCACCTTGCTATATATACTAGTAACTAAAGCTGTTTATTACAAAAGGGTTTACATGCAGCTCCTGTTATTTTCTGTAACCCTGTCCCTTCTGTCCTTGGATTCTATCTTGGATTCTATAGCTAGTTTTAGCTCAGGACTCACTAACCAACATAGGCTAGAGCCAGGTTAGGCATTCAACAACCCATAGGTAGTTAGAGGTCCAGTTGCATGGCAGATTAGAAGCTACCTAAGGGATTAGGATGCAGAGTAGAAAGGCTTTATCCGAGTTAAAATATCACATCACAGTTTCCGCTGGTGAGAAGTTGCTTTCCAGGCCAGTTGGACAACGGTTGGAAGATCTCCACATCATCACTGATTCTGTCTTCAACATCTAGGGTCTAGACAGACACTGCATTATGATCATTGTCAGGAGCGAGCTCCTTCAACTGGACCTTTCTGCAACATTCAAGTGGAGGTTTTTTTTTTTAATCAATTAATATAACCAGGTATACTGTATGTACACAATTCAACCAGAACTCCTGTTGGGCCTTTTGTTCATATTAGTTGTTTGTACATTGGAGGTATGTACAGGCAGTCCCCGGGTTACAAATAAGATAGGGTCTGTAGGTTTGTTATTAAGCTTTTTTTATATAAAGCTTATATTATTCCCATAGTGGTGTATATCTGTTGCTTATGGTTAATGTCATATGTCATATGTTGGCGGCAGTAGTTCCTCTATTACTGTGATTAGAATACTGGTTAATTTTCCAGGAGGGTAATCCCCTCTGTTCACATATGCTCTGTCATGTGTGGATGCACTGCCAACATTATTATGAAACCCACTCTTCCACTTAGCAAAGGTTCTGGCTCTTTTATTTATCTACAGATGTAGCACAATATCCTGTTTGGGGAGGGCCATTTCTTATCACCCCCCCCCCCCCAAAAAAAATAAATAAGAAAAATAAAAGGGTTTCATATTCTTTCACAAACCTTGGGAAAACCAGACTATGTTGGTCTGCAGAGAGAGACTGTGTGATGGCAGCCTTGTATGTAGAAGCTATGATTTTGTGGAGCTGTACACAAGGTCCATTTCCTTTGTAGAAAAATGGAAAATGTATTTTCAAATACTTACTGTAATTTTCCTTTCCTGATGGACCCCATTGCAGCCTATGTGTGGGTTAAACCCGCCTCCTCTCCAATGCTATAGGACCCCTACTCCCATAAATTTGAGCTCCCCACTTCCGTTACTAGCCAACTCTTGACCAAATGGGTGGGAACTCCATCTGCCATGGAGTCCATCAGGAAAGGAAAATTACAGTAAGTATTTGATAATACATTTTCCGTTTTCCTGACATAACTTCCTGACATAATTTCCTGAAATAACTAGCCAGTCCACATGGGTGGTGTTAGGTACCTGGTAGGAGAGCCTGACTTTGTAGGAGAAGACCTCTCATACAACGCTGGTTCAGGAGCCACTGGAGTGGGGACAGTGGTCTCCTGAGCGCAGTGGGGTAGGAGTGCCTGTTGAGCTGAGTCTCTGATGCAGAAGAGGTGAGAGATCCCGCAGGGATGGCTGGACTGCAGATCAGGTGAGACTGGAAGCAGCAGACTGGAACACTTGAATGTGCAGAGGTCTCTGGAGCTGAAGCTGAAGGTGCAACAGCAAGGACAACAGGAACAAGCAGGGTCAGACGATCCGGGTCAGCTAGGATATAAGGCAGGCAAGTACAGCAGGCAGAGGCAGAGTCAGTAGGCAGGCAGAGTTCGGCAACGGTATCAGGCAGGTAGCATAAGAGTAGTCAGACAAGCCGGGTCGGATTGGAGCAGGACGGATGGTCAAACAAGCCGGGTCAGATAGGTAGCAAACAATCAGATAACAAACACTAGAATCACGAAGCTGAGACGAAGCAGCAATGTGTCACAGCACAGAGGGGCTTTTAAATGCACTTTGGCGCCAAACCGGCGCTATCGCGAACGCGCGCACGCCCGTCCGCGCCCACGTGCACACGCGCGCGCGCCCAAGCGCCGCGAACCCGCGCGCGCCCTAGCGCCGCGCCGATGCCCGGGAACAGCAAGCATTTGCCGAGCAGCGCGCAACGGCGCGCGCCGGCGCATAGGCGTACGCCGACGCCCCGGTTCGGTGCCAATGGTGCCCTGACATTGCCCCCCCCCAAGGGGCAACCTCCGGGTGCCCAAAAGCCTTTTCTTCTCCGGATGACTAGAAAAATAGGCTTGCACTAAACGTCTGGCATGTACATTACAATCTGGTTCCCAAGAATTACTTTCTGGGCCGTAGCCCCTCCACTTAATTAGGAACTGGATCTGACTTTGTCTTTTCCTGCAATCAAGGATGGCCTCGACCTCAAATTCCTCGTTGCCATCAACCACAATGGGCTCAGGAGGTCTAGTTCCTCTGCCGGGGAAGGGATCAGGTACAGCAGGTTTGAGCAATGACACATGAAACACAGGATGTATTTTGAGAGAGTCAGGTAAAGTCAGTTCATATGAAACTTCATTGATCTTCCTTTTGACCGGAAACGGTCCCATAAATCTAGGTGCCAACTTCTTAGAGGGACATGCTAGTTTAATGTTACTTGTAGATAGCCATACCTGGTCACCAAGCTGAAGCTTCAATTCCCCTCTTCTCTTTCGGTCAAAGATCCTCTTGCTGTCCGCCTGAGCCTTGGATACTGCTTCCTGCAACATCTGGTTGTTGTGGTTGATGAAGTCTACCGTACTCTGTACTGCCGGGACTGAAGACTCTGGAAGGAAATCAGGTAAAAAGGTTAGATGGAACCCATAATTGGCAAAAAAGGGGGATTGGCCGGTGGCTGAGTGTTTGGCATTGTTGTAGGCAAATTCTGCTAGCGGCAGCAAGGATACCCAATCATCCTGTGAGAAAGAGGTAAAACATCTGATGTACTGCTCAAGAGTCTGATTGGTCCTTTCCGTCTGACCGTTGGTCTGAGGGTGATAGGCCGAAGACAGAGCCAGTTTGATTTTTAAAGATTCACACAGGGCTCTCCAAAAACGTGAGGTAAATTGTACCCCCCTGTCAGAGGTTATGTTTACAGGAATTCCGTGGAGTCTAATGATTTCTTTAATGAAAATGTGAGCTGTTTCCATAGCTGACGGAGTTCCTTTTAATGGGAGAAAGTGGGCCATCTTGGTAAAACGGTCTACTATCACAAAAATAGCAGAACAACCTTCTGAACATGGGAGTTCCACAATAAAGTCCATGGATATCATCTTCCAGGGCCTATCAGGTACAGGCAAGGGTTTTAACAGACCCCAAGCTCTACTCCTGGATGTCTTATTCTGGGTACAGATAGGGCAAGATTTGACGTATCTCTCACAAAAGTCCTTCAAATTGGGCCACCAGAAAGTACGCTGTACCAATTCCAGAGTTTTACGAACCCCAAAGTGGCCTGCCAGTGGGTGATCGTGAAGGAGTGCCAGGACCTTGACCCGAACCTCCTCAGGAACAAAAATTTGACTACCTTTCCAGAACAGTCCGTCCTTGCTACTTAGGGTAAGGCCTGAGGGTCTGGTTGCTTCAGAAGATGCTCCCTTAATCTGAGAAAGAAGATCAGCTTGAATGAGCAAAAAATTGTTTGCAGGTAAAATGGTGTCTGGGGTAGATAAATCCTTTGGGTTGTCATGCATTCGAGATAATGCGTCTGGTTTAACATTTCTTGAACCCGGTCGATACGTAATGTGGAAGGCAAAGCGTGAGAAAAACAGCGCCCAACGGGCTTGACGGGGTTTCAACCTTTTAGCGGATCGCAAATATTCTAGGTTCTTATGATCAGTGTAAATTAGTACTGGATGCACAGCCCCCTCCAACAGGTACCTCCACTCTTCCAATGCAGTCTTGATGGCGAGAAGCTCTCGATCACCGACATCATAGTTTCTCTCTGCAGGGGAGAGTTTTCGGGAGAAGAATCCTACGGGATGCATAATATCCTTACTGCCCTTTCGTTGCGAGAGTATCGCACCGACCGCTATCTCAGAAGCGTCCACTTCTAGAATGAATGGCAAGGATGGTTCAGGGTGACTAAGAATAGGTGCTGAAGTAAAAAGTCTCTTAAGGTTCACAAAAGCCTCTTGGGCTAGATGATTCCAGGAGAAACGGGTATTCTGCTTGGTCAGTTGTGTGATTGGTGCGATTATAGCAGAGAACCCCTTGATGAACTTCCTGTAAAAGTTTGCGAACCCGATGAATCGCTGAACCCCTTTCTTGTCCAGGGGTACCAGCCAGTCCAGGACGGCAGAAACCTTTTGTGGGTCCATCTTGATGCCAGTCGATGAGATAATCAAGCCCAGGAATTGGATGCTTTGTTTCTCGAATTCGCATTTTTCCGCTTTTGCATACAGCCTGTGTAAGCGGAGACGACCCAATACTTGACAAACATGTTTCCGATGGAGATCTAGGGATTCCGAGAAGATCAAAATATCGTCTAGATATGCGATCACAAACAGGTCTAAAAAGTCTCTAAGCACATCATTAATTAGGTGTTGAAAAGTTGCAGGGGCATTACAGAGTCCAAAAGGCATGACTAGATATTCATAATGCCCGAATCGGGTCCGAAAAGCTGTTTTCCACTCATGCCCAGCCCGAATGCGGATCAGATTGTAGGCCCCTCTTAGATCAAGCTTAGAAAAAATAACAGCAGTCCTTAATTTCTGGAATAGTTCGGGTATCAAGGGTAGGGGATACCGATTTTTAATCGTGATCTTATTCAATTCCCGGTAGTCAATACACGGGCGGAGAGATTTGTCCTTCTTGGTAACAAAGAAAATTCCTGCCCCTGCTGGAGAAGTAGAGTGACGAATAAATCCTTTGGCTACGTTTTCATCAATGTATGCTTTCAACACTTCTTGTTCCTTTTCGGATAGGGGGAAGATGCGTCCAAAGGGAATTTCGGATCCTGGCAGCAACTCGATGGGGCAATCGTAGGGACGATGAGGTGGAAAGGAATCTGCCCCCTTTTTGCTGAAGACATCCAAGTAGTCATGATAGTGTTTGGGAATAGCTTGACGATTGGTCTGGTCGGAGTCCACACAAAGTAGAGTAGCTTGGGGATCCGAGTCTTTCGCCAGACAGTGTTCCTGACAGTAGGGTGACAGAAATTTTATTTCTCCAGTTGCCCAATGAATGTGTGGATTGTGGGCCTGAAGCCAGGGAATGCCCAGGATGATGGGAAACATGGGAGAGGAGATGGCGTCAAGGGTCAGCAGTTCCTTGTGTTGAGAAGAAGTCGTAGCGGGTAATGGCAGGGTTTCTTGTGTCACTTGTCCAGATCTGATACGGGAGCCATCAGCAAGGAAGACAGAGAGTCCATGGGCTTTAGTCTGTAAAGGGATGTTGTGCAGGTTGGCAAAACTTAAGTCTATGAAGCAGCTGCATGCCCCGGAGTCAATAATTGCGTTGACTTGGAGTGTCTTTTCTTGAAGCTGTAATGAGAGAGGAATGGCAAGATGGGTAGAATTTGTGGATAAAGCAGAGAGATTGGTAGGTATAGGAGATGAACACTTACTCATTCTGATTGGGCAATTATGGACATAATGCCCGGTTCCTCCACAGTAGAGACACAGGTTCAATTGTCGGCGACGGGCACGTTCTTCGGGGGTCAGGGCAGGTCGCATCAGACCTAGCTGCATTGGTTCGGAGGTATCCAATGTGGTATTGACTGGCGGTGGACTTGGCACAGGTAGGTAGCGAGATGCAGGAATCGGTGCACGTGGTGTCATCCAGGTCGGGCGGTTAGGTTGAACTGCTCGTTCAGATCGGCGTTCTCGGAGGCGACGATCGATCTGGATGGTTAGGGTGATCAAGGCCTCCAAGGTGTTTGGAATACCGACTCGAGCCAGTTCATCTTTTAGATTTTCAGACAGTCCAATGCGGAATTGATGACGCAGAGCCGCGTCGTTCCACTGGGTATCCGCGCTCCAACGTCTAAATTCAGCAACATAGTCCTCCGCAGGTTTGCGGCCTTGTTGGAGCGCGAGCAGAGCAGATTCAGCTGTGGCAGTCAGTTGAGGATCCTCATACAATTGTGCCATAGCTTAGAAGAAGGCTGATAAGGATTGGGTTGGGGCTGAGTCCCCTTCAAGTAAACGGTGTGCCCAGGTCTGTGGTTCCCCTTGGAGGAGGGAAATGACAAATCCAACTTTTGTGGCTTCCAATGAAAAGGTTCTGGGCTGTAAGGCAAAAAAGAGCTGGCAGGCATTGCGAAAACCTCGAAACTTAGACCGGTCTCCGGAGAATCTTTCAGGAGTGGGGACTCGTGGTTCAGGAGGGAGCATTACCACTGAAGGCCCTGGAACAGTCTGTGTTGGGGCGGCCGGTGAAGAGGAGGTTGAAGGATTAACCCCTGCGAGGTTCTGGACTTGTCCCTCCAGCCTGTTGTAATTGTCCTGAAGAGCCTGCACTGCTTGGGTGAGGGCTGCCAGGTGTGTGCATATCTCCTTCAATGGAGAGGTATCTCCTGCAGGCTCAGACATGGCTGCTTCGTACTGTTAGGTACCTGGTAGGAGAGCCTGACTTTGTAGGAGAAGACCTCTCATACAACGCTGGTTCAGGAGCCACTGGAGTGGGGACAGTGGTCTCCTGAGCGCAGTGGGGTAGGAGTGCCTGTTGAGCTGAGTCTCTGATGCAGAAGAGGTGAGAGATCCCGCAGGGATGGCTGGACTGCAGATCAGGTGAGACTGGAAGCAGCAGACTGGAACACTTGAATGTGCAGAGGTCTCTGGAGCTGAAGCTGAAGGTGCAACAGCAAGGACAACAGGAACAAGCAGGGTCAGACGATCCGGGTCAGCTAGGATATAAGGCAGGCAAGTACAGCAGGCAGAGGCAGAGTCAGTAGGCAGGCAGAGTTCGGCAACGGTATCAGGCAGGTAGCATAAGAGTAGTCAGACAAGCCGGGTCGGATTGGAGCAGGACGGATGGTCAAACAAGCCGGGTCAGATAGGTAGCAAACAATCAGATAACAAACACTAGAATCACGAAGCTGAGACGAAGCAGCAATGTGTCACAGCACAGAGGGGCTTTTAAATGCACTTTGGCGCCAAACCGGCGCTATCGCGAACGCGCGCAGGCCCGTCCGCGCCCACGTGCACACGCGCGCGCGCCCAAGCGCCGCGAACCCGCGCGCGCCCTAGCGCCGCGCCGATGCCCGGGAACAGCAGGCATTTGCCGAGCAGCGCGCAACGGCGCGCGCCGGCGCATAGGCGTACGCCGACGCCCCGGTTCGGTGCCAATGGTGCCCTGACAGGTGGGTATGCTGATCAAAAAGAAATTTCATTTGGCCCATCAACTGACATAAAGGTATTAATGGAGGCCCAAGAGGCTGCTTTAGAGATGACATCTGGAGCCACATGCGGGGCTGCTGCCCACGAAGCCGCCATACCCTTGGTGAAATGTGCCGTCACTGCCTCCGGAGGATCCAAGCCCTTAGCTGTATAAGCTTGCTGGATGAACTGGACGATCCAGGCTGCAATTGTTCTAAACGAAGCTCGCTTCCCTCTGTTACTGCCAGAGTGCAAGATGAACAGATAGTCGGAGCGTCTAAAGCAGGAAGTAACTTGCAGGTAATCCTTCAGTATTTCGCCCACATCCAAAGGATGAACTACAGAGGACCCCGGGGTCCTGAATGTAGGTAGGACAATTTCTTGGTTCTCATGGAACATTGAAGTAACTTTCAGGTTTGAGCCGAGCATAGGGATGGGGACCACCCGGTCCAGGAAGAAAGCCAGGAAGGGTTCTTCATGACCCAGAGACCCAATCTCAGAAACCCTTTTGGCCAACATAATGGCAACTAGAAAGGCGGCCCTTGCAGAAAGGTCTTTAACAGAAAGAGGAATGGTCTCTGAGGTACTGAGGCCAGACAGAAAGTCCAGAACAAAAGGAAGATCCCACTTGGGGAACCTCAGTCTTCTTTGGGGCCTGAGTCTTGTCGCCCTACGGAAAAACGGCCTGATTAGAGGGTTAGTCGCCCATGATGCCCCAGAGAAGGCTGACAGGGCTGAGACTTGGACTCTGAGAGAGTTGATTGCTAAAGACAGATCTAGGCCAGATTGAAGGAAGCTGAGGATATCCTGCACTCCTGGATATTTGAACGATTTGCCCGTAGAGGATGAGAACTCAACGAACTTGGTCCATATACTCTCATAGATTTTATTTGTACTCGTTTTCCACAAGCTCATGAGGGTGGAAATTACTCTTGAAGTGCATCTGAGCAATTCCAGCCTCTCCCTCTCAAGCACCAGACCATCAGTGTCAGTAACGCCAGACAAGGGCACAGGACTGCCCTCTGAGAAAGAAGGTCCGGCCTGAGAGGAAGAGGCACCAGATTCCGGAAGCTGAGCTGCATCAGAAGGGGAAACCATGGCCTGTTTGGCCAGTAAGGTGCAATCATCACTACCTCGATCGCTTCCGCCTGGAGTCTCTGTAAAACCCTGAAAATGATCGGGAGCGGGGGTAAGGCGTATGCCCTGTTGAAGCTCCATTAATCCATCAAGGCATCCACCTCAAAGGCCTGACTGCAACGGCCCTGTGTGAAATACTTCTGGATCTTGAAGTTACAGGGGGGTGTATATAGGTCCACTTTGGGATTGACTCCCAAGGATAGGATCCATTCGAACGTCTGCACGTGAAGAGAGCATTCTTTGTTGTCTAACTGTGTGCGAGACAGGAAGTCCGCTTGGGCCTTCTGAACCCCGGGGATGAAGGCCGCTGAAATATTGGCCAGGTTTTTCTGAGCTAAGGACATGATGGGCTCGACTTCTTGGAGCATTGTGGAGCTCCGAGTGCCCCCTTGCCTTTTCACATGGGAGACCGCTGTGGTGTTGTCCATTCTCAGTAATACAGACTCCTCTTTCAGGAGATGAGTAAATGATTGAAGGGCACACTAAGCTGCTCGTAGTTCCAGGACGTTTGAGCCCAGGTTGTAAAGACAGGTATCCCACTTGCCTTGTGCAAGCTCTGACCTGCAGAGGGCTCCCCAACCGGTCTTACTGGCATCGGTTGTGACCGTGACGCATGAGACGGGGCAACGGAGTGGCAGGTGAGCAGATTTCTGTGCTGGAGCCACCAGAAGAGGCTGTCCCTCATCACTGAGGTTATGTGAAGGGCCTGTGAGATTCTCCCTCGGATGACTGGGATCTTCTCCACTGGAAGAGAGATGGTGTTCACCTCCGTGTCGAACTGGGACCCTAGGTACACCAGGCGCTGAACTGATTCCAGATGGCTTTTCTCCAAGTTTAGGAGCCAACCAAACTCGAGCAGTGTGGTGATAACCTGCTCTCTGTGGATCAATAGTTGCTCCCTGTCTTTGGACAGTAACAGGAGGTCGTCGAGATAGTGGTACAAGCGTATCCCTTTTGTACTGATGAGGTCCACTAAGTCGATTGAGATTAACCAATCTCCTGGCTGCACAGCTTGTTGGATGGTAGACAAAGTTTCCATCTTGAATCTTTCGTATTTTATTAACTTGTTTAGGTAAGTTAGATCTATCACGTGGTGCCATGAACCATTTTTCTTCTGCACAAGAAAGAGAGGGGAGTATACCCCCTGGAACTCTTCGCCTTTTGGGACAAGCACCGCAGCTCCTTGTACTATCAGCGAGTCCACATAGGACAGTAACACTTGCTTCTATTCTTCTGACTGTGGTAGCAGAGTGGAGATAAATCTGGGGGGAGGAGTACTGGTGAAGGACCATGTCTGGCCTATGGAGACTGTGTTGATGGTCCAGCTTCCCTCAAACGCTCGGTACTGCGTCTTCTAAGCTGAGGTCTCTTCTGACCAAACAAACGCCTATCCTGGGGCAGGAAACCCACCCGCGGCTTGAGCTATAGTGCTATCCAGCCTGTCACCAAACAATGAGGGCCCCTCAAAGGGGATCCTACACCAGTCTTGCTTAGATGCTGGATCAGCGAGCCAAGAGCACAACCACAAGGCCTGTTTGGCCGTGACCGAGGATAGCATAGTCCGGGCCAACAGGCGGATCAAGTCGATAGAAGCCTCCACCAGGAAGGCAACGGCTAGCTTCAACTCCTGGACTACCGGGCCCCTGGCCAGATCTTCTGAAACGCCCTTGATCACGGAGTCAACACTTTCTGTCCAGGCATCCATAGCCTTGGACATGGCCGCAAGGGCCAAGGCGGGTTTGCAAGCCATACCGGCTAGCCCGAAAATTCTCTTGAGGTCTTGGTCTATTCTCCTCTCAAGCCCATCTTTGAAGGATATGGTGTTTTCTAAAGGAAGAGTGATGTGTTTGTCGAGTCGCATCAGTGCTGCATCAACAAGGGGAGCAATTTCCAGATATTTCACTTCTTCCGCCTTGAAGGGGTATAATCTGGAGGTTTTGTATGGAAAGGTTTTCCCCAATGGGGCTTTAAAACAGCAATAATCTGGAGGTTTTGTTAGACATAGAAAATTTCTTGTCCATCTTACTTCACTCCTTGTCAAAGACATCCTTTAATTCGGAAAGGAGCAGGAAATTAGAACGTTGGCTGCCATGGAAGAAAAGAAGCGTCAGACGTTGCCAGACATCTCGGGCATACCCAGGCAATCTTCCCATTGTCACTGGGGTATCCTCTGCCTGAAAACCACACACCCGCCCATGGCTGGGCCCTGGGTTTGCACTGCATGAATGGTATGCTAAACTTCTGCCATCCCAGTCGGACGTCATGCAGGAACAAACGTGAGTGCACGCGATGTAGGTCCATAGAGGAGGACAAAAAAGGAACGCAGTCTCTAGTGGTGAGCTCAAATTTATGGGAGTTGGGTCCTATAGCATTGGAGAGGAGGCGGGGTTAACCCACACGTAGGCTGCCATGGAGTCTGTCAGGAAAGAAGTGTTACTCTGTACTAATTGCTGGGCAGGCTAGGTTTTTTTTATGTAATATTTTTTTCTTTTTTACCTGAAGTTGCTTGATGCCAGAAATGTTGCTTTTGTGTATTTAATAGTGGAAATGCAATAAAGCTAGTTACAACTAATAATACATTTGTGCTACTGTGTGCAAATTTCCTTGTTTAAGGCTCTCTGCCTCAAAAGACAGCATTCGAAAGGCTGCTGTCATTACATTTTCTGGCCTGTGTAGTCTTGATATGGTTTCACTCTTGAAACTTCCCCACTATAGTGTGCTCTTTGGTTTTTGTTTATTTTTCCAGATGTTAAGGTTCTTATTTCTGTTTTTTTTTGCTTCTTATATATTATGTCAATTTTCCTTCCTTTTCACATATTGTTTTCTTAAAAGTGGTAGTAAAGTCTTTATTTTTTTTTAAATGGTCCCCTGTGCAGGCTTAGGTGATAATGTACTTGTATGCACTGCATACTAGTACAATATGACAGGCTTACCTGCAGATGGAGCCCTCCAGTGCTGCACTGACAAGGCTCTCTTTGGTCTCTGGCAGCTTGCATCTTTGCCGGCTCTTCCTTCCGGGTTCCCGATCTTCAGGCGCTTGAATGGCTGTGCCGCAGGTGACGTCAATCCTGCACATGCGCACATGAGTCACATCACTGTGGCACGCAGAGCGAGCCATAAATGTGGTCTGAGCTGCACATGTGCGGCTCAGATCACATTACCCACTGACAGGCAGTGGGGGCCATTTGTGACAGAAGAGACCACTAGGGTGTCTCCTGTTTAAAAAGCCTGCTTGTCAGTGGATTTTCACTTGTAATGCCGCGTACACACGATTGGACTTTACGGCATACTTGGTCCGGCGTACCGGATTTCGTCTGACAATTCGATCGTGTGTGGGCTCCAGCGGACTTTGTTTTCTCAAAAATTTGACGGACTTACGGACTTCATGTACGAATCCGTCGGACTTTGGTTGATTGTGTGTAGGCAAGTCTGTTCATTCGGAAAGTCCGTCGAAAAGTACGCCAGACAAAGTCTGCCGTAAAGTCCACTCGTGTGTACGCGGCATAAGAGTTTACTACCGCTTTAGTGTAATTAGTTACTTGGATTTGGGTCCACACTGTTGTACTGAAATAACATGGACGTTAAAGCAAAGGGCTAACTGTTTGCACATTTAATCTGAAAGGCACCCCCAGCACCTGCAGTACACCCCAATGCACAGTAAGAGACTACTGTGCATTGTGGTGTGCTGTATTACAAAAAATAGTGTGTGCATTTTTTTTTTTTTAATGCGTAATTAGTGTGCGGCATAACATGCTTTAACACGTGTTTTAATGCAACACAACAGTGTAAATCCAGCTTAAATATTAAAACAGCATTCAGACTAATGGTGAGGAACAGCGCAGCAGTACAAGGCTGTAGTCAACATTAATAATCAGCAGTAAACGTATGAAACAAAAGAGGAACTATAGCAAAATTTGAATGTTTCCCAATTATGTTTCATAACCTATGGGGTTATTTACTAAAGGCAAATCCACTTTGCACTACAAGTGCATTGCAAGTGCACTTGAAAGTTCACCTGCAGTGCACTTGGAAGTGCAGTCGCTGTAGATCTGAGGGGGACAAAAAAGAGAGCTTTCCCTTATTTCAGATTTTCCCCTCAGATCTACAGCGACTGCACTTCCAAGTGCACTTTCAGGGCAATTCCAAGTGCACTTGCAGTGCACTTGTAGTGCAAAGTTGATTTGCCTTTTGTAAATGACCCCCCATTGTGTACTTTAGAATGCAGACAACAAGGTTTATCAGCAACATTTTTTCATGTTCAAACAGTGTGAACCTTTAAGTGGCTGTAACACACTTTTAGTTTTCTGCGTGACAGTTTCTGATGACAGATAAGAATTCCTTGATCCACAATGTCTTGCCTGAACTTGTTGAACCTGAAAGTGTATTTAACATTACCAGTTTTGTTTTATGTTTTGAAAAGAGTAGGTGAGAACCCCTATCAAGTTTTTAGGGTTTTTGTTGCTGTCCCACTTGTGAAATTTCCCTTCACTTACTGCCCCATAGACACATAAAGATGTAAGAGACAATTTCTCCAAAATGAGGAGGAATTCCCTTTTAGACAGGCTTTGTCAGAACAGGTTCCCCCATCTGAAAATTTCCCATTATCTCTTGTTCCTGTGATAGCTGTAAAATGTTGATTTCTTATCTTGTTATGTAATGTAATAGATAGATAGATAGATAGATAGATAGATAGATAGATAGATAGATAGATAGATAGATAGATAGATAGATAGATAGATAGATAGATAGATAGATAGATATTGTACATATACTTTAATGAACTCTAGTGTAGCACCCTCTACCAATAGGTAGGTGCTAGGGTAGGATTTTTGCTGGTTTAGTCTGTCAGCGCATGTAAATTTAGGCAGGCCTATGCTTTGAGCTAGGCCTGTTTGTTTTGATCTGGGTGCAGGGAGTGGTTAGTGTAGCAGTGAATGTGGCCACCTGTGCCCTAGTTCTGAGGTGCCTCCCCTGCTTCCAGGGAGAATGTTCTGGAAGAGGGGCAGGGCCTGGAACTGGAGTGGCAGGCAGCTCATGTGGGAGCCTCCTATATAAGCTGAGGTAACATGCCACTAGGGGGAGTTGTCGGCAGGGTGAAGTGGAGAATGGAATACTAGACCGCAGCAGGAGGGCACCCCCACCGGGGGGGGGGGGTGCGCCGATCGCAGGAGGAGGCCCGGGGAGAACTGTGAGGGAACTTTGCCTTTACACCATCATTGGCAATGTCCTCATCATTACACGGTGAGTGATGAGGAATTCCTGGAGCAGAGGGACAGGTGAAGCTGTCGGAACGCATGGTCCGGGTAAGTTCTCCATCAAGGACTCGGGGCAGAGAAAGGTCGGTGAGTGTACCACAGTGGAGAGCTGGATGTGCCAGGAAGTCTGTGAGGGAACTTCACTTTTACATGGTCATTAGTGAAGACCTTATCATTACACGGTCAATAATGAGGATTCCTGGATCAGAGGAGAGATTGTGGGGAGTTGTGTCAAATCAATGTGGCCTAAGGGCACAGGATTTGCAAGTAGGGCTAGCTGGGAACAGTAGTCCACCGCTCAGTATGTGTTTTTAAGCTACTAGGCCTCCGGGGAGAGGTACTGCAGGCCTTTGGCCTAGTAGCAGCGAGCAACAAGAGTCTGCATAAGGAATTATTCAGAGTGGATCCTTTTGCCTAAAGAAGAAGCTTTGACAATACACTAATAACTACAGTACAAGTTTGTGCAGGAGGAGAGGATTTCTGAGAACATCACCCTTACACGGTCAAGGGTAATGTCCTCATCTTTACACAGTCTTATGCCCCGTACACACGATCGGACATTGATCGGACATTCCGACAACAAAATCCATGGATTTTTTTCCGACGGATGTTGGCCCAAACTTGAATTTCCGATCGCCAAGAACGTGGTGACGTACACCACGTACGACGAGACTAGAAAAGGCCAGTTCAGAACCAAGCGCGGCACCCTTTGGGCTCCTTTTGCTAATCTTGTGTTAGTAAAAGTTTGGTGAGAGACGATTCGCGCTTTTTCAGACTCGTGGTTTTCAGATCGTTTTCTGCTGTTCAGTTTGTGCTTGTGGGTTTGTATCTGCTCTTCAGTGCGTGCAGCAAGTGACGTGTGACTCTTGTCATTCTGTTTTTGTTCGTTTGTTACTGTTTTTCAGGTCGCTCTTCACAGGCCTTGCTGTTCTTCAGTGCGTTCTGTTACTTCGTTCTGAGCAGCCGACCGTTTTCTAGCCATGTTGCGTATACGTACTCCTCATAGAGTTCGTTCGGGCTTGGTGTTGGGGTCCTTACCTTGACAAAAGTCCAGTCCATGAACAGGCTGGGGAGGAGTTCATGGACCAAGAATTGGTTGCTTCAGCGTGACCAGTTCTGTCATATGCCTTAGGTCCGTGAGATCCGTTAGAATAATCCTGATGATTTCAGGAACTTTCACCGGATGACAGACCCCGTATTTCACCGTTTGTTGGCTTTGCTGACCCCCTATATCAGCAGGCAGGATACCTGCATGAGGCAAGCCATCACTCTGGAGCAGAGGCTCATCGCCACCCTGCGGTACTTGGTGATGGGGAGAAGCCTGCAGGACTTGAAGTTCTCAACAGGCATCTCCCCCCAGGCTCTGGGGATCATTATCCCAGAGACCTGTTCTGCCATCATTCAGGTCCTGCAGAAGGAGTATATATGAAGGTAAGATTTTTATCCTTTAATATCACATTTTATTGTATTTAATGTTTGATAATATATTGTATTTCTTTCCTCATTCCCTAATTACCATGATTGGAATATGCTGTGAATGTCCCCTTTGTCCTCATGCATGCTGGATTTTTATGTCATTATTTTTGTTGTCCTTCATACATATTTGCCTTCACTTACCTCCCCAGCATGGTCTCCTGGCCCTATATTGACCTCATGTAGTCACTTAACAATGTATTTTATCAGCTCCATAGTAGTGCTTTACCCCAAACACCCCCTAAAATGTTTTGAAATGTGATTTGTGCTCTAAATTCAGGCAGAGTGCCAGAGGCTTTTTTTGGGGGGGGTCCCCAAATCATTTTTAACCCTCCCTCCCCCCCAACTGCTAAGTCAGCTGATAACAATTCTCTATCTATCCTCAATCATCTATCTGCTGACTTTGCCAAACCCATACACACTATACCCATCTCTTTTGTGGTCAGATTTATGGATGAATTCCCCAAAGCATATAGTGCAAGGGCCTGCCTGAATACTTTCAAATGGTACTGTTTCAAGTTTCTGTATACTATTATTATCTTGATAGGTAATAGCAGAATGTCCAAATGTGCTCAAATGTGTACAGTGTGTATTTATATCTTTATATTATGACACTTCTTACCTGTCCAGTGGGCTGCCAATAGTGTAACTAAGGAGGGGCTGTTCAAAGTAATACCCATTATTTAGGCATTCATCTCTCAATGAAGTGGAGAGGGTTACCTGTCCAAGAGTCCCCCCCTATAATGTTAGAAATGGCCCATGAGAGGGGGGGGGGTCTGATAGGTGTACCTTATACTTTGGTCTTTAAAAACTCCCTCAAATAAATGTTATCTTGATGTTGGCCAAGAATGTTTGTGTCTAATCTGCTTTCCCTGTTTATGTGCAAAATGACTAAATTTTTTTTTTTGCTTGACTCCACAGTTTCCTTCCACGCCACAGGAATGGCAGACTGTGGCCTCCCACTTTGCCCAGCGGTGGGACTTTCCTAACTGCGGAGGGGCAATTGATGGGAAACACGTCCACATCGTCCCACCACCCAACTCGGGGTCATACTATTATAATTATAAGGGGTTCAATAGTATTGTGATGTTGGCGGTGGTATCGGCTACTTATGAGTTCCTGTATGTGGACATGGGGAAGAATGGCCGGATGTCCGATGGTGGAGTCATCGCCCAGACGGAGTTCTACAGGCATCTCCAGAATGGCAGCTTGGACTTGCCACCTCCAGAAGACAATGTGGAAGGACTCCCATTCGTCTTCGTTGCGGATGAAGCATTTGCACTGGGGGACCATCTTATGCGGCCATTCCCGATGAGGAGCCTCACCCCGGACCAGAGGGTTTTTAATTACTGGCTGGCCAGAGCCAGAAGAGTGGTGGAGAACACGTTTGGAATCATGGCCAGCGGTTCCGCCTATTTCTTACACCCATACATATGGCGGAGTATAAACTGAATCATATAATCCTGGCGTGCTGTGTTCTACACAACTTTTTACGGCAACATTCTGCCAACTATGCTGGCTCAGTTGGGCCTGAGGCTGGAATTCAAAATGAAACAAACCTGACGGCGCTTGAAAGTGGCCGTCCTGGCTTGCCCCCCCTGAGTGCCCGTGATGTCTGGCTAAGATACCTTGAATACTTTGCGGGTAGGGGGGCTATCAATATGCCAGACAATGAAACCTTTTTATAATAAAAAAACTAATAACTATTCAAATCTTTGGTGATATTTACTGCTTGTGTTTGTTTTAGCTGACCCTGACAGAAATGTGGTGAGTCCTGAAAATAGCGTGATTGTGTAACCTTACAAAGCACTGTTGGGTGTTATTTACTAAGGGCAAAGACACTTTGCACTACAAGTGCACTTGACAGAAAAAACACCCAAAACGCGTCCATTGATCTCCCGTGATGGCAGATAGCACATGTTGACACACTGTGTGCATCTTCAAAATTTGGCTTTTCTCAAATTTGTCACAAAATGTCAAAAATTTTTAGCACACAAAAAACCAAAGGAATTTGGAGGGCTTTTAAACTCTCCCTAAAACATCAATGATGTTCTTCATTTTTTGAAGAGGAAGGCAGCGCTGGATAATTTGTTGGAATTTGTGAAGACGGTGATCCCCACGGCAGACATCACCTATTTGAAGATCCTAATTGGTGGCCTGAGGAGTTCATATATAAGGGAGCACAAGAAGGTCCAGGATTCCCATAGATCAGGAGCTGCAGATGACATTTATGTCCTCAGGCTGTGGTACTATGACAGGCTGCATTTTCTGGCAGGTCAGCACATTCCAGTCTTCCTTCCACGCTTCCTTCCCCCCCAGCTGAGGCTTCTGACATCCAACCTGGGCCTTCCAGGCAGCAACATGTGGAGGAGCCCAGCTTGAGCCAGGTATAGCATTCCTCTAAATCTTCATGGTTGTCCAATCAATGATGTTAACTAGATGTTAGTTTGGAGTACTAATTTATGATTGTGATTGGTGATGCAAAAACTAAAACCATGTCCCTTTTTCATAAACAGGGAAGTCTCAGCCAGGAGGTGGCCGGGCCAAGCAATCTGCCTGATATCCAGGTCCCTAACCTCCATCTTCAAAGAAAAAGTGTCAGGAAGAGGAGTAACCTGGAGGAGGCTGCCATAGGCCTCTTTTGGAAGGCTACAGAGGCCCTGAGAACCCCCCACAGTGTGGAGGAGGATTTTGCTGGCATAACTGCCTGCAAAATTATGCAGATGGAGGAGGGCCAACGACTCCTGTGTGAGTCCTTAATTTTGGAAGCTCTCAATAAGGGTTTGAGGGGCCAAAAAACATGTGCTACCCACATTTGTGACCTCACACATAGTCCTCCTCCTCCTCCTCCAGGTCCTCCTCCTCCTCCTCCTCCAGGTCCTACTCCTCCTCTGGCCACATCTCCAACACCAGAGCCACAGCCGGGAAGGAAGCGTGGAAAGAAGACCAGAGAGTGATGGCCCTGGGCTCAGTCTGGTCTGGCAAAAGATGCAGGCTCTTGTAGTACCACAGCCTGGGGACACAGATGTCATCTGCTGCTTTCATGATCTCTGGGACTTCTGGACCAGACTGCACTCCCTTAGATATGGACTCCTCAGGCCACCAATTTTGCAGTAAAATAATTGATGTGTGCCCTGGGGGTCCAAGGCTTCGCCAATTTCTGCTGTTTCTCCAGCATTGCCTCCCTCTTTGTTTGGTTCTGAGCCCTTAATAAAGGAATTTTTGTTTCAATTATACTCGCCTATGTGTGTTTTCCTTCAAAAAGGACAGTTTGTTTGTGAGGAGGCAGATACATTTCAAAAATACAAATTAAAAATAACAAGGGACACCAACACCAAGCAATCTTCTTGAGATTAAATAATACAAGATATCAATGGTGTTGTGGTAACTTGACACACAAAACACACACAAAAATATTATGGAGTAAAACCCAAAAAAAAAAACAACATCAGCCTTGAAAAAAATACAAACCCAACAAAAAAAAAATAAAAAAAGCCTTACAAAAAAATAAAAATAAAACAACAAAAAAGAAATTTGGTCAGATGTGACAAATCAAAATATATTGAGGGAATCACGATAAATAATAAAGAAAAACGTTTGTGAGAAGTCTGTGTGAATATGAGCAGCAAAACTACTTCATTCTTCTCACATTATAAAGAAGAAGAGAGTGCGCTGTATTAAACTATTTTTTACATTGCAGCGTGACGACAGTGCTCTATCCATTCCGAACGCTAATTTTACCAGACCGAGCTGTTCCGTCTCGGAATTTCTTCTGAGCATGCGTGGCACTTTGTGCGTCGGAATTGTCCACACACGGTCGGAATTAACGCAATAGGATTTTGCTGTCGGAAAATTTTATAGCCTGCTCTCAATGTGTGTCGGAAAATCCGATGGAAAATGTCCGAAGGAGCACACACATGGTCGGAATTTCCGACAACACGCTCCGATCACACATTTTCCGTCGGAAAATCCGACCGAGTGTACAGGGCATTAGATGAGGAAATTCTGGAAGCAATAGTCTGCTGGAGTTACACAGAGGAAAAGCAATAGTCTGCACGGTAATGCAGGGAAAAGACTGTAGTTGCTAAATTATGCACATCATTCCTTCAGACTCAAACTATATGCTAATCCATAAGAAAATCTCTAAATATGATGGCAAAGTGAACTATTCTATGGGCATCCCATATACCCCTTTCCCCCAACCAAGTTATACCCCCCAATAAACAAAAACAAAACACAGCAAATTACTTTTCATTGTCTCTGCAAGTGATGTATGGAGTCTGGCAGCGGGGTGATATGGTGGATGTTTGTTACTAGTGGCAACTACACCGCTACACTAGTAAAAGTAAAAAATGCTCCCTTGCAGTTGGGCTACTGATACGTACCTTAGACACAGTCTTCTCTAACATCATGCTGCTACCGAATAGGTAGATGGGCAGTTTGTTCATCTCTATTGTAGGCACCCACGCACAAGTAGTGGAACCTGGGCAAGACTGTGTTTTAGGTATGTACTTGTATTGGCAAAAGTAATCAATAGATAGTGCAGAAGTTTTATAGGGGAATATTGTTTAGTTAGGTTAATCAAGTTATCCTATAAACATATATCAAACATCTCCTCCTATGTATAGTTAATACGTATGCATGTACATGGGCTGTAGCCAGCTTAATCCTCCTTTTTACTGTTTACTGTTCTGCCTAGGCAGGAGGCTGGATGACAGCACATTTTTGTGGATAAAAAGAGGTATTTTTTATTTTAAAACAATTGCATGATTTGATGGTGTCTAAGTGCACATTAGTGCCTCATTGTGATTTTTATAGAAAGGTCTGCTATACGGTCACCCCAAACTTTGCATAAGGAAATTATTTTCCATAATAATAAGTAACAGTATAAATGCATGCATTGGTCTATAGATAGCTTTGTAAATTATTCTAAGCATATTCTTATTGTATCATATACATAAATAAATAGCCAACTAATACATAGAAATAACTAGCCTAAAAGAAAAAAGAGGTCAGGTGTAAATTGCAAATATGTAATAGCTTGTTAATTGCTAGTTCATGAATTCAATTACCAAAAGATTTTTTTAGGCAACTAAATGTGAAGTGTCTGATTCCCAGGTCTTTACCATATCCAGGAGCCTATCTGTGCGCTTCACAAATAACAAAACCCCCATGGGCTTCTCC
The DNA here is from genome assembly GCA_037952925.1 of Lithobates clamitans. NCBI lineage: Eukaryota > Metazoa > Chordata > Amphibia > Anura > Ranidae > Lithobates > Lithobates clamitans. The sequence continues at coordinate 895,938 of JBBGZY010001281.1, read as the reverse complement.
TAATGTGCACAAAGCCAACATGCACTATGATAATTACAGTGTGGAGTGCACTCTACTCAGATGGGAACCAAACAGAGAAATCTTGTGTGAATTTGTAAGCATAAGGGATATAACGTAATTAATGTAGTCTGTCTTACAATTAAATTACATGACTTTCCGTCTTTTAGAATACAATTTGTACTTTTAAAAAATTAGCACATTCCTAATGCTGAAAGTTTTCCTGATTACAAATAAACCAATTATAATTTTTCAGACAGGAAATATTTTTCTTAGATTTATAAAATGGTACAAACTCCAATTATCAGTCTGGTCTCAGCATAGCATGACTGCAAATAGGACAAATTGCTAAGTAGGGATGAGCAAAATTGAGAGGTTTTATTTCACTCAAGATTTTGGAGAAAACTAAGATTTCTGTTACAATTTTAGTGAAATGTACTGCATAAACGGTAAAGGTAAAATTAAAGCGGATCTTCGCTCTCTTAATCAACAGACTGTTTTTAATCCTTATGCTGCTGGCATTATTAAGAGAATAGATTGGAAAAAATATATCATATTGACTTGTTTTAAACTTTTTTTTGTGTTTGTTTTGCATTTCTTCAGTTACTTCCAGGTTTCCAGGCCTAGCCAAAATTATGTCATACATCCCAGGAGTCTTCAGGGTGGAAGAGAAGAGGGGTTGTCTCAGCTAAGCACTCCCTCCTGTGGGCAGATGAATTGCTATATAATTTATTAATGATTTATTATTTATTATTTATTTATTAATGATAAATGCTACATGAAAGTGATTTCTCAACAAAATAAAGCATGAAAGCACGAAGACATGGATAGATGGGTGAATTTGCTTTGAATAGTAAACATTAATTAAATATACGTTTTTGAAAGTTTGTTTTAAATAAGCTTTTGGTTTGTTGTGCTTCGTTGCAGTGTAGTTCTACTTTAAGGTGTTTTTTTGCAGGAGGGGTGCAGTGTGTATTAAATAGCTCCAGGGGATTACGCAAGTTCTTTTGAATGATCTTTGACCTTTTTTGTGCTAAAAAGGGTAAAATAAAAGAGTCAGAACACAAATAATGAACAAATACACAAAAAAATGATAAACTGATCTGCTGAAAAAGTATGTAGCAAGGGCTGGATTTACCATTCAGCCCTGTAGGGCTAATATATTTACCTATAACTAAAGGCAAAACTTTTCTTTAGTTTTGAACAGAGTGGAGAGGGATTAGCAGGACTTTTTTTCTCAGAGGATAGGTGCAGGAACTTACCCCTTGCGACTCACCCCTTGTCCCTGTCCCATACTCACCTCTGAGTACTGTTCCTTAGTTCCACCCCCACCTCCCAGTACCGCCCCTTTTAGAGAATACAGAACCAAGAATCATTTTGTGGTGCTAAGTAATTTCTATGGAATTTGTTAATGACAACAAGAAAGACAGAATAGATTCCCTGTAGCTATCAACAATGGACCTTCCAGCAACAATAGATCCACCCCAGCAACTTTAGACTCCCAACAGCCAGCATCAATAGACCCTCAAGCAGCCAGCAACAATAGACACCTGTCTCAACAGTAGATCCCTCCCAGCAATGATTGACTACCCCCAGCAACATAAGACCCACCCCCAGCAGCCATAGATCCTTCACCAGCAACAATAGACCCCCCCCCTGCAAAAATAGATATCCTCCAGCAACAATTGATTCTCCAGCAGCGAGCATCAATAGAACCTCCAGCACACTCACAGCACCCCTTGCCATTACATACATTCAGTGCTGGAGGTGCCGGAACTGCGTTCCCCCGCATTCCCGCTGAAAAAAGCCCTGGGGATTAGAACACCTATTAGGTTTTCATTACTGTCTATGTCCGCGTTAGTGAGAGTCACCATCTCTATTTGTCCTGTTTACCATTATCATTGAAAGTGAAAGTAAAAGAAAACCCAGATTTTTGGTTGTTCCCAGAAAAGTAATAGAAGAAAAATATTACAATGAGGACACTAGTTATGGTGACCTGGGAGTCCCCAAGAAATTCCCTTAATTTGCAGGTATTATCTCCCACTTTCTGTTATGGCAATGGAACAGAACGTGAAGGTAAATCTTCCCAATGGGACGAAGATGGCAAAAATTAACCTTACAGGGGTTAGAACCCTTTCTTACTCTATCCAAAATGAAAAAAAAATGCCTATAGTTCTACTTAAATCTTAATTTAACGTGGGTGTTAACCCAATTCATGAAATTTGAGCTGGGCACATATTGTATATCTGCAGTGTTTTCTTATCTCTCTCCAAAGTCCCATGGCTTTCTCCTGATCCATTCTTCTGTTATCAGCATGATAGCTTCTGACAAGTTCTCCGACAACTAATAAGACTAGCCTGAATTTTGTGTCAGGGTGGGCGCTATAAATAGATTAGCAGAGAGCTGGTCTATTCACAGCACAGCTCTGCAAATCTTTGCCTATGTGGAGGGGGAGTGTGTGCCTTTGCTCCAATCAGCTGTCTCACAGTGTATGGCAAGAATCCACACCCACAGGTGAATCAGGAAGAGAAAATTCTAACATGATGTGAACTTTCTACACAACATATAAAGCTGAAGACAGCAGATATACATGTAAAACCTATGTAGGAGGCTTTGTTTCATCTCTGTGTATCATCTGAGGCTATTCACTTCACTGGGTGTATGTGATGGTTTACATCCACTTTAAGTAAAAAAAAAAAAAGTTGAAATTGTTGATCCTGGCAGATGTCTGCTGCTTTGGACGGGCACCTACCGATTCTGGTGCTGGAAATCCAACCCTGTATATTATCACAGTATCTAATATAACTGGTTGCAATTTTTTAGCAGCACATGCACATAGTTTCTACTTTGTATGGGTTGAACAGACTGTTCTTTTTTCATACGTGTAGCAGTTATAAATAAATAAGCTGCAACTTCTTTTGTACATACTACCAGTTGTGAGTTTGCATTTCTGCCATATCTATGACAGAAATGCCAGCTGGTCAAGCTATAAATAAATAATTACTTTTATGGTGTGGGTGGTCATAAATGGGAGAGAAAAAGTCAGGTATTAGTTTAGATAAACCAATTAATCATTTATGATATTTGTGATCAATATGTTATTTCAGATGATGTGGATGCAGGTAATGCCTATTACACACATGAGAAAATCGGATGAAAAATACCACTTTTGAAGCATTCGTATGATAATCTGATCATTAGTTCACAGCTTTCGAGAGCGGATCACAGCAGTTCATGCAAAATTATCTGAAGGGACACACAAGAATTTTTGTAACTTTAGTAACCTATTGTTTTTTTTCATATGAGACTAGCATGCAAAAAAAATGAATGTTAATTCGTCCAATATTCTCATCTTGTGTACGAGGCTTAAACTGAAATAGTACATATAAAAAAATCTACAGTAGCTACAGTACATAGACAAAGTACTGTTAATAGCCACCTTACTTTCAGATTTAAATTGCTGTCCTTTTGTTGTTTACTTGGATAATGAGAGTGTAGGATGAAAAAAATGTATTCAAAACTGATTGTTGTCCAGTCAAACTGAAAATAGCCAGATTAGGTGACTATCTTCTCAAGGCTATGTGTTCCTTTACTGTAGTCTGACTCTGCCTCCAAGTCATGATTCTCTCACCACCTTGACTCCATTTCTTCAATTACAGATTTTTTTAATATCTGCTTGAGCAGATGCCTAAATTATGCATTTTTAAAGAACAGTGGCACATTGTTGCATGTTCCAAGTTACTGTAAAATAGCAGATTCAGTAATTTGAATTTTGAGTAATAACAGAGACAGATGTTGGCTGCAAAGGATTTTTTGTCAATAAACAGTATGGGCCAATGTTTTGCACTTTTGCTATATATATATATATATATATATATATATATATACCATATATACTCGAGTATAAGTCGTTCCGAGTATAAGTCGAGGCCCTAATTTACCACAAAAAAAATGGGTAAAACTTATTGACCCGAGTATAAGACGAGGGTGAGAAATGCACAGCTACTGCAAGTGGAAAAGAGGGTCAACAATGCCCATTTGCAGCATCACTGTGCCCGTTTGCAGCCATAGGTCCCCTGAACTTCAAACTCGGTAGTTAGGGGTTCCTAGATGCCTCCTAGCTGCAGCCAAAATTTGGGGTCTCTGAACCCAAAGGGTCCCGAAATGACATTGCTGCAGATGGACACATTTGACCGAATTTGGGGCCCCGTATCTCGGGGACACTTAGTGCTAAGAACCCCAAATTTGGAGTGCAAACCCAGTGGAACTAGCACCATAAAATGTCCAAAGCTGGGGTTCCTAGCACCAAGTGGCCCCGAGATACAGGGCCCCAAAAATCAGTTCAGAAAATGTCAAGCACTTTTCTGCAGCAGAGAATGACATTTTCTGAACCGGTTTTGGGGCCTTCTATCTTAGGGCCACTTGGTGCTAGGAACTTCAGCTTTGGATATATTATGGTACCAGTTTCACTGGGTTTGCACACCAAATTTTGGGTTCCTAGCACCAAGTGACCCTGAGATATGGGGCCCCAAAGTCGGTTCAGAAAATGTCAAGCACTTTTCTGCAGCAGAGAATGACATTTTCCGAACCGATTTTGGGGCCCCGTATCTCGGGGCCACTTAGTGCTAGGAACTTAAGCTTTGGATATATTGTGGTACCAGTACCACTTGGTTTGCACACTAAATTTGGGGTTCCTAGCACTAAGTGGTCCTGAGATACGGGGCCCCAAACTCGGTTCGGAAAATTAATTTTTTTGCTGCAGAAAAGTGCTTGACTCGAGTATAAGTCGAGGGGGGCACTTTCAGCACAAAAAAATGTGCTGAAAAATTCGACTTATACTCGAGTATATACGGTATATATCCCTACTGAGGCCTGCTTACACTAAGGAGAGGTTCGGATGGGGATGGAGACTGTGGGGTTTATTTACTAAAGCTGGAGAGTGCAAAATCTGGCTCACTTCTGCAAGGAAACCAATCAGCTTCTAACCTTGGCTTGTTCAATTAAAGTGGAGTTCCACCCAAAAATGGAACTTCCAGTTTTTGGATTCCTCCCAACCTCCGGTGTCACATTTGGCACCTTTCAGGGGGGAGGAGGGAGCAGATACCTGTACAATACAGGTATTTGCTCCCACTTCCTGGCATAGATCACTGAGGGGCTTGCGGTGACCTACGCCACTGTCCTCCACTGCTGTATTCTGTGAGACACAGAACACAGCAGGGACCAGAGAGGACGCACAGCGCGACTCACATATGCGCAGTAGGGAACCAGGAAGTGAAGCCGCACGGCTTCACTTCCTTATTCCCTTACTGAGGATGGAGGCGGCAGCATCCGAGAGCCAACGGACAGGTCGGCTTCGGGTGCCACATTGCGGGCTCCCTGGACAGGTAAGTGTCCATATATTAAAAGTCAGCAGCTGTAGTATTTGTAGCTGCTGGCTTTTAATATTTTTTTTTCAGCGGACCTCCGCTTTAAGCTTTTGCAAGAAAACCTGGAAGCTGATTGGTTTCTTTGCAGAAGTGAGCCTGATTTTGCACTCTCCCGTTTTAGTAAATAAAGCCCAATTTCCTTTATTTTTCTTTCCCTCTATTGAGATAATGTTATTAAGTTGCACCATCCTATTCTGGTCAGCAGGGGGGGGGGAGCTAAAGCTACAGCCAAGCAAACCCACAGACTTCTATGCAAAGCACTGAGAATCCTGGGGATTGTAGTTTGAGATGGCAGCCATATAAAGGCTACACTATAGTGGTTACACCACATTTTGCAATATACGCTAGGCAGCAGGAGGAATGAAGAGAGGATTTTTATTAAACTGCCAAGTTCTTTCTATTGGCACTGAGGGAGTTAAAGAGAGGGCACCTCTGTCTGAATATTCCATTGCCCGGTGACCCCTAAAGAAGGGAAAGATCCAACGGCCTGTGGAAGCTACCGACCGATCTCACTCCTCAATCTGGATCTCAAACTCTTTACTAAGATACTTGCAAATAGGATTCAACACCTCATCCCAAGGCTGATACACTTAGACCAGGTCGGCTTTGTCCCTACCCGAGAGGCTAGGGATAACACCACAAAGGTACTGAATCTGCTCCAGGCAGTAAACAATTCACAGACACAATGCGTATTTCTTGGCACCGATGCGGAGAAGGCCTTTGACAGGGTGAACTGGAATTTCATGCTTGCTGTCTTACGACATGCTGGCTTCGGCACCAAAATGATGCAATGGATTTCAGCGATCTATTCCCAACCAGCAGCAAGAGTTCGGGCCAATGGTGTTTTATCAGACACCCTTGGAATCAACAACGGGACACGCCAGGGGTGCCCATTGTCGCATCTCCTTTTTGCCCTGTCATTGGAACCATTTCTCTGCACGGTCTGAAATAACCCAGACATTGAGGGAGTTAGAGTAGGGGATTCCCAGCACAAGGTTTCGGCATATGCCGATGACATGTTATTCTCCCTTACGAAACCCCTGATTTCGCTCCCTAACCTGATGAAGGAGTTTGAGAGATACGGAAACCTCTCAAATCTTCAGATAAACTTCTCCAAGTCTGAGGCAATGGGAGTTAATTTCCCACAAAAGTCAATTGTATAACTACAAAACAACTTTAAATTTAAATGGACTGATAAAGCACTAATGTATCTAGGAACATTGATCGCCGCCAATTTAGCCAAAATCTTTGAGCTAAACTTCCCACCACTACTTTGGAGCGTCAAACAACTCCTAGACAAGTGGACTACCGGTTTTCATTCTTGGATAGAACGTTGTAACATTATTAAAATGAGCATCCTCCCCAAGTTTCTATATCTCCTACAAGCACTCCCAACCTGTATCCCGGCTAGTTATTTCAAACAAATTCAATCGGTATTCTTTGATTTCATCTGGGCACATCGACGCCCACGATTACAGCGTAAGCAGTTAATGTTACCTAAGCGATACGGGGGTTTAGCAGTGCCGGACATACGCAAGTATCACCAAGCTATACATCTGAGCAGGATGGTAGATTGGAACAGACATGCAGATTATAAGTTATGGGTTCGTATTGAACAGGCCCAATCAGATGTTCCTCTTGGTGGGGCTTCATGGTGTTACGCCTCCCTCTCACAGAAGATGAAAAACCACCCCCTAATAGGCAATACAGCTAAAATATGTTCAGTTCTACTTTCATCCCCCAGTATCTCCTCAAGTACATCACCCCTATACCCAATTATGGGGAACCCCCTTTTCCCTCCGGGAAGTGGTGGTCTCAATTTTCAAAACCTAAGGGACTTGGGCCTTACACAGGCTTCCAGGTTTGTACAGGAGGGGGTGTGGCCAACGATCCCTAAGCTGGTGGACCAGTCAGGTCCCTTCCGGCTGGATTTTTGGGGTGCCCATCAGCTCTCCCACTTTCTCAGAACTCTCCCGGCTCCGGGGTTGTTTACCAGGCCCCTTACCACCTTTGAGGAAAGCTGCTCTGAGACGGGGCCAATGCCCCACATACTTTCAGCTAACTACGAGTTGCTAACTACCCCTGCGGAACCGCACGTGTTGAACTGCATACAAAATTGGGAGCGGGACCTAGGTAAAAATTTCAGCACAACACAGCAACAACATATCATAAGGTTTACATACAAATCCTCTATCTGCACAAAAACATAGGAGACCAACTTCAAGATCCTAACCAGGTGGTACAGAACCACAGTGAAGCTGAAAAAATTCTTTCCAGACGCCTCTGATCTGTGCTGGAGATGCAAGGAGGACAAAGGCACCATCCTGCATATTTTCTGGTCCTGCCCTAAATTACCTATTTTTGGACGGGTGTCCAACACATCCTCCAAAAACTCACAGAACGTGAAATACCCAATGACCCAGCATTCTTTCTCCTACACGCCACCAATATACCAGGGAAAATCTACAAAAGATCTATTATCCGGCACCTTCTTGATGCTGCTAAAGCATGCATCCCCCTTAAATGGAAATCATCGTAGCTACCAACAGTAGGGATGTGGCTCCGAAAGGTTAAGGAAATAAGCAGATTGGAAGATCTTGTTCTAACTGCACGAAACCAGCAGGAGCGATACTCCAATACTTGGTCACCATGGCACGTCTTTATCTTCTCGGATGAGGGAAGAGACCTCCTGGACAGCGACTCGAATGACTAAATGACACCATACTAACTAATTAACTGACTAACTAAATATTGATCTCACTAGCTTCAGAAGATTTGGGTGTTTTATCGGATTACCCCCGCGGCCGGCGGGCTTACACAAAGACATCCTCCAGATTTCCTCCCCACTCCTCTTCCCTACCTCCCCCCCTACCCCTCTTCCCCCCCCTCAAACCCCTCTTCCCTATGTCTTTTTCTCTATTTCCTCTTTTTCTTTACTACATGTTTGCTTACTATACTTCTCTCTATTATTTATATTTATTTATTTATTTTCATTTTTATTTATTTATTTATTCATTTATTTTTCTTTTCCCGGTTAGGTAGTCCCGAATGTTTGGGACCTAAACTCTTCTAGTATATAAAAAAAAAAAGAACTGGAGCCAGTTGGAGACTGGACGAAGGGTAACACATATGCACCATTAATATTGCTATCTAATGTGCACCCAGAGGAAAGACCCCACCTATAGCAACTGTCACAGAATATGACAGAGACATTTCAGATAACAAAATGTCATATTGTCCTTAAGAGGTAATAAAATGCTATAGTGTATAACATATATGTGCAATGTGATGTAAGATAACACACTGTGATTGCCCAGATGTCTGTGTTCGACTGTGTTCCTTGAATAAATAAAATAATTGTAAAAAAAAGAATATTCCATTGCCAACTGGAGATCATACCAGCCGAGAACCAAGCCTGAGACTGGGAGTGAGGACACCTGGTGGCAGAGCAGCACTGCCCACATCATAGTACCTGCACCACTGCCGTAGAGAGACTTGAGCGTCCACTTATTCTCTGCTTCCCATGCTTCCCAACAATGATCACAGGAGGCTTTCAGGGAGAGACTGAGGGGGCCCCCTTTTACTGTGAGAGGTCAATGCAGCATCCCCAGTGTGAAAGCCCGAGTGGTTTCACACTGGGGCGCTGCGCTGGCAGGACGTAAGACCCCTTTCACACTGAGCCGCCTGCCGCGTTAGCGGTAAAGCGCCACTAGTTTTAGCGAAGATTTACTGTCATTTTATTGGTACTTTTCGACTGCTAGAGGGGCGTTTTTAACCCCCGCTAGCAGCCAAAGAAAGGGTTAATAGCGCCCGTGTAGCGCCGTTGCTGAAGCGCTTTGCAGGCACTTCGGCAGCGGTGTCAATTCATTTCAATGGGCAGGGGTATTGCTCCTCCACTGCCCCAAAGATGCCGCTTGCAGAACTTCTTTTAACGACCTGCCAGCGCAGCGTCCCAGTGTAAAAGCACTCTGGCTTTCACACTGGGGAGCATTGAGAGACATTTTTCGGGCCCTTTACAGGCGCTATTTTTAGTGCTAAAATGCCTGAAAAACACCTCCAGTGTGAAAGGGGTTTTAAAAAAGTCCTGCAAGCAACATCTTTGGGGCGGTGGAGGAGCAGTGTATACACCACTCCTCCACTGCCCCTGCCCATTGAAATCAATGGGCACCACTGCCAAAGCGCTTTGGCAGTGGCGCTACACGGGTGCATTTAACCCTTTCTTCGGCCGCTAGCGGGGGTTAAAAGCGCGCGGCTAGAACAGCGGTAAAGCGCAGCTAAAACTAGCGCCACTTTCCTGCTAATGCTGCCCGCGGCTCAGTGTGAAAGGGGTCTTAGAGCAGGACACCAAGTATACTCAATCCATATTGCACACGTACAGCCTCTGAAACCGCACTTATTCCAAACATAGACTGCCCCTATACCAACCCTATTCCGCAAAATAAGGAACCTTTGCCACCTCTGAACTGCATCTATCTTGCACCTGTGCTGAGACTATACTGTAACTTTACTGCAACTATACTGCATGCAGGTTAACTGGGACTGTCGTTAAATGCAGTGCAGTGTCTCCTAAAGGGCCCCAACGATAGATGGCAGAAAAACATCTCAAAGGACTACCCCTTCCATAATAATTTTTCTGCTTTCGCCTGCCCCCTGCGCTACCTTCCTCCTTTTCTTTTTAACAGTGCGTACCCAGTTGGTCTGGATCTAGCATTGTCATTACAAATGTGGTCTGGCAGTATTGTTCCAGCACTCAGTATGTTAAACTTTACTACTGCACATAAGGTGGCCTTGCTACTGTTTATGCAGATCTGGACGCTAAATGCCTAGTCCTTACTGTTAATCAATTTTGTATGCTAAACTGCGTTATTACCATTGTTAATCCATTTTATGCTTGCCTTTGCTACCTGGTTTGGTGCCTGTTTTCTTTGATTTAGCTCTACTACTGGGTACTAAGTATTACCGTATATACTCGAGTATAAGTCATTCCGAGTATAAGTTGAGGCCCTAATTTACCACAAAAAAATGGGAAAAACTTATTGACCCGAGTATAAGACGAGGGTGAGAAATGCACAGCTACTATAAGTGGAAAAGAGGGTCAACAATGCCCATTTGCAGCATCACTGTGCCCATTTTCATGCCTCACTGTGCCCATTTGCAGCCATAGGTCCCCTGAACTTCAAACTCGGTAGTTAAGGGTTCCTAGATGCCCCCTAGCTGCAGCCAAAATTTGGGGTCTCTGAACCCAAAGGGTCCCGAAATGACATTGCTGCAGATAGACATAGTTGACCGAATTTGGGGCCCCGTATCTAGGGGCGACTTAGTGCTAAGATTTCCAAATTTGGAGTGCAAACCCAGTGGAACAAGCACCATACAATTTCCAAAGCTGGGGTTTCTAGCACCAAGTGGCCCCGAGATACAGGGCCCCAAAAATCAGTTCAGAAAATGTCAAGCACTTTTCTGCAGCAGAGAATGACATTTTCCGAACCGGGTTTGGAGCCCTGCATCTCAGGGCCAGTTGGTGCTAGGAACTCCAGCTTTGGATATGTTATGGAACCAGTTAAACTGGGTTAGCACACCAAATTTGGTTCCTAGCACCAAGTGGCCCTGAGATACGGGGCCCCAAAGTTGGTTCGGAAAATGACATTTTTTGCTGCAGAAAAGTGCTTGACTCAAGTATAAGTCGAGGGGGGCACTTTCAGCACAAAAAAATGTGCAGAAAAACTTGACTTATACTCGAGTATATACAGTACCTTCAGTGATTTTCTGTGATATTTTATATTTAGCCACTAAGCCTGGTGTGTTAGAAGGCTGAGGTTTTTTGGAAAAGGTTGAGGCAAAAAACAGAGGACCCATCCTAATCAAGGGCTCCTATGAGGGGGGGCTACACATGATTACATACTACCCATATGGCAGGCTTCACATATACCTCTCCACTATCCCCTTTTTGTCCTTTAGGGCTCCAGTACAGCAGCAAATATATTTGCCCTTGTACTGTCACAATGACTACATTATATAAGCTACGTACTGTACACCATCATGCCGTTCGCCCCATGTTAGCACGGGTGTTCCTCTTTTATCTTATGCCGGCTTTTTATTATATGTTTTAATAGTGCATCGCGGAGTATAACTCTCCGGCTTTGTTTTTACCAATAAATTTACCAAATTTACTACACCATTGGAGCCCCTTTTTTTCCTTTTTTTATCCACCCCCTTTGGCGGAGTGGGTGTTCCCCCCTTCAGGCGGACGAAGTGGAACAGTCTCGTTTGGAAATTACCTACTCATCAGCCGAGTCGGACGCCACTATCCAGCTGTCCCTGCAGAGGGCCATATCTGTGTGCGTACAATACCTCGCTAACAGGGAGGTCCACCACTCCGGGTAAGGGTCCATCTTTAATGCTTCTCGGATCTACCATCTCCATGGGATTTATCCTTATATACTCCTTCACTACTTCCTCCATATATATGGGCTGAGTTTTTGGTGAACTGTGGACTTGTTTTTTACCTTCATGGATTTGTTGCACCTCTATTGAACTCTCTTTTTATGCAAACGGACTCTGTTCATATGTGTAATATGGTCTAATTCTCAATCATATTTGCCCTTTTCACATGTTTGATCACATATTTTTTTTGTTTTTTCTTGATATATTCACTTATTTCTTCATTGAGTTTATTTTATGTCGATTGTATTTAATTTTTTAGGATATTCTATTCTATTTAGCAAGTATTATTTATATTTACTTTGAATTGATATTTGAATTTCTGATTGTTAGCGCACTTATCTTTTATTTTATTACATTGTATAAGCATCTACTGCAAAAACTTTTTAATAGTGTTGGGTGACATTCTATCAAATTTTACTAATTAGAACCCCATTCCATCCAATTTTTTTAGTGCAAAAAATTAGCAGTTTCCATAAAATTTTTTATTGCTGCCTCTTATGCATTCAGCACTTTGGGAGCTTGAACAGCTTATCAAATCAATATACAGTACTTTTTAGGCGAAGAAAGGATCCTCTGAGAGTCCAGTCATGTTGACCCGAAGTCATTGTGCTTTGGTGGTACCCTTATGTAGTTTCAATAGTTTAAACTATGCCTTTTCAGGTAATCATTATCTACATTTTGAACATGTTTCTACATGCACAGCCTGCACTGGACAAAGATGTTTGCATGGTTTAATGGAAATGGTGTTACGTTGTGTCAAATGCTCTAAGCTCACACTAATTATTGTGTATACCTGATAATCTTTAGTAACTGACTCCTTGGAATCACAGCCTCACCCTGCCTGTTCTTATTGTAATCCGCCTACTAATCTATTTGTTATCTGTTTTCTCTGTATATGGGATGTTATGCCAGTTTAGTTTAAGCTGTTATTTATCTGCTATGTATTTTTTTTAAATATTCTTTGATCGCATGCTAATAGTCACCAAGCACTTTTATATTTGTCAGGCTTAGCAGCAGGTCTTGTGTCATATAATTCAGGGGTCTCCAAACTTTCTAAACAAAGGGGCAATTTACTGAACCTAGACCCTAAAGTGGAATTAAACTCAAAAGCAAACATTTGTTATATTGCATCTTACCAACTCCATGATGGCTGCAATCGGTTTCTTTTTAGGCTTTCTTTCATTTATTTTCATCTGGTGATCAAGCTAGGCAGGCCATACGTGGGTCGAATTTGGAAAGAATTTTCTTTAGAAAATCCTATCTAAGAATTTTCGTTTGTATTTTGCACCATTAGTGGGCCATCGTATTTGAGTAATCGAACATGTTGGAAATTTTTGGAAAAACTATTTTCTAATCAATGATGGGAGAATCGTGCGAGAAATTCCACGCATGCTCGGAATCAAGCAGAAGAGCCGCACTGGCTATTGAACTTCATTTTTCTCGGCTTGTCGTAGGTGTTGTACGTCACCGCGTTCTTGACGATCGGAATTTCCGACAACATTTGTACGACTGTGTGTATGCAAGACAAGTTTGAACCAACATCCGTTGGAAATAAATCCAGGATTTTGTTGTCGGAATGTCCAAACTTCTGTACACGGCTTTAGTCTGCTGTTTTTCCACAGAAAATCTCTCTTGCAATAGTGTCCGATCGTGGAACCGGCCCCCGCCACACTGAGCGGTTTCTAGAGCCGCCTCTCACTGATGCCAGGCATTACAGCTAAAAGCCCTGTCCCCTATCCATGGACACCTGATGCTATTTACACCTGAGAGGTTCTCTGACGCTGCTGTGTTCGACCTAAACCATACATGTCTACTTTTTGATCGATCTGCGATCATGTGTATATAAGGTTTTATTGGTAGTATTTACTTTCACCATACCTTATTGAATCTCTAGCTCCTGAGGAAGCGTTCTGTGTAACGTGAAACATGTAGAGCAACTAGAGAGCACCTCACCTTGGATCACCAGACCTGCAGCACCTCGTTTATTTTGAACTTGATGATTGTTTACTATTCTATGTTTGGGGAAGTATAGCCTCCTTCATTTGGCAACAAGTGCTCTGATTATATGATTATATATTTATAATTGTTCTAAAACCTCACCCAAGCTTGCAGGATAGGATCCTCATGGTGTACCAATACCAGGTTCTATGTCTAACCTGACTTGTTTTTAAATGTCCATGTTTGTTCATCGTCCCTTTATACTTTATTAATAAAAATTCCAAACACATTTACCTTTCTGTAGTTTAATACTGTTGTGCCTTCAAAGTCCCATTCTTAGATTTCATGTGTCTTCAACTATAATGCTACGGACGCTGGCACAAATCGCTACTGAGTACCTACAGAGTCACCCTGGTTTTTGAGGTACTTGAGCACTGGGTCCTTTTTGATAACAAAATCCATCGGATTTTTTCCGACGGATGTTGGCTCAAACTTGTCTTGCATACACACGGTCGCTCAAAGTTGTCGGAAAATCCGATCGTTCTGAACGCGGTGATGTAAAACATATACGTCAAGACTATAAACGGGGCAATAACCAATAGCTTTCATCTCTTTATTTATTCTGAGCATGCGTGGCACTTTGTCCGTCGGATTTGTCTACACACGATCGGAATTTACAGGATCAGATATTGTTGTCGGAAAGTTTTATATCCTGCTCTCAAACTTTGTGTGTTGGAAATTCTGACGGAAAAAGTCTGATGGAGCCCACACACGATCGGAATTTCTGACAACACAATCTGATCGCACTTTCTCCGTCGGAAAATTTGACCGTGTGTACAGGGCAATAGAGCAACGCCACCAAGTCAACACCATTTTACATAAAATTATACATCATTTTATTCCATATTAAAATTGATGCAAGTGAAAAATGCTGTGCAGGATTAGGGAGGACAGTTACCAGCAGCCCTGGTGGGGGTAGTGCTACATGTGGGGTTCTCGTCTGGGATTTACCTATAGTAACCTACACGGCCATTGCCCCTAGCAACCGGAAAACATTGGGCCAAAAGACTGTAATTTGCAGCTAAGTTGTCACAGGAGTCAAATGGGAAAGTGAAGTTATGCTGTGCTGCTGAAACTGTGATTCTTGCTGTGATTTTTAAGTACTGTTGTCTATGCAATTGCCAATAGCAACCACTGCAGACTGCCACAAATCAACGTATTACTGTTGCTACTCAGTTGCCCAACAGCGGCTGGGACCTTTGCTTGTAATGGTACAGAACCTGCTGTGTCAGTAAAAGACTGTGTTATCGTTGCCCGTGGCAACCAATTCAGGCTGTGTTTGCTATCAACACCCAGTTGCCCAAAATATGGCTGGGACAGAATATGATGTCAAAACAAGTTCTGCTAATGTCAGTGAACTGTTCTTATGGTCAACATGCATCTCAAGTCGGCAACTTTTCGCATGGCTACTCAAGGGTTAAAGCCAGCGTGGTAAAAGTCTGGCAAAACAGTAAAGCTCTGGTGCCAGTGTGTCTGGGGGGGGGGGGGGGGGTAGCTGCATATATGAGTGATCACAGTATACCCAACACATAGGAGAGAGGAGCAAGATTGAGGATGGTGCAAGTGTGTACCCTATGCTGTCCTGGCTGCCTGAAATGCAGGAGATATTGCTAGTGGATACCGAAGTGCGTCTAGAGCACCGAGGGGGGTTTGCCCTCGGACTGTTTGGAGGAACAGAAAGGCTGTGTCTGATATGTCCTGGCTGCAGGAGATCCTCTGCCATGGTCAGCGCAGGGATCAAGTGTAGACCCTGTAGGGAACCGCTGACGAACAGCTGACACCCAGCGAGCTGGCAACCGTTACATACAGTGTGGATCTGCAATTAGGCCTATGCACAGAACAGCTGGTAAAGGAGAAGTCCAAACTGGCCAGAAATAGTTGGAGGTTAAGTACAAAAATCAGGGTCAAGTACCAGGACAGAGATTCCCCCGTGAAGCTGGAGAGTGGGGTCAAGTCCCAGGACAGAGATTCCCTCACGAAGACAGGCGACACCCATGACCCATGGCGGAGGTTGGGAGTCTGTCTCAGCATGCAGCTCAGCAGGACATGTAGTGCTCATGAGTGCTGCCCAGGGGGAATAGGCAGATGTCCCTGGAAAGCCAACTGTACCTATGCACCCTGTCAGCCCCACCTGAAAGGAGCCAGAGTGTGAAGACAGCTTGTCTTCAGGTGAGCCAGAGGGGAGTGGCAGTGGTGGGGACTGGGAGATAGATTGGGGGTCACTCAGTCTGCAGGCAGAGTTTGGGCCCTTGGAGGCTGATTGGGATGAGTGGTCCTCTCAGGCAGTGGATCAGAAGAAGAGTGGGATTGGGGAAGCACTCAGGAGGTAGAGATGCTGACAGGACTGTCAGAAAGACCTTCTACACCAGAACCAGCTGAGAGGGCAGAGGAAATGGAGCAACTGCTAGATTGCGCTGAAGAACTTGTCCATCAACAAGTCCAGTCAGGGCCATCATTCACATGGATCAGGACTGAGGGCCAGAATGCTGCGTACAAGCATTGGATTGTCCAGGTCACCACAATCTTGTGTTCCCGCTGGTCAAGGCAGGCTACGAGAGCTTCCAAGGTTCTCCCGGTTTCAGCGGGAGATTCAAAAGAAAACTGCGCATGAGTGGGGTCTGGATTACACTTATGTCCCACAACATATTATGGACATTATTGAGGCCTCTTGCCCACAGTGGGAAGCAGATATGGTGTGGGAATTACATGCATGTCCTCAAGCCACAGCAGGGGCCTCATAATTAGGAGGCTTGGGGTCAGTTTCAGAACATTCAGCAGTAACGGAACCTGGGCAGGACCATTCACAAAGACAGAGTAGTGGTTGTCAAAGCTGGATGGCCGAAATGGAGTTATTCCGCTGCTATCATGAAATCTAATGGCGACATCATCAGAATGCCCAATTCCAAAATGTACTGTCTACTGTGATATTAAAGCCTTTTTTAAAAAAAAAAAAAACCAAACATGTCATACGAGTTTCACATGTCATAGCAAGCAGCTTGCAATGGGGGCAACAAAGCAGGCTCATTTTCGAGCTGCTGTGTGTACATTCACACACAAAGCCGTGGCTCGACACCGCCCAATCTCTCATTGGCTGTGATTGACAGCAGTGGGAGCCAATGGTTCCCGCTGCTGTCTCAGCCAATCAGGAGGGAGAGTCCCCGGAGAGCTGAGGCTCTCATGCACATCACTGGATGAGGCTTGGGTAAGTATTATAGGGGGCTGCTGCACACAGGTTTTTTAATCTTCATGCATAGAATGCATGAAGGTAAAAAACCTTGAGCCTTTAGAACCACTTTAAATTATTGCAAGTTCTCTCAGATAAAAGCAAGCAAATCCTGGAATACTGTTGAAGTATTCGCCAGCCCAAGTGGCTAGTATGAGGGGGCGCAACATTGCTGGGCGACCGACAGGTGTCCTGAACGTTTTCTGATGTCGGGGGTGGGGAGGAGGCAAGACCGTGAAGGGCAGGTTAGTAGCAGAGCTGTAAGGTAGTATGAGGGGCGGGTCAGAGGAGGAGCGTAGCTGACAGGGGCGAGGTGGAGCCCCTGGCATGAAGCGTTCCTTGTGTGTCTCTCTCCTCCCTTCCGCTAGCTGTGGTTCTACATTGAGTTGTCTGGGGAACATGCAGCAGGAACCGGCGGCTCTGAATTGGCACAGCAATGGCCCCTAACACCACCTCACGGGATTTCCCTGCTCTCGGCTCTGGTTCCCCCCTGGACAGGCTCCAACTGGGACTCCAAGTCAGGTCTGAGCAGCCTGAGAGCTTTTACTTCCTGGACAGCTGGTGTGACCACCTATCACTGCAGCCTCATCAGTGTCCCATCAATGCTACCTCATCAATGTCCCATCAGTGCAGCCTCATCAGTGTCCCATCAATGCTACCTCATCAGTATTCATCAGTCCAGCCTCATCAGTGCCCATCAGTGCAGCCTCATCAGTGCCTGTCAGTGTAGCCTCATCAGTGTACATCAGTGCAGCCTCATCATTGTCCATCAATGCAACCTCATCAGTGTCCTATCACTGCAGCCTCATCAGTGTCCATCAGTCTAGTCTCATCAGTGCCCGGCAGTGCAGCCTCATCAGTGTCATCAGTGCAGCCTCATCAGTGTCTGTCAGTGCAGCCTAATCAGTGCCTGCAGTGCAGCCTCATCAGTGTCATCAGTGCAGCCTCATCAGTGCAGCCCCATCAGTGTCCGTCAGTGCAGCCTCATCCGTGTCCTATCAGTGCAGCCTCATCAGTGTCCCATCAGTGCAGCCCCATCAGTGCCCATCAGTGCAGCCCCATCAGTGCCCATCAGTGCAGCCTCATCAGTGTCCCATTAGTGCAGTCTCATCAGTATCCAATCAATGCAGCTTCATCAGTGTCTCATCAGTGCAGCCTCATCAGCGTCCCATCAGTGCCCTAACAGTGCAGCCTCATCACCGCACATTAATGAAGAAAAAAAATTACTTACTTACAAAATTGTATAACAGGTTTTTTTTAAATTTCGGTCTTTTTTTTATGTATTTAGCAAAAAATGAAAACCCCAGTGGTGATTACATACCACCAGAAGAAAGCTCTATCTCTATCTCTATATGAGTACAGTGTTGCATGACCGCGCAATTGTCATTCTAAGTGTGACAGAGCTGAAAGCTGAAAATTGGCCTGGCAGGAAGGGGGTGAAAGTGGTCAGTAGGCAAAAGGTTAACAAAAAAAAACTGGCTCCTAACTTTTTTAG
The DNA here is from genome assembly GCA_037952925.1 of Lithobates clamitans. NCBI lineage: Eukaryota > Metazoa > Chordata > Amphibia > Anura > Ranidae > Lithobates > Lithobates clamitans. Next base: position 877,358 of record JBBGZY010001281.1, on the reverse strand, counting down.
CTGGCTCCTAGATTCAAAGCAAATTTGTCCATCCCTGCAGTAGTTTCTGTCCTCTCAGGCCATAAGAGGGTAAATTTGTCCGACAAATTCGTTTATATTTGTTTAAGCTTTAAATGATTCCTGTTCCTCCACATCACAACATAATGTTTTTTTTTTTATTATTAATATTTTATTATGCTTTTATCACATTCCATTCTTTAAAACATTACAAAACCTTTCATAATATTTACATACCATATACAAATTGTATATACACACACTTCCTGTTGGATATTTCCCTCCCCCCTCCTGAGAAAAAAAAAAAAAAAGGAAGGGGGGGAAAAAGGGGGGCAAAAACCCCACAACCCCACACAGCAAATTTCCCAGTGTCAAACTCAATTCAAGTAAAAAAAAAAAAAAAAAAAAAAAAAATAAAAAACCCCCCCACCAACCCCCCCCCCCCGCTCATCCAATTTCCCAGTGTCACACATAATTCCAAAGCAAAATTACCTTCCCTATTACCATTACTTCTTGCCTTTGCAAAACCATTCCTCTTCTCATTACCCCTGTGGTTCTATTTTCATTAATTTCTTTGTGTTCACATTATTTCACTTCCATATATTAATCTCCCCCCTCCCTCGCCCCCCCCCCGGTCCGAGAGCAATAATCTCTTTTCCTCCCTTGTGACTGAAAAAAAAGACAAACCCATAACCCCACACATCAAATTTCCCATTATCAAACACAATTCAAAAAAAAAAAAAAAAAAAACCCCCCCCAGGGGCACGACCCCACACATCAAAATTCCACAGTGTCACACATAACTCCAAAATTACCTTCCCCATTTCCGTTACTTCCTGCCTTAGAAAAAAAAAACAAAAAAAAAAAAACCGTTTCTCCTCTGATTACCCCTGTGATTCAATTTTCGTTCCCTTCTTTGTGTTCTCAATATTTCACCTCCGTGTATTGTTCTCCCCCCTCCCTCACCCCCCCTCCTAATCCGAGAGCAATAATCTCTTTCCTCCATTGTGGTTGAAGAGAGGAGGAAGAGAAAAAAAAAAAAAAAAAAAAAAAAAAACCACAGCCCACAACAACCCCCAACCCCCCCCCCAACTCAAACCCCTCCCCTCCCCCCACTCCCCTCCACTCTCAGGTGTATGAGCAGGCCATGCCTTGACTCATTCCTCGTTCATCAATCTCATCCCTATCCCGGGCATCCTCTGCTGATATTTGAGTCCTTTCACTCCTATTTTGATCTAACTGCCCTATTCCATCAGATTACTTTCTTCTTGTTTAAACTATCTCATTTGATTGTTGTTTCCATGCCTTCCATATTCCCTCAAACTCCTCCTGTTTATCCTTAATTCTATGTACCCATTCTTCCGCTTCCATTATTTTGTCTACTTCTTTTTTCCAATCTAATATTGTTGGGCATCTGCTATTCTTCCAATACCTTGGTACCAATGTTTTTGCTGCATTCAACAAATGGGGGATGATACTCTTTTTATATATTTTGTTCGGTGTTGGCATCCCATGGAACAAGAAGTGGAATGCTGAGAATTCTATATGTCTTTCCGTCATCTTCCTGATCCAGGGAGCCACCGCCTCCCAAAATTTTTTAATTTTTGGGCACGTCCACCATATGTGGAGATATGTGCCTCTCTCCTCACATCCCCTCCAACACCGTGCCTCTTCCTTTGGGAGCATTTGTGCTATGCGGACAGGGGTACGGTACCATCTAACCAGAAATTTATATGCCATCTCCTGAGTATGTGAGCTTATTGAGGAGGTGTGGGTAGCTTTAAACAATCTCTTTACCTGTAAAGTTGAGAACCTCCCCCCTAGTTCTCTCTCCCATTCCTTAATAAAATAGGGGGTTGTCGTACTATTGATGTTGAGTAATAACTTATACATCCTTGACAATAGATGTTTAGTTTCTGGGCTTTTCAAATTCCAGGATTCGAAGACAGTGAGGGTATTCAGAGGTCTAATCAAGGACTTCCTTTTATTATAAAAATCTGTAATTTGGAAGTATCTCCACAGAGACATCGGGATATCCCCCCATTCCTCTATCATGTCCTTTAGAGGGATCAATTTACCCGATGGCGCTATCTTCGCACAGGTTACACCTCCTTCTCTTCCCCACCCTTCTAATTTCTTCTTGTCCTCCCCTGGTTCAAACCAAGGGAATCCCTCAAGTGGTGCCAGTGGGGAGATCATAGGCGCAATTTTACCTAGAGCGTTCACCTTATCCCATACTGATAATGTTGTTTTAGTCATAGGTGATGTCCATTCCGACAATCCCCTATTCGCAGTTGGAATCCATGGTGCTCCTTCCAAATCTCTGCCCGCTAATGTCTTTTCCAGATTTACCCATATCTTTTTTGCAGTGTCATGTCGCCAGTTTAAAATTCGGACTAACGCCATGGCTCTGTAATATAAATTCAAATCTGGTAATCCCAGCCCTCCCTCCTCTTTCTGCCTCCTGAGTATTTCATATGATATTCTTGGATGTTTGTCCCCCCATACAAATTTCGTGAGGGCCCTTTTTATCTGCTTAAAAAAAATCTGTGGGAGAGTTATAGGGATAGTGTATAATATATAAATAATTCTCGGTAGGACATTCATTTTTATTACATTCACTCTTCCGAACCAGGTCATCAAAAGTCCTTTCCAGCTTTTCAAATCACTCTGTATATTTACTAATAATGCCCCATAGTTGAGCTCATATAGCTTCTTTAGGTTCGCTGTTAAATTTATCCCCAGATATCTCAAAGAGTCCATGTTCCAAATAAAAGGAAAGCCAGCTTGTATGGCCGTCCTAATCTTGGGGGGGACATGACTTGGCATCAGTATTGATTTTTCCGGGTTTATCTTAAAATTAGATAAGGCTCCAAACCTCTCTATTTCCCCCATCACTTCCTTTAGGGATTCCCGTGGCTTGGATAAGTAAAATAGAAGGTCGTCCGCATACGCCGACACCTTATGCTCAACTGCCCCAATACGAATCCCATGAATCCTTCCATTCCTCCTTATTCTGCATAGAAAGGGTTCAAGGATCAAGGCAAACAGCAGGGGTGACAGTGGGCACCCCTGTCTGGTCCCATTCCGGATCTCAAAGCTCTCTGATAACACTCCGTTTACCTTGACCCTTGCTCTGGGTTTATTATACAATGCCAGAACCCATCCCATCATACGTTCTCCCAGGCCCACCCCCCTCAGAACCTCCGACAAGAAGACCCATCCAACCCTATCAAATGCTTTTTCAGCATCCATAGAGATCAAGACCCTTGGAATTCGCTCTGGTCCATTTTGAGCCCAGTGCAATATCTGTAAGGCACGAATTGTATTATCTCTAGATTCCCGTCCTTTTATAAATCCCGTTTGGTCTGGTTGTATTATTGTTTCTATATGGTCTTGCATCCTGAGGGCCAGGATTTTGGATAGGATCTTCGTGTCAGAATTCAAGAGGGAGATGGGCCTATAATTAGCGCACACTTGCGGATCCCTCCCTTCCTTCGGGAGGACCGTCACATGTGCCATCAGTGCTTCAGTAGACAGTGGCTTAAAAATTTCTACAGAGTTGAGGTAGTCACATAGTGGCTGAGCCAACTCCGGAAGAAACTTTTTGTAATATAAATTCGTAAAACCGTCCGGGCCTGGGCTTTTCCCCAATGCTAGTCCTCCCACCACCTTACTCAGCTCTTCCACTGTAATTGGTTGTTCCATTTCCTGCATTGCTGCGGTTGAGATTTCTGGTAGTTCTGAAGTCCTTAAATATTCCCTGATCTCCTGTCTCATTCGTTCCCCCTCTTCTCTTCTTTTATCCCCCTCTATGTTATATAGGGAACTATAATACCTTTGGAATTCTGCTGCTATTTTATGGGAGTCAATAACCTGTTTATTACCTGCTGTTAATTTATGAACATGCCTGGATTCCTGTAGTTTTTTTAACTGTCTCGCTAGCATTTTTCCCCCTTTGCTACCTTGTTCATAAAAACGATGGGCAAAGTATCTCTGTTTGTTTTTAACTTTCAGATCTAAACACTTAACTAACTTCAGCCTCAACTCTAGCAGCTTATTATCATCCTCCGGGTCCCGACTTTTTTTATGTTTTATCTCGATTTTATGTATCTCCTCTAGAACATCCGTGATTTCCTTTTGTTTTTCTTTCTTAAGGCGTGATCCCTGCGAAATCATCTCCCCCCTAATAACCACTTTATGTGCTTCCCACACTACTTGGTTGGACACCTCATCTGTTTTATTGATCTCAAAGTACGACATCAGACCCCCCTTCAGGGTTTCAAAGGCCCTTTTATCATCCAAGATAGATTCGTTTAGTCGCCAGTTCCTTTCTTTTTTGCAAACGTCACCCACTCGTATGCTCAGCGCAACTGGCGCATGATCTGATATCGTAATTGAGCCAATTACTGAAGATTTCACAAGATGTAAATCAAACTGATCAACTAATAATAGATCAATCCGTGAATATGTGTTATGTATTCTTGAGTAATAACTATAATCTCTTTCACGGCCATGCAGAGTCCTCCAGCTATCTACCAGATGTAGCTCTCTAAGACTCTTTTTTAAATATCTCTGTGCTCTAAAAGATAATACTGTCTTACCAGATGAGGTGTCCATATCAGGGTCTAGAGTGAGGTTAAAATCCCCTCCCAGGATTAGAATGCCTTTCCTCAACTTTTCCAATTTTTTCATTGTTTTTGATATAAAATCTACTGTACCAGTATTGGGGGCATAAATTGACGCAAACGTGTAATATTGGTTCTCTATTCTTCCTTTTACACACAAGAAACGCCCTTCCAAATCCTTCTCCACTTCTTCAAGTGAAAAAGGAGTTGTTCTATTGATTGCTATTGTGACGCCTCTAGCTCCACGAATAGGAGAGGTTGAATGAAACCATTGACTAAATGGGTGACTTGGTAGTCTGGGGATCGACCCTGCTGTGAAGTGCGTTTCTTGGAGGAATATAACATCCACCCTCTGGCCGCGCAGTTCACACCAGAGACGCCCCCTCTTATTTGGAGCTCCTAGGCCTCTTACATTATATGTTACTATCTTCAGTTCTGTCATTCAGTATATACAGCCCCCTGTACCTGTCTCCACGATATTCCAAGAGGATTTTCCTCGCCCAGAGGGAACGAGAGTTGAACGATGCCCGGGATGGATGAGATATACTGCAAAGGAGAAAACAGAGAAGCGGGAGGGGAGGAGAGAGAGAAAAAAAAAAAAAAAAAAACCCCCTTCCCACCCCCCCCAACCCCACCTCCCCCCCACCAAACCCAACCCTCCTCCAACAGACTCACATGCACATACACACTTCTCAAATTTCCTATCATCTCCCCTAATTTGGTGGATCAATCTCCCCGAAGATGTACCTCCCTTCTCTGAGATTGTCCTCCCAACTGCAATATTGCAGAAAATTTATCCCCCTTTTGGGACTTTCCTATCGGGCAAAGATGAATTACGGTATGGATTAGGGCAATCCGAGTTCTCCCGGGCCCCGAGAGCAGAAGGAGCCGTTCACGCTGCAAATAATATTAATTCTAAAGACCGGGGACAGACCTCTGGCCTAATCTCCGCTTACAGCTTTAAAGGGCTATCTCAGCTCAGGGGTCCAGTGAGATTAGGGAGGCAAGTGGGGGGGAAAGAGAGCAGAAACCCCGGCAGGGAAAGCCCCCCCCAATCCCCACGCCCTCCCCCAACCCACCCCTCCCCCACCCAACCACCTTTCCCCCGACCATAGTCCTATAATCACATTTGTCCATCTCTATTTTCCTTCCTTCCTCTGCTTCTGCTTGGGACTTGGTTCCATTGTTCTGGGCGAGGCAAAGGGGCTCTAGATCTGTTCAATCTCCAATCTGGAAAATCAACTGGTGGTAAACCCAAGGTTTCTGTAAATTTTTTTAAATCATCCTTATTTCTCAGGACAGCAGATTTTCCCTCTCGGGATGCCTTTACACTAAAGGGAAAACCCCATCTGTATTTCACTTCTGCCGCTCGCATAGCTTCCAATAAAGGTCTCACCGTACGGCGTTGCATTAGTGTCCGATATGATAAGTCCGCATATAGAAAAATCTGATGCCCTTCATATACTATCCTTGGATTTTTACGTGCTACATTCATGATAGACTCCTTCAGTGTAAATTTATGCAGTCTACATATGATATCTCTGGGCCTGTCCACACTCTGATTGGTGAAAGATGTTGTGCGGTGCACTCTGTCTATTTCAATAACCTCTGGGGCCTGCGCCCCCAGTATTTGGCGGAACAACTCAGTCACCAATTGTACTAGATCTGCATCCTCCTTTCTATCGTTTAAGCCTCTTATACGGATATTCTGCCTGCGTGTTCTGTTTTCTTGATCATCGGTTTGATCTAGCAGTGAATTTAGTTTTTCCTCATATTCCTTTATTACTTCCTGAGAGTCCACCACTGCTTGCTTAATGTCATCTTGGGACAACTCAATTTCTTCCACTCTGCGTCCCAGTGCTGTTATTTCCTCCCTGACCTCTTCAACCATTTGTTTACAGGACACTTCCACCATAGAGATAAGCATTTGTATGTCATTTTTAGTGGGGAGAGATCTCAGGTGCTCTCTGAGTTCCTTATCTAAGTTTATCTTCACTGTTTCAGGCTGGTGTATTTCTTGCTCAGTGCTAGGGGAATGGGTCATGGGGGTCATAGGGGACCGTTGTTGTTTCCGTGCTTCTATATTACTTTTAGCTGCTTCTTTGTCTCCTCCATGCAGTTCCCCTTCCCCAGTCCTTTTCCCTGACACAGATCTGGATTCTAGTCCTCTTGTATCTTGCCCACCTTCCAGCTTTTGGCCATCTCTGCAGTTCTCTTTGTGACTCCGTCCCACCACTTCCTGATTATCTTGCTCATGGCATACCCCATTCTCGGCTCTCTCCGCTCCCCCCTCAGCCAAATCTCCCGTCTTCCTTATACTCTGCTGGCCCTTCGGCGGTGTCTCCTCCCCTTGTGTCTGGCTGTTTCGGTTGTCTGACCCCTCATACCTCACCCCTCCATATCCTGACAGCCTCCGATCTGCCTTGCTTTGTTCAGTGTTCTGGGGCGAAAGGTATGCTTTCATGGGGCCCGTCTGTGCCTTACCCTTTCCACATGGAGGTAGCGCCTGGCGTCTTCGGGCCGACATCTCCTGGCCGAGCGGGGAAGCCGAGAGGAGAAGTCACGTGGAGGTAAGGACGTCACTCTTCGGTGCCGGTGCACTCCGCTTCCGTGGCGGCGTCCCTGGCTGCTCTCTCCCAGCTCTTTCTCTCCTTTGGATGCCGGCTAGCAGTATGGGTATGGGGGCTATCGCCAAAGCGGTTCTGTGTTCGTCGTCCTTAGGGCGGAGTCTCCGATGGTTCCACTCGCTAGGGGTGGTGCGCCTTAGGCATATAGGAAGGAGCTGTCATACACGCTCAGCACTCCCCATGTCTCTCAGAGCCCAGGAACCTCCGCACGCTCACGCAGCGCGTCCTCTCTCCATACCACGCCACACAACATAATGTTTACCTAAAGTATGTTCAGTAAATTGTTTTCTCTTTTCCTCCTCTTGGTAAAATGGTGAAACATCTAGAGTTTGGAAACATGTGCACAGTGCAATTTCTGCTGAGAGCAATGCTGCAATTTGCAAATATTGTGAAATATTATTTTCCAAATGCTCCAAAGGATGAGAAAACCCATCTTAGCATGCCAGAGGTGCCCTAAAGACATTAAAAATACTTGGTGGAATTAAAACATGAGGACCATATTGAGGACCAAAAGTGCAAGTAGTTTTTCCCTCCATAGTTCTCATGCCAGAAACACTCTTTCTGCTGCTTCTGGATCATCATAAAGTACCAAATTTTTTCTCTCCATAAGACGCACCTGACCATAAGACGCACCTAGGTTTTAGAGGAGGAAAACAAGAAAAAAAATATTCTGAACCAAATGGTGTACTAAAATATTTAATAAAACATAACAGAATAATATACCATTCTGGTACCACTCTGTATATGTGTGTTCCACCAACAGAGCATTGTGGTAATTTGCTATATTATCTCTGTGTATATTCACTGCAACCACATCTATTTGTACTATTTTAGTCACCATTTTTGAACTTTCTGTTTTAAACTTTCTACAATAAAATGTATTGATTTTATATATTACATTACCAGTACCTTTTTGGAGTTCATGCCCTTAAAAGTCCCATTAGAGTTTTTTTTTCTGTAGCTTGTATGCTCCAAATCAGCAGTCAGCATTAACGATCAAAACAGAGTGCTTGCTTGCATTAAAAAGTGCCCTTCCCGACACTAGGACAACTTGCATACAGGCCTAGGAGACGATAGCCACCCGACTCGTGCTGACAGGATGGCATGTGTTCTATCGCCGTATGTGAGCAACCAGAGACCCGGATGTGTAGTGACCAGGATGCGCCTCACATCCCGTCCTCCTCTCTTCTGCCACAGAGGAGACAAACAGCAGGCCCGGCATTGTAACACGGAGGCATTGCGGGGGGGGGGGGGGGGTTTGGAGGCCTGGTCAATATTCACTCTATAAGACGCACAGACATTTCCCCCCATTTTTTGGGGAGAAAAAAGTGCGACTTATGGAGTGAGCCCTGTTACGGCTTGTGCTTTCCAACTGTGTGATATTTTTGAAGCACATAACAATATAAAACCATCATATGTAAGAGAAATGCAAACATTTTTTGGTAATGTTGTTAACCTGTCAGGGTCAGGTTAAGCAGCAACTGTCAGATTTCAGGTAATCTCTGGCTCCTGATCCTCATTCTGAATTGTAAGGCTTAAAGTGGTTGTGAACCCTTACAAATACCCTCTGAAAAGAATAGCCTCAGGTGATACACATACAGTATCTCACAAAAGTGAGTACACCCCTCACATTTTTGTAAATATTTTATTATATTTTTTCATGTGACAACACTGAAGAAATGACACTTTCCTACAATGTAAAGTAGTGAGTGTACAGCTTGTATAACAGTATAAATTTGCTGCCCCCTCAAAATAACTCAACGCAAAGCCATTATTGTCTAAACCGCTGGCAAAAAAAAGTGAGTATACCCCTAAGTGAAAATGTCCAAATTAGGCTCAAAGTGTCAATATTTTGTGTGGCCACCATTGTTTTCCAGCACTGCCTTAGCCCTCTTGGGCATGGAGTTCACCAGAGCTTCACAGGTTGCCACTGGAGTCGTCTTCAACTCCTCCATGACGACATCACGGAGCTGGTGGGTGTTAGAGACCTTGCCCTCCTCCACCTCCTCCTTGAGGATGCCCCACAGATGCTCAATAGGGTTTAGGTCTAGAAATAAGCTTTGCCAGTCCACCACAATTATCCTCAGCCTCTTTAGCAAGGCAGTGGTCATCTTGGAGGTGTGTTCGTAGTCCTTATCATGTTGGAATACTGCCCTGCGGCCCAGTCTCCGAAGGGAAGGGATCATGCTCTGCTTCAGTATGTCACAGTACATGTTGGCATTCATAGTTCCCTCAATGAACTGTAGCTCCCCAGTGCTGGCAGCACCATGCTTGACTGTAGGCAAGACACACTTGTCTTTGTACTCCTCACCTGGTTGCCGCCACACACGCTTGACACCATCTGAACCAAATAAGTTTATCTTGGTCTCATCAGACCACAGGACACGGTTCCAGTAATCCACGTGCTTAGTCTGCTTGTGTTCAGCAAACTGTTTGCAAGCTTTCTTGTTCATCATCTTTAGAAGAGGCTTCCTTCTGAGATGACAGCCATGCAGACCAATTTGATGCAGCGTGCGGCGTATGGTCTGAGCACTGACAGGCTGACCCTCCACCCCTTCAACCTCTGCAGCAATGCTGGCAGCACTCATACATCTATTTCCAAAAGACAACCTCCTAGATATGACGCTGAGCACATGCACTCGACGTCTTTGGTCAACCATGGTGAGGCCTGTTCTGAGTGGAACCTGTCCTGTTAAACCGCTGTATGGTCTTGGCCACCGTGCTGCAGCTCAGTTTCAGGGTCCTTGCAATCTTATTATAGCCTAGGCCATCTTTATGTAGAGCCACAATTCCTTTTTTCAGATCCTCAGAGTTCTTTGCCATGAGGTGCCATGTTGAAATTCCAGTGACCAGTATGAGAGAGTGGGAGCAATAACATCAAATTTATCACACCTGCTCCCCATTCACACCTGAGACCTTGTAACACTAACGAGTCACATGACACCGGGGAGGGAAAATGGCTAATTGTGCCCAATTTGGACATTTTCCCTTAGGGGTATACTCAGTATACTGTGTGTTGAGTTATTTTGAGGGGACAGCAAATTTACACTGTTATACAAGCAATACAAGGGGCAGGGATCTGATATCACACACTGCACATCATAGAGCACAGAGCTGAGTGTAATCTGAGACCTGGGTGGAGGGAATGGACACAACTCCCTCTAAACAGGCTGTCTTTCGGAATTGCTTGGTGTAGAGTTAGACTGTCAGAAGTGACTAGATAGCAGAGGGAGGAGAGATCATGGAGGAATCACACTGGATGGATTGGATTGAGACAAGTACACACTATAAGGGACATGCTTTGTTCATTTTTCATTTCAGAAGTTTACAACCACTTTAACTGCTTCAGCCCCGGAAGATTTTACTCCCTTCCTGACCAGAGCACTTTTTGCGATTCGGCACTGCGTCACTTTAACTGACAATTGCGCGGTCGTGCGACGATGTACCCAAACAAAATGTATGTCTTTTTTTCCCCCTTTCTTTTGGTGGTATTTGATCACCTCTGTGGTTTTTATTTTTTGTGCTATAAACTAAAAAAAAGCGACAATTTTGAAAAAAACGCATTATTTTTTTACTTTTGGCTATAATAAATATCCCCCAAAAATATATAAAAAAAACTATTTTTTTCCTCAGTTTGGGCTGATATGTATTCTTCTACAAATTTTTGGTAAAAAAAAAAAAAAAAAGAAAAAGTCTGATCATTGGAGGAGAGCAGGCTGAGTTCCCAAAACAGAGAACTGACCATGGTGTGTTCTCCTGTTTAGTATGGCCAATTTTTAATAAGAAAGCAGAGGGATTGGCAGGATCACCAAGTTTTTACACAAAGGAAGCAATACAAAGAGAACAGGATACTTTTTCATAGTACATGGTACATGTACATGGTACAGCAAGCACATATCAGGAATTTAAAATGTTGATTTTACATATTCTTTAGGGAAGACTAAAGAGTCAGTTTCCACGCATAAGACCAATCTTGATGGGTTCTCTTAAGTGATTGGTTTCACTTTATCATTGGAACACATCAAGATGGCCCAAAATGCAAAGGTGCTATTTTCCTCAAGCCCCGTACACACGGACCGAATATCCGCCATTCAACAGAAACCGGCTGACATTCAGCCCGTTTGTACACCAGCCTGTCAGTTCCTGCCGGCTTCTGTTGAATGGACATGCTGGAAAACCAGCATCCGATCAGCATTGGCAGCCAGTAGCTGCAAGCAGTGACTGGTGTGTTCTGACCATCCCCCTGTCAGAACACAATAGCTCAGTGGGGAGATTGCTGTACTAACATCAGATAGTTAGTACAGCAAACTCCTCTAGAGCGCTTCTGTTTTTTTTCATTCAGCCTGCTGGGTTGAACGAAAAAAAAAAATGATATGCCCTGTACACACGGTCGGACATTGATCGGACATTCCGACAACAAAATCCATGGATTTTTTCCGACGGATGTTGGCTCAAACTTGTCTTGCATACACACGGTCACACAAAGTTGTCGGAAAATCCGATCGTTCTGAACACGGTGACATAAAACACGTACGTCGGGACTATAAACGGGGCAGTAGCCAATAGCTTTCGTCTCAATTTATTATGAGCATGCGTGGCACATTGTGCGTCGGACGGAATTTCCGACAACGGATATTGTTGTCGGAAAATTTTATAGCAAGCTCTCAAACTTTGTGTGTCGGAAATTCCTATGGAAAATGTGTGATGTAGCCTACACACGGTCGGAATTTCCGACAACAAGGTCCTATCAAACATTTTCTATCTGGAAATCCTATCCTATCGTGTGTACAGGGCATAAGTGTACTATTCATTCGTCTTGGGGTATCTAGCTGGCTGCTGGCCAACTAACTTAGTTATTTCTACACTAATGCACTATATGGCTATGTGGTATTTTGGTCTTTCATAGCTTAGTGGCTGAAATTTGACAGTAACATGAAGGTAAAATAGAAGCCATCTGCTTAGTCTAGACAAACAGACAATTGTACCCTTTACTTTCTCTACTGTTATGTTGCTAAAATAGGGTCTGGATAGTAAAATACAATGGTAAAACTGTGCATTATGTGAGATATTCATGTTTAACAATTAGTGCATAATATTATACTCGTGCTATAAAATCATCACATACAACACTTTTTGAACGCCATTATTCCAAAAGTATGACTGTTATGTGACACACATGACATTTATGTTGCACGTGGAACAGCTATATGCAGTTATATTTAGATAGCTGTTGTGATTTTCTTTGATATGTTTTAAAAGGTCCGTGAGGGAGCAATTGTAGGCATGGTGGGACTTTATGATTCAGCCTTCCATTTATCAGCAGCAGAAGAGAAAGTACACTACAGTATGTGGTAAGCATTGTTTAGTCGATTTCTTCAAATAGGTCACAGAGAACAATGAACTTACTTGCGTCATATACATTTGGACATGTTAACAAGTTACAAAGCCAAAAATAAGATAACATTGACTTGTGTCATTGGTTTCTTGGCTTATGCACCAAGTACGCAATAGAAGATTGCGACTGAAGGAGAGGGGAATTAAGCTATACAGTTTAGATGTATTTACTTAATGTCGCCAATAAATGTACAGCATCACTTCACCGTGGCTGCTTGTAATTAAAGTAAAATAAATATGCTTGAATATAAAATGATACAGAAACAATCATTCAAAGTGACTTTTTAGTGAAGGACATGCAAATGTCATTGATGTGTATTTTAGTGTTAAACAAAAACAGTTGGCTTGTTCTGGGTATGACGAACTTCACTTGCTCTTTATTGAATCTCAATGACACGGGGGATCCTTCAGTTCTGAGTTTGGACTTTAGACATGAAGTTGTTTTCTTTCTGACTTTTGCAGACTTACAATAATGTGCATGAAAATGAAAAAAGGGGAGGGGAGATTGGGACTTTATATGAGGAAATGACTGGTATGTTCATATACCTCCATCCCTAGTACATATGAAAAAAAAGGGGGCAATTGTGGGACTTTATATGAAGCACACAGCTGGGAATGAACCAACCAATGATTATATAGTAATGCGTGTTTAATATTGCATAGGAGTACACATAACACACAGGACATTAAAAATTCTATATAATAAATCTCAGTAAAAATTATCTATAGAATTCATATATATTACACAAGTGTTGCAACATGATAACATAGAAATGAGCCCAGGGTATGTGTACCCAAAGTCAATAGGCATGGTAGCATATATACATGATAATTGATGGGAATAGTTCATTATAATAAAAAGTATTAAATAAAATGTTGCACATGACTGCTGTGACACATCGTAGGAAAGCTTGATGCGTTTCGTGGACAACTTGTCACTCATCAGGAGCAGATGTAGTTAGGACATATCTAATCGTAGTATAAAAATATAGAGATTAATAACAATGCTGGAGGCACTATGGGAAACGTCATCCCTGGGAGCTGAGGTGGCAATAACTGCGGCAAACCGGCGGCACCAACAACAGTGAGTGAATATTAGCAAATGATCCCCAATTATCAGCTGTATTGTATCAATGGTGCTATATAAAATAAAGGAAGGCCTTGAATTTGAAATAGAGGATTACTCCAGAATGGTGCAGCAGTGTCTCAGGTATGAAACATAACAGTAATGTGCATTTATCTTCATAGTCCGACATTGTACAGTGTGAGAGTGAGAGCCCCTGTCTCGGGGAAAATTAGTTTAAAATGGACACAGTACTCTCAGGTTGGGTTCACACATAATACCGATGCGGCTCCCAGCAGGAGTCCGGTGCGTCCCCATTCACAGCTTCAGGTCCGATTTCAAGCCAAATTTTTGGCTAAATTCGGACCTGAAATGGACCAAAAGGCGCACAGGGCTCCTGTGCAAATTCGCACCAGAGCCGCAGTGGAGATATGTGAACCGACTCCATAGAGAGCCGGTCAAAATCTGCTGCTATTGCAAATTGGATGCGGGGAAGCTGCATCCAATTCGCAATGGTGTGAACCCAGCGTCAAAGAGTCAGTTTGAGAAGCTCCAGCAGAAGCTTTGTGAGCAGAGAAAATTATGTTTTACAATTTCTCTGGATTTGGCAAGTCTGGATCGGGGCTGGAGACTTGAAGACTCCAAAGAGCATCTGGTGGGATGGAGTCTTCAGTTTTGTGTCCAGGTTTTCTAGAAATTCTGCAGGTTGTGTATGTGTCCAGGTGCACACATTCGTTATAAGGCAGATCTGAGCATAGCTAAGGAAGGTGGGGGTAGTAGTTAGTGTTGGAGCAGTTGCTGTAGCCAGGAGGGAGGTGTGCTCTGGTTTAGGAACCCAAGCAATATCCTTAAGATGGCACTCCATGTGGGAGAGGTCCCAGGTCAACGGACTGAGAGAGTTGGGCCAGCTGAGAGAGTCTGGAGGACCATAGGTGAGACAACTGGAAGAGAGAGTCCTGGGGACCAGAGGGGACCGTGAGTCTTGGAAGAGTGTGAAAACCTGGAGTGTCAGGAGAGCCCCTTCCTAGAGGCCAGGAGTGGGCCTGTGCAGCATGGTACTGCGACCAAGGCTGAGTAAACCCTGAGAACCAGGTGGCTTGGCATTTTCACTTTGTTGTATTTCTTCTGGAGAAGAACCCCTGTGGGGGCAACCCATGCATGTATGAACCTTCATTTTTTGTTAACTTTAATAAAAGTGGGCTACAATGCCCTAAAACCTGAAGTTCCTGTTTGCTGTAAACTCACTGAAAAACGCACTACTACTGAGCTAGACATCCCCCCATATTACAACAGATACTGTGGTTGTTTTCTTTTTTTCTTTTTGGCCAAATTGCCATTTAATGTTCGCATGTTTTTCGTAGGGAAAATAGATTGTAGGCTTTATCAAGCTCATTATTCTAGCAAAAAGAATGCTCGGCAACTCTTTAAAGCGGGAGTCCGGCGACCAATCCTTTTTTTTTTTTTTTTTTTTAGGTCATTGAGACACTTTGCTAATCGCAAAATAATACTCCCAGTTTGCTTGTAATATTTCCGCCTCTGTCTGTTTTCATACTGAAGAATAACTTAAAAATTGTGATACTGGCTGTTTCCATCTTGCTTGTGGGCATGTGAAGCCCACAAGCATTGATTTCCGGGATGTGGTGAATGCTGTTCATTCACAGCTTGTTCACGCGCATGATCATTGTTTCTGCACTAAATCTTGGGAAGCCTGACACTAAGCTCCCAGGAGACAGTGCGGCGCAGAGAAAGGCAATAAACATGCTTACTCCCATGGGAGGAGAGACAGGAAGTGCCACAATAAAGTACAATATAAAGATAATTACAGCGATACATTTTTTTGTCGTGCGGCATTTGAACATCTATGCAATTAACTGAAGGGGGTAAGATTAAGTTAAAAATTTGAGTGGAACCCCGCTCTAAGTGTCCTTCAGTGATAGCTGTGTATTGTGTAAATATCATCTACTTGTAGCGCCCTGCTCCTGAAGAGCAGGCGCTATTCTTTTCAAATTTAAGCTAGTTGAAGCTACAGTTTGGCTCAGCTTATTATTATCTAAATGTACTGGTTTCTGTACCAGTTTGGCTGGACTGTGCAAAATTTCCATCCGACCATGGGTGGTGCTGTGACCATTGGTGGATGTTGTAAATACAGTCTGGTTAGACATATTGAATACTCTTTGCTCAGAGACAGTTTGGTGGGAGTGATTCATCCACCGGGCATTCTGGGTAGGGGTATTTAAGGAGCAGACACCATGTTGTTGAGGTTGGCGCTTCCTGACCTCATGGCCCTCCTGGCCTGGGGAATTGCTGTTACCGGTACTTAAAATTCTGCCTTGGGGTCGGCGGACTCTAGGCCCAGCTACTAAAAAGAAGGCTCAGATTTTTAGTGGCCTATTGGTCCATAGGATGGTCTCTTTGCTGTCTGGCCTGCGGGAAGAAGCAAGGGATTGTAGTGACCAAGGGAGGACTCTTCAGGAAAGGACCGAGCATAAGGCTGGTATCTTGAGAAGAGCCTGTGAACTCAGTTGGAGATGCATCTGGGATCAAGCACAGCAATCAGTTCATTCAAGATTGTCAGGTCTGTGGCAGAGACCGTATCAAGCACAGCAATCAGCTCATTCAAGATTGTCAGGTCTGTGGCAGAGACCGTGTCCGAGCATCACATCGGCTGCTAGGTTGGTGAGAGAAACCTATCCGGTGGTTGCTAAATTCAGCTGTGGAAGTGCTGTTCGCTGGATATAGAAATTACCTTTAACCTCAAGATTCAAGGTACCCGAATCCCTTTCACCCTCTACCTTGCTATTGCATATTCTGTTTCTTTAACAAAACTTGGAAAAAGGACAAAGTGTTAGCGCCAGTGTTATCAATTAAGCAACTACTATGGGACCCCTATGACGAACACTGTGAAGATGGTAACGGTCAGCCCAATTTAAAATATCAGCAGCTCCTTTGGTGGTCAGTGCTACATACTTATTTGACTCTAAAGCCTCATACACACGGTCTGATTGTTGGACGACCGATTGTCTGATTTTTGTCAAAAAGGCATGTGCAGGATTTTGTCTAGCATACTAACGATATGCAAATTGTCATTTGACATACATGAACGTAGTGACGTACTTTGAGTGTATAAAGGAGAAGTTAATTCTCAAGCGCCACCCTTTGGGCCCCTTCTGCTAATTTTGTGTTATTAGAAGTTTGGTAAGCGTTGATTCGATTTTCAGGTTGTACAAAACAAATGCCTTTTAAAATACATTTGGCATAACTACATGCAAAGCAGCTTCATTATTATCTCATTAAAGAAGATGAGAATTTTGACATTTCATCAAATGCTGCGTCACGAATGTTAATTCTAGATTACGAACACTTCCGGCTCGTTTCTTGATTCTGAGCATTCGTGTTTATACTTTTGACTTTTGTGTGACGGATTTCTGTACTGACCATCCGAAAATCAGATGTTGAGTTTACATCAGGCAAAAGTTTTATAGCCTGCACATCCAGCTTTTGTCTGATGTAAAAGTCAAATCATCTGTCGAATGCACTGTATTAACGATTCAGACTTTTCCCTTCTGATTTTCATACCGTGTGTGCAAGCTTTAAGACCCCATACACACTATACAACTTTTGTTGTCTGATTTCCTTTAGATTTAACAATACCATCTAGTGCAAGGGCCTGCCTTATTGCATATATATATTGAAACTCTTAAGCCTCATACACACGATTGGATTTTCGCCAAGGAATTGTGTGATCACAGACTGCTTGCCTAAAGCCTCGTACACACGATCGGATTTTCCGCAGACAAAGCATCAGACTTTTGTCCGAAGGGCGTGTGCCATGAACTTGTCTTGCATACAAACAGTACACAATTGTCGGTCAACAAACACAAATGTAGTGACATACTACGTGGAATTTCAGCTCTTGTGCGCCACCCTTTGTTCACCTTCTGCTAATGTAGTGTTTGGTGAGCATTGACTCCGAGCATGCGTGTTTGTACTATAAAACTTTTGTTTGACGGACTTGTGTACACACGATAGGAAAATCTGACAACAGACTGTTGTCCTCAGAAAGTTTACTAGCCTGCCATCCAACATTTGTTGGCGGAAAGTTGGCCAACAGTTGTTTGATGGAGCGTACTAACGATCAGACTATAGGCCCCGTACACACGATCGGACTTTCCAACAACAAAACCGTGGATTTTTGTTCGAAGGTTGTTGGCTCAAACTTGTCTTGCATACACACGGTCCCACAAATGTAGGCCAACAATTCCAAACGTGAGAATGCGGGGACGTACAACACTTACCACGAGCCGTTTAAAAAGGAAGTTCAATAGTCATGTGATATCTCCATTTCGAACGCTAGTTTTACAAGACCGAGCGCTTCCGGCTTGTACTTGATTCCGAGCATGCGTGAACTTTTGTGTGCGGACTTGTGTACACACGATCGGACTTTCTGACAACAAAGTTTTGTTGGCAGAAAATTTGAGAACCTGCTATCAAATAATGCCCCTAAAATGATGGTAAAACGGCGCTAAAAATAGCGCGGCTTTACAGCCGGCGCCCGCCCACCCGAGTGTAAAAGTAGCCTAAAGGTTTGACCTCATATATGTTTTCGGAAAATCTGAAGGAAAAAATCTACAGAAAATTGTATAGTGTGTATCCAGCTTTAGCCTAGGTTCACATTGCTGCTGGTTAGAAATAACTTGCACGATTTCAACTCAGCAATGTCTGACTTCAGGGGCGATTTGACAGACATCTGTGCGGGATCCTGCACAGATGTCTATACAAAATCGATCCTCCCCCCCGAAGTCGCCAAAAGTAGTACAGGAACTACCTTTGGGAATCGGTGCAGCGCGGCACCGATTCAGACAGTGTCATTGTTAGGATTACCTGGCAATTTGACATGCCAAATCCCTCCAATGTGAACCTGGACTAAGGCTGGGTTCACACATATGCGATGCGGGAACCAGCGCGCTTCCAGTGTGGGTTCTCGCATCGGATGTCTCTCGCAGTTCACACTGCCCTATGCGAACCGCTGCGGGTGTCAATACAAAGTTAATGACACCCCCAGATTGGTTCGCAGATCGCAGTGTGAACTGTGAAATGGTGCAGGAATGGGATTGCATAGGTGTGAACACCCATGCGATCTGATTTCAGTGTGAACCAAAAAAAATTTGAATGCGATTTTGGTGAGAATCAAAACCAAGCACTGACACAGAGTCTGCAGAATTGAAAGCTCTGAATGTATTATGATTCTCATTATATGACCATATACACTATATATCAGTTCTAGTGGGAATCACTAGAGTATGTAGATTACTCTACAATTTATTTGGCAAGCTTACAATTTTTACTTATGCATTAAAGCAGTTGAAAACCGTGGCAGTAAAAAAAAAAAATAAAAAAAAATTGTAAGGCAATTTCTAAATGTGCTAGCATACAGTACTAGCACAATATGAAATACTTCCCTTACAACAAAGCCCTCTGCACTGATAGGGCTTCCTTCTCCCTGTGGTCTTCCTTCTGGGTTTGCGGGCTCTGGCTGTATGAGTGGCCAAAGCCACAATGACGTCACTCCTGCGCATGCACATTATGCAGAAACTTCAGAGCGCATGCGCCAGTGACGTCACTGGCAACATCCAGTATGAATATCTCCTAAGCGGTGCACGTTTGGGAGATAGAGTTCTTCCCTTTAAACCCCTAATTAAATGCAGATAAGGCACCAAGTGAGTTTAATTACCACCTTAATCAACCACAGAACCTGTGTAATTAATATGTGTGCGGGTTTAAAGGGAAGAGGTGGCAACCATATTGGGAGATCTTCATTTTACCTACCGGTAAGCCTTATTATAGGCTTACCTGTAGGTAAAAATCACAAAGCAGACTTTACTACCGCTTTAATCCAAGCATTTGGGTAGAGTTGTCCTTTAAAATCTCTCCCAAATCACATTCTGTTACCAGTGTCCTGCAGCTGAACCGAATATAACTGATGAAAGACCATAGAAAATCTGAGAGATCTGCAGGACAGGATGACCCAGAACTGCTGGGTGTGCGGCTATAAATCTACAGACTGACAGAATGCTGGGGCGGTGGAGAGTAACGTTTATAAAATTCCTATTTATTCTTTAGTATTAGGAACATTAACCACTTCAGCCCCGGAAAGATTTACCCCGTTAATGACCAGGCTATTTTTTGTGATACGGCACTGCGTCGCTTCAACTGACAATTGCGCGGTCTTGCAACATTGTACCCAAACAATGTTTATGTCCTTTTTAGCCCCACAAATAGAGCTTTCTTTTGGTGATTTTTGATCACCTCTGTGGTTTTTATTTTTTGCGCTATAAACAAAAAAAGACTGACAAGTTTGAAAAAAAAAACAATATTTTTTACTTTCTGCTATAATACATATCCAAAAAATATATATAAAAAAACTAATTTATTCACCAGTTTAGGTCAATATGTATTCTTCTACATATTTTTGGTAAAAAAAAATCTCAATAATCAAATATTGATTGGTTCGCGCAAACGTTATAGCGTCTACAAACTATGGGATAGATTTATAGACTTTTATTTATTTTTTATTGTCTTTACTAGTAATTGTGTTGATCTGCGATTTTTAGTGGGACTGTGACATTGCGGCGGACAAATCTGACCCCAGTGACATTATTACAATGATCAGCGCTAAAAAAATGCACTAATCAATGTATAAATGTCACTGGCAGGGAAGGGGTTAACACTAGGGTGCGATTAAGGGGTTAACTGTGTTCCCTGGGTGTGTTCTAACTGTGTGGGGGATGGGCTTACTGGGACAACACAGAGATTGCTGTTCCTGAGCACTAGGAACAGCGGATCTCTGAATTGTCCCCTGTCAGAACAGGGATCCGCCTTGTTTACATAGGCAGATCCCTGTTCTGCCTCTCGTAACCGTGAAAATAGCTTTAAAGAGGTTGTAAACCTCTGAAAAAAATTATTAAAAAAAAAAAAAAAATCTGCAAGACAAGGGCATAATGAGCTAATATGCATTGCATACTAGCTCATTATGAAATACTTACCTTGGAACGATGCCCTGCAGTGCCACCTGCACTCCGCTCCTACAGCTGACATCATTCCCGGAGTTACTTCTGGGTTCGCCGGCTCCGGCGCTGTGACTGGCCAGAGCCGCAATGACGTCACTCCTGCGCATGCTCGCGGGTGCTGCTGGTAACAGCACAGGTCCTGAAGAAACAGCACGAGCGAGCCGTTCCTTCAGTGCGCATGCACCGATGACGTTGGCGGCAGTATCTATAGTAAATATCTCCTAAACTGTGCAAGTTTAGTAGATATTTACAGTACCTACAGGTAGGCCTTACTATAGGCTTACCTGTAGGTACAATAAAAGAGGAAGACTTTACTTTACTCTTTAATGCGTATTTCTATTCTTTGTCAAATTTGTGAAAGTAACACTATATGTTTTGTATATGTTTATATGTTTTTATTATATGTTTCCATTCACACAGCATACCTAAAAAAAAAAAAAAAATCTTACCTTTTAGATGTTTCTAAAGGAGAAGGTGTCATGATTCTAAAGCTGGCCATAGACAGTAGGATGACTGGCCTTAAGCTGGCTACACACTATACAATTTTTATACGAATTTCTTGTACAACTTTCCTTTAGATTTACCAAAACCATATAATATGAAAATTCTTATACAACAGAATAAAAATTTGGAAGTGATGTAATGTATCTGTATTGTATTTTTAGACCAAAACTATTGATTAAACAAAAATCGATTGATCTGGTATCGTAAAATTTTCGTGTTTGTCCCTTCGGGACACTGTACTAACAAACAGATCAGATCGTACGATCGCTTCGAAAGCGGTATTTTTTGTATGATATTCTGGTCTTGTGGCCTTTTTTGAGTTCTGGGCAGTCTCACAATGTCCCCACACAAACTGAGCTATCTCTCATTAACATACAATACAGGAGGGCAGTTTATACATTTCTAATTACCGTATATACTCGCGTATAAGTCGAGTTTTTCAGCCCTTTTTTTTGGGCTGAAAGTGCCTCCCTCGACTTATACTCGAGTCACCACCGTCTGCCTACATGATCAACGTGTCATGCAGGCAGACGGCGGCCAGCATGTGATATTACCATTTGGCCGCCATTCCACTGTTCAAAAGCCGCGCCTCCTCCTCCTCTGTGATAGGCAGAACACTCCATTTCCCAGCATTCAGTGTACAGCCTATCACGGACATTCTCTCATCCTCGTCCGTGGTATGAGGATGAGAGAATGTCCGTGATAGGCTGACCGCTGACTGCTATGAAATGGATGGTTCTGCCTATCACAGATGAGGAGGAGGCGCAGCTTTTGAACAGTAGAATGGCCGCCGAATGGTATTATCACAGGCTGATCGGTGCAGAGCGGCACGCGGAAGATGGAGATCGCTACACGTTGGCATGCATAGGACACAGGTAGGCTGCACAGGACACATGCACACATACTCAGGGACACATGCACACATGCACACATACACAGCGACACATGCACACATACACAGGGACACATGCACAGGACACAGGGAGGCATGCAGCTGCAGATGGGCATTGTTGACTCTTTTCCACTTACAGTAGCTGCTGCATTTCTCACCCTCGTCTTATACTCGGGTCAATCATTTTTTCCCATTTTTTTGTGGTAAATTAGGGCCTTGACTTATACTCGGATCGACCTATACTCGAGTATATACGGTAACCATTTGTTTGGACAGACAGTGTTCAAATCTAGTTTACAGCTGATAATGAAAGACTGCAAACACAGTACAGATGGGGTTAATTATGTTAACCATTACTCCACAGCACCCTCCTAATCATTACAAAGCAAGGAGAGAGTGTAAGGATTAAAAAGCACATACAAAGGTAA
Source organism: Lithobates clamitans (assembly GCA_037952925.1). NCBI lineage: Eukaryota > Metazoa > Chordata > Amphibia > Anura > Ranidae > Lithobates > Lithobates clamitans. The sequence goes on along the minus strand of JBBGZY010001281.1, from coordinate 854,758 downwards.
CGTGTTTTTTTTCTTTTTTTTTCCTAAAGCAGAGTTCTAATCTAGGGAAAAAAAATTAAAGTCAGCAGCTACAAATGCTGTAGCTGCTAACTTTTAATATTAGGACACTTGCCTGTTAAGGGATTCCGCAATGTTGGCACCCCAAGCCAATTAGTCTATCGGCTTTGGGTGCAGGCACCAGCATTGCAAGTAAGAAAAACAGGCAGTGAAACCTTCAGGCTTCACAGCCGGTTTCCTACTGCACATGCGCGAGTTGCGCTACGCTTTCTGAATGGTCCTGTCGTCTTCTGGGACAAACACAGGTCCCAGAAGGCAGCTGGGGCAAGGAGGATGGGCCTGGACATGACGTAGATTGCTGTGCAGTGATCCTACCAGGAAGTAGGAGTGGGTACCTGTCAAAACCAGGTACCCGCTGCCCCCTCCCCCCCAAATAGTGCCAAATGTGGAGGGGGAGAGGGTGCGAACAAGAGGAGCTTTCCCTTTTGGGTGGAGCGCCACTTTAACCAATTCCCAACCAGCTCATGTCTTTTTTACGGGGGGGAAGAATGGCACCCCTGCGTGAAACCCTGTACGGGTACGGGGTGCCAGAGGGCATGCGTGCCACCGGAAGCCTGCTGCACAGCATGGGATCAGATGCGCGTGGCCGGTGGTCACAATCACTGCCAGCCACATGCGATCGCGTGCACCAGAACCAGCATGAGGATTTGTGTGTGTAAATGCTGTCAGGGGAGAGGAGACATGTTGTTTGCTCCTACTAAGTAGGAATAACGGTATGTCTCCTCACCTAGTCAGTCCCATCCCCATACAGTTAGAACACACTGAGGGAACACACATTTAACCCCTTGATCGTCCCCAAGTGTTAACCCCTTCCCTGTCAGTGACATTTATACAGTAATTGGTGCATATTTATAGCACTGATTGTTGTATATATGTCAATGGTCCCAAAAATGTGTCAAAAGTGTCTGATCTGTCTGTCGCAATGTTGTAGTACCACTAAAAAACGCAGATCGTCGCCATTATTAGTAAAAAAAAATTAAAAAATGAAAATGCCATAAAAATTCCATAAATCTTTCCATTAGTTTGTAGATGCTATAACTTTTGCACAAACCAATCAATATACTCTTATTGCAATTTTTTTACCAAAAATATGTAGAAGAATACATATCGGCCTAAACTGATGAAGACTTTTTTATTTAATTTGGTGATATTTATTATAGCAAAAAGTAAAAAATATTGTTTTATTTTTTCAAGATTGTCGTTTTGTTTTTTTTTTGTTTATAGTACAAAAAATAAAAACTGCAGAGGTGATCAAATACCACCAAAAGAAAGCTCTATTTGTGGGAAAAAAAGGACGTCAATTTTGTTTAGGTACAGCGTCGCAAGACCGCGTTAAAGTGACGCAGTGCGAAATTGTAAAAAGTCCTCTGGTCAGGAAGGGGGTCAAATCTTCCAGGGCTGAAGTGGTTATGCTATTTTATTGGGAACATGTAACAAATATAAAGTTGGTGTTATTCAATTCCAATCCATTTATACATTTTTAAGCAAACCTGTGCTATGGTCATGCAAGGCAAAGCAACTGCTTTAATTTTATACCTCCCATTGCAGCAACACATACCTACCTTTCCTTTGATACCATGACACTCAGTTCAGCTACCAGAAGCAAGTTATGGAAGCTATCTCTGAGCTCCGAGTTGCTCTAGTTGAGATTTATACAGGGCTGAAGATTCAAGCCCCCCTGTGACAGCACTGACACATGAGAGGAAGGGGTGTAAGTCATATGCTCCTCTATACCTCAAAGTACAGAACAATTGGTAGCCAGGGAAGGGAGGCAAAAAGTTTCTATGGGACCCCATTAAATAAAGTTATTGGACATTAAATATAGTAGAGCCTTTTATATCAACCCTCTGTAGGAGATTAAAATCTAGCACACCTTGCTCATTCACACATACTCTAGGGCCAATTATGCTTTTTTTTTCAAATATCATTTTTTATTAAGTACACACCGAGGGAGAAAAGCCATCATTACAACATTGATGTAAATGTCATTGAATATTAAGTAAATTGAGTTTGGTAGCATTACATATGTCGCATCAACATCCTGCTAAACTGTCCCGTACATGTGAGCAGATGCCATCAATGCGTGTGCTGTATACTCATAACAATCAACTTACATGGGATTTCAGAAAGTGACAGTATCCTCCCCATGTCTTTTTCCTTAAAAACACTAGAATAGTAGAAAACGGAACAGTGAGAGAAGTGGAAAGGGGGAAGGAGAGAAGAAAGGAAAAAGCAGAAAGACAGGACGAGGGCGAGGGAGAACTTTCCATTCTGGGGCACAGAGATATTATGTCCCTAGGAGGGTTGTCCCCTTGTCTGAGTAAATAAAGAGATTCAATAGACTCCAGGTCTTCGTGTATTTTTCATGTTTGTGTTGTGCAGTGAGGATCAAGTCCTCCATTTTTTTATATCTTCCACCTTTCTCAGCCAACACCCAGTAGTCGGTGGACACTGCTGTTTCCAGTAAAGGGGTACACACGCCTTAGCTGCATTTAATAAATGACGTATTAATGCTTTTTTGTAGGATTTGGCTGGGATCCATGATAGATGTAATAGGAAGAAAGACATATCCTCTGGGATTTTATATTCTGTGAATTTTTGTGTTATACGAAGTTCTGCAGTTTTGGGAAGGACCAAAAGATGCGCAACAATGAGCCCTCGTCCTCCCTGCATCGCCAACGACGACCCGAGGAAGTCGGGAAGCATTTGTGTAGCCTAGTGGGCGTGAGATACCATCTGGAGAAGATTTCAAAAATTGTCTCCTGCATTTTAGTGCACAGGGATGATTTGATGGTTGTTGTGTCTCTGAGAATTTCCGATCAATGCCAGTCTCCCATCTCTCTAGACATGTGAGGTGTGGTTGTTTAGGGGGTGAATTCAATAGGGAGTACATTTTGGAGATGTTTGAGAGATCAGCTCGGGCTCCGAGCAGTAGTCCTCAAACGTCGTCAGTGGGCGAGAAAAGGTGTGCGGCTCAGGGATGGAATGTAGAAAATGATGTAGTTGCACTGCCTTCCAGAAGGCAGTAGTTTCCCGACATGTCAGTCAGTTCCGCGAGGGACATCCAACGCCCCGACGTCACAAAATTGGAGGCCTGTTTGGCCAATTATGCTTTAAATCCTTTTAGCTTCAAGCAGATATAAACCTAGTTACTAAAATCTTATATTTATCTTATATTTTGTAAGTGTTAAGGTAGTTTAAAAATGTGTTCAAGTTTTTTTTTTTTTTTTTTTTTACCAGCAGCTTTTATTTAAAGAATAATGGATGATCCCAACATAATTGCTTAGTTAAGGCACTTCCTGTTATAGGGTGGCATCTGTCTCCTAAAATTTGTCTTTTGTTGTTTCCCTGTCACAGATGCTGCTGGTGGAGACTGCCATCAGCCTTGCCAAAGCACCTTGCACAGGTATAGTCCACTGTTGTAACTATCAATAAACTGTACTTGAGCGATGATGTGCTGCTGACGCTGGAGCGAGAAGAAAAAAAAGCATGGCGTGCATTTGCTAGATTGCTTTAAATTATAGGAGGAAATGGAAGCACCCTGAGAAAACACGCACAAATATAGGCAGAACATGCAAACTCCTTACAGATAGTGTCCCTAATGGACACTGAGCCCATAATCCCAATTCTGCAAGGATATAGGCTTAAAACGGTATTAAACCCCCAAAATAGCAATGTATTATATATTGGAGCTTATACATCCTTAAAGTATAACTAAAGGAAAAACTTTTTTTTTTAGTTTTGGATAGAGTGGAGAGGGATTAGAACACTTGCCAGTTTTTATTGCTGTCTGTACTATTTAATCTGTTTACTATGAGCATCAACAGTTAAAGTAAAAGTAAACCCTGAATTTTGGGTTGTCCCCAGGAAAGTAATATAGGGGAAATCTTCCAATGGGGACACTAGTTCTGGTGACCTGGGGTCCGCAAGGAACTCCCTTAATTCGTAGGGATTTTCTCTCACTTCCTGTTTGGCTATGGGACAGGAAGTGATAGGAAATCTCTGAGATAAGACACAGATGGCGAAAAAAATAAATAAATCTGACAGGGGTTATAACCCTTCCTTACTCTCTTTAACCACTTGCCGACCGCCTCACGCAGATATACTGCGGCAGAATGGCACGGGCAGGCAAAGTAATGTATGGGTACGTTACTTGCCTCCAGCGGGCGGGTGGTCCGATCGGACCTCCCCTGGTGCCCGAGGCGGTCGGCGTCTGTCCCCGAGCGATCAGAGGTGAGGGGGAGCCCATCCATTCATGGCCACCCTCTCGCGATCGCTCCCAGCCAATGACAATCTTCCTCTGCTGCTGTACTGTAAACAGTGGCAGAGGAAGTGATGTCATCTCTCCTCGAGCCGGTCTTTTCGTTCCGGTGCCGAGGAGAGAAGACATCAAGTAAGTTTGCACCAACACTACACTAACAGTAGAACACTCTAGGCAGATATTTCACCCCCCATCACCCCCCAATCACCCCCCTGTACCCCCTGTCACAGTGACACCAATAGCAATTTTTTTTTCTGATTATTGCATTGGTGTCAGTTTGTGACAGTTATAAGTGGTAGGCCAGTTAGTGGTAGCCCCCTTTATTTCTAGGATACCCCCCTAACCCCCCCTAATAAAGGTTAACCCCTTGATCACCCCCCCGTCGCCAGTGTCACTAAGCAATCGTTTTTCTGATCGCTGTATTAGTGTCACAGGTGACGCTAGTTAGGGAGGTAAGTATATAGGTTCGCCGTCAGTGTTTTATAGCGACAGGGACCCCCATATACTACCTAATAAAGGTTTTAACCCCCTGATTGCCCCTAGTTAACCCTTTCACCAGTGATCACCGTATAACTGTTATGGGTGACGCTGGTTAGTTAGTTTGTTTATTATAGTTTCAGGGCACCCGCCGTTTATTACCTTATAAAGGTTTAACCCCCTAATCGCCTGGCGGTGATATAAGTTAAGTTTTTGGGTCAGATTAGGTCTGCGTCGCCCCAGGCAGCATCAGGTTAGCGCCAGTACCGCTAACACCCACGCACGCAGCATACACCTCCCTTAGTGGTATAATATCTGAACGGATCAATAGAACAATATCTGATCCGATCAGATCTATACTAGTGTCCCCAGCAGTTTAGGGTTCTCAAAAATGCAGTGTTGGCAGGATCAGCCCAGATACCTGCTAGCACCTGCGTTTTGCCCCTCGGCCCAGCCCAGCCCACCCAAGTGCAGTATAGATCGATCACTGTCACTTACAAAACACTAAACACACATAACTGCAGCGTTTGCAGAGTCAGGCCTGATCCCTGCAATCGCTAACAGTTTTTTTGCCTGTGAGTCTCACTAGTGTACCACTAAATTTAGAGCCCAAAATGGCAAATCAAAGGTAAACAAGTGAAGAGGCCTACACGTTTCTGAGCATGACAGATAGTGAAGAGGAAGTCACTCATCTGTCAGATTCAGGCTCAGAATACGATCCTGTAGAGGACAGCGGCTCCATGACAGATAGCTCTGACGACGGAGTTGTGGTCCCTGCCAAGGTCAGGCGTACCAGACCCCGATCTTCTTCTGCTGTTGTTGAGGTGCAAGAATCGCAGGTCCCTCGTATGGAGCAGAGCAGTACTAGAGCCGCTATTCCTTCTGGTGAACTGGCAAGCACCAGCGTAGGCCTAGTACACCCTGGTCGTACATCCAGCACTGCAGTAACACTTGGTGACGTGGCGAGTCCCATAAGTGCAGTTCCAGCTGGTGAGGTGGCAAGCACTAGTAGTGTCCCGCTGCCACCAAGAAGACAAAGACAGGCCCATCATGCCCATAGTGCCCTTACTGCTGCATTTGCCAATACGAATTGGGAACCCACCACTTCTGCAGCACCCGTACTTCCCCCATTCACTGGCCAACCCGGCATTCAGGTGGAAACAGTTGATTTTATGTCACTTGATTTTTAATTGCTGTTTTTCACCGAAGATCTCTATAGATCTATTGTGGACCAAAGCAATTTGTACGCTGGTCAACACATCGCCACTATTCCCCAGTCCTCCCTTGCCAAAGATTGGAAAACAATTACGGTTTCTGAATTTCTGCCTCCATGACCAGGGCACGATACGAGCAGATTTTGCGGTTCATGCACTTCAACAACAATGAACTCTGTCGTCCTCGTGGAGACCCTGAATACGATCGGCTCTACAAAATTCGGCCCCTCGTAAACCACTTTAACCAACGTTTTGCAGACTTGTTTACTCCCCATCAAGTTGTCTGCGTTGATGAGTCCCTGATTAAGTTTTCTGGCCGCTTGTCATTCAAACAGTACCTTCCCAGCAAGCGTGCCAGATACGGGGTCAAGATGTATAAGCTCTGTGACAGGGCCACAGGCTATACATGTAGTTTTATGGTTTACGAGGGCAAAGATAGTCACGTAGAGCCAACAAACTGCCCTGACTACATAGGAAGCGCTGGCAAGATTGTGTGGGACTTGGTGTCACCCTTACTCGGAAAGGGGTACCATTTATATGTGGACAATTATTACACGAGCGTGCCACTTTTTAGTCACCTTTTTGATCAACAGATTGGAGCATGTGGCACCGTGCGACCTAATTGCCGGGGCTTTCCCCAGCGGCTTGTAGATTCCCGTCTTAGGCTGGGGGAGATAGCCTGCTTCAAGTGTAATAACTTGCTCGCTTATGAAGTGGAGGGATAATAAGAATGTTTTCATTCTTACCTCCCTTCATGCAGACACGACGGTCCAAATTTCTACGGCGACTGGTGTTGTGGAGAAACCCCTCTGTGTCCACGAATATAACCAAAATATGGGAGGGGTGGACCTCAACGACCAGTTGTTGGCGCCGTACCTAATTGCCCGTAAGGCCAGACGCTGGTACAAGAAAGTGTCTGTTTATTTATTTCAATTGGCTTTGCTGAACGCTCATGTACTATACAGAGCTTCAAGACGGACTGGATCCTTCCTTAATATCCAGGAAGAGATCGTCAGAGCCCTTCTGTTTCCAGACGGTGCTCCACCTCACCATCCCCAACCAAATGCAGTAAGCCGGCTGCATGAGAGGCATTTTCCGTATGTCCTCCTGAGTACCCCTACCCAACGAGCCCCCCAAAGAAGATGTTGTGTCTGCAGCAAGCGCGGATATAGGCGTGAGACCCAGCATTATTGTCCCTCCTGTCCTGACAATCCTGTTCTTTGCGTTGGTGAATGTTTTGAACGCTACCATTCACTAGTTGAGTATTAGCGTAGGGTACAGCACTGCACAGACTAGGACACACTTTCACAGGGTCTCCCAAGATGCCATCGCATTTTGAGAGACCCGAACCTGGTACCAGTTACAAAAGTTATAGTTACAAAAAAAAGTGTAAAAAAAAAATGACTTAGATTTCGCCGGATGTAAACAGCGCCATTGGGAAATTGGGAAAGCATTTTATCATACCGATCTTGGTGTGGTCAGATGCTTTGAGGGCAGAGGAGAGATCTAGGGTCTAATAGACCCCAATTTTTTCAAAAAAGAGTACCTGTCACTACCTATTGCTATCATAGGGAATATTTACATTCCCTGAGATAACAATAAAAATGATTTAAAAAAAAATGAAAGGAACAGTTTAAAAATAAGATAAAAAAGCAAAAAAAAAAAAAAGCACCCCTGTCCCCCCTGCTCTTACGCAAAGTCAAACGCAAGCTTCGGGCTGGCGTAAAATGTAAACAGCAATTGCATCATGCATGTGAGGTATCACCGCGAAGGTCAGATCGAGGGCAGTAATTTTAGCAGTAGACCTCCTCTGTAAATCTGGTAACCTGTAAAAGCTTTTAAAGGCTTTTAAAAATGTATTCAGTTTGTCACCACTGCACGTTTGTGCGCAATTTTAAAGCATGTCATGTTTGGTATCCATGTACTCGGCCTAAGATCATCTTTTTTATTTCATCAAACATTTGGGCAATATAGTGTGTTTTAGTGCATTCAAATTTAAAAAAGTGTGTTTTTTCCCAAAAAAATGCGTTAAAAAAATCGCTGCGCAAATACTGTGTGAAAAAAAAATACCCACCATTTTAATCTGTAGGGCATTTGCTTTAAAAAAATATATAATGCTTGGGGGTTCAAAGTAATTTTCTTGCAAAAAAAAAAAAATTTTTTCATGTAAACAAAAAGTGTCATAAAATAAAGGGCTTTGTCTTCAAGTGGTTAGAAGAGTGGGTGATGTGTGACATAAGCTTCTAAATGTTGTGCATAAAATGCCAGGACAGTTCAACCCCCCCCCCCCCCCAAATGACCCCATTTTGGAAAGTAGACACCCCAAGCTATTTGCTGAGAGGCATGTCGAGTTCATGGAATATTTTATATTGTGACAGAAGTTGCGGGAAAAAGACACATTTTTTTTTTTTTTACACAAAGTTGTCACTAAATGATATATTGCTCAAACATGCCATGGGAATATGTGAAATTACACCCCAAAATACATTCTGTTGCTTCTCCTGAGTACGGGGATACCACATGTGTGAGATTTTTTGGGACCCCGAAAATCAAGCAGACCTTTTTGTCTTAAAAGTTTTCCATAAATAAAAACTGACTATTGTAAGGCCCCGGCTTACTAAACCCAGGAACCTGTATTCACTATATCTGGTCTCCTACAGTACACAGAACATGGAAATGCAATTATTTTAGTAAATATAAGCCACTAAATACCTTTTCTCATCAGCAGTGTACAGAAGTTTTGTGAATTCTATCAATGTCCGGCCAAGCGCTGGTTAAAGCTTGTAGGAGTTTTCATTCTACTCTGCCTGGACAGTGCTCATTGGCCCTGTGCCGATCACATGCACCCAACCCCCTAAAAAAACTCTCTAGCAATACACACCAAACTGAGCATGTGCATAGTGCTCCCAAGACTCTGTTCTATCAGGAGATGGATTGGGGACAGTGGAAGGAGGCGTGGATCAGAGAAGACAGGATCAAACAGCCTTTTTACACAATGCACAGAATCAACCACTTAGGTTTCACAGTGAGTATATCAATCATGATTTACTGCATATACAGACTGATTTTACTGTTGTGGGTTTAGTAACACATTATTGTTTTTTCTCACCCCTCTAACTACTACTTTTGCTGAACAGTTTGCTCTGTTAATCACTTGCTGACCGCTGCAAGCCCATATATACTTTGGCACAATGGCAGCAGTGGGCAAATGGGTGTACCTGTACATACCCTTTCATTGGAGGGGCTTGTGGGTGCATACAGCGTGACTGTGCCTGCGGGTCCCGCAGACGCGATGTTCACAGGTGTCCCGCAATCGTGTCACGGCAGAACAGGGAGATACCTATGTAAACAAGGCATTTCCCCGTTCTGCCTAGTGACATGACAGGGATCTACTGCCCCCTGTCATCGGGATGCAGTGATCGCTGTCATGTCAGTGGTAGCCCACCCCCCCACAGTTAGAATCACCCCCGAGGACACACTTAACCCCTTGATCGCTCCCTAGTGTTTAACCCCTTCCCTGCCAGTGTCATTTACACTGTAAGCAGTGCATTTTTATAGCACTGATCGCAGTATAAATGACAATGGTCCTAAAATAGTGTCCGCCGTAATATCGTAGTCACGATAAAAATCGCAGATCACCGCCATTACTAATAAAACATTACTAATAAAAAAAAATAATAATAAAAATGCCATTAATCTATCCCCTATATTGTAGACGCTATAACTTTTGCGCAAACCAATCAATATACGCTTATTGCAATTTTTTTTACCAAAAATATGTAGAAGAATACATATCGGCCTAAACTGAGGAAAAAAATTGTTTTTTTTACATATCTTTTGGGGATATTTATTATAGCAAAAAGTAAAAAAAATTGTCTCTCTTTTTTTTTTTATAGAGCAAAAAATAAAAACCGCAGAGGTGATCAAATACCACCAAAAGAAAGCTCTATTTTTGGGGAAAAAAAGGACGTCAATTTTGTTTTGGTGTAACTTTGCACGGCCGTGCAATTGTCAGTTAAAGCGACACAATTGCAAAAAGTGCTCTCGTCAGGAAGGGGGTAAAATCTTTTGGGGCTGAACCGTTTAAAAATAACAGGTTTACTGGCCAATCACTAGGTGAAAATAAAGGAAAAATCTAAGGATTGGTAAGCTACAATACAATAAATCATTTTTTTGGGTTTAATACAGCTTCAGTCAATAAGGGCTATTTTGTCTAGACATATTGCAAATATGTACAATAATATTGTGCCTTTTTTTAGCATGTTTCTTGTGGTTTTGAGGACACATATAAGGACATAAGGAAAGATTGTTTTGGGAAATGTTTTTATTTTTCTGTGAGTGCATCTAATGCAGCAGAGCAAATGTTCCCTAAGTCCACCTACCATCACCGACCACACAGTAGGTGCTAGATAATAATTCCTACATATTTTCCCAGTGTTTGTATACTTAAGGCCTTTGTTCTATATGTGGGAGCTAAAGCAACTAAAAAGTGTCAAATTGTACATTCCATTTAGAATAATGCTTGCATTTACGCCATCAAGGGGATTTGAGATTTTGTTTTTTCTTTTTGGCAAGACATGAGAAAGATAAGGCAGCTCTGATGACTGCACTTCATTACTTCCATACATCTAGTAATCTTCTCTTTTAAAGCAAAGTAGATTGAAAGTGAGCACATTGACGTCACTCGGGTTCATAAATAAGAGCAGTTTCCTGTCAGTTGAACCACAGAGCTTTCTAAACTGTCAGATACAGTTAAAAAATCTAATTATGCAATGAAACAAGCACAAAGGGGAGTGTAATGTTATTAGGAGGTTTAGCAGTGTCCAAGGTCTTGGGGCCACAGAAGTCTTTTTTTCTTCTTCTTCTTTTTCTCCTTATCTAGCAAGGCAACTGTTGTTTCACAAACAATTTTGCTATACTGAGAGTCAGCAATGTTTAATATCAGTCATCATGTGTGTGTTGTTAAAAAAATAATAATATAAAAATGAAAATACCTTATTTGATAAATATATAATGTTGCCTGATTCAACAAGAGAAAATGTTTAAAAAAAATGTCTAAACAGTTTATAGAATTTTTCCCTCATAAAAATCATAACCTTGTTTTAATTCATTTTATGTGTTCAATCGTAGCAGTGATATCTAAGTTATAAGTAAACCATCCAACAGTAAGATCAAGTCGGCAACTCTGTATTATCTGTGCATATAGGACTTCATTGGCTACATAGTGAAATACAGCAACAGATATGTTAACACATTTTGGCTGTCAAACCTAATCAGACACAAACTGAACATACATTTAGCCCCCGTTGACATCAGGGCGATTTGACATGTCAAATCGCAGCCTATTGCCAGCAACAGCACCGCACCAATTTCCATAAGTAGTTCCTGCACTTCTTTTGGCGACTTCGGGGGGCAATTTCAATAGACATCTGTGCATTAACCCGCCCAGATGTCTTTCAAATTGCCCTTGAACTCGCACTGAAATGCAGGTTTGAAATTCAGCCCTTCAGCCCAGGTTCACACTGACTGCGGGTTAGAAATCGTGCGAGTTAAGCGAACCTTGCACAATTACATACTCGCATGTCAGTCCGACTTCGGGAGCAATTTTAGAGACATCTGCGTGGGTTCTTGCACAGGCGTCTATTGAAATCACCCCCGAAGTTGCCAAAAGTAGTGTAGAAACTACTTTTGGGAATCGGTGCGGCGCGGCAAAGTCGGCGTCGCATTGATTCGGACGGTGCTATTGCTGGCAAAAGCCGCCGATTTGGCATGCAATTTGACATGTCAAATCACATGCCAAATCACCCCAATGTGAACATGGGCTCAGTGTGAACGAAGGCTAATATAGACATTGCCCTCCCCCAATACAAATGAGGTAAGCAGGTGACTTGTGATTAAAGTCAACTAAGCAAAAAGGAAATCATCCGTTAAGCTTAGATCCGAACAATAGTAGAAACACACATATGCACACAAAATATAAACAAACAAGCAATGTAATATGAGCCAAGAGCTGTAAAATTGTGCAATGTGTGTTACAATTTACGATTGCAATTGCTACAACAAATTACACCCTGGAGTGTAGAAGTGTAAAAAATAGGTAGGAGACCTGGAAAAAAAATATTAAAGTGTTTGTAAAGGCTGAAGGTTTTTTACCTTGATGCAATGTATGCATCAAGATAAAAAAACCTTTTCTGTGTAGCAGCCCCCCAAGCACCCTCGGGAGCCTGCTCTGGTTCCCCTATTGCAAGCTACTTGCTCTGAGGGCACTTAACAGGGGGGAAGAGCACCAACGAGGGGGACCCAAGAAGAGGAGGATCGGGGCTGCTCTGTGTAAAAACACTGTTAGGGATCAGCGGCTAAGGAGACCAGACATGTAGCTACACAAGGGAACTGAGACCAAACAAAGTATATATACCGTATTTATCGGCGTATAACACGCACCGGCGTATAACACGCTCCCCAATTTAGGAGGGAATTTAAAGGAAAAAAAAAACTTTTAGGAGGGAAGTTGAAGGGAAAAAAACTTACATTTAAATGCCCATCCTTGCTGCCTTCTCAGTGCAGCCTTGCCCCAGTGCAGCCATGTCAGTGCAGCCTTGTCAGTGCAGCCTTCCCCAGTGCAGCCTTGTCAGTGCAGCCTTGTCAGTGCAGCCATGTCAGTGCAGCCTTCCCCAGTGCAGCCTTCCCCAGTGCAGCCTTGCCCCAGTGCAGCCTTGCCCCAGTGCAGCCTTCAATCCCCTGTCCCTGCTTCCTGGGCTTCAAAATCGCCGACCGCGATTTGAAAATGGCACCGCCGGCGCCGAAATACACAAAGCCGGTCCTCGGCTCTTTCCGGCGGCTCTCGTTTACTTTCGGCTCCACTCGTAGTCCCGAGCGGAGCTATCCGAGCCGGCGGCGCCATTTTCAAATCGCGGTCGGCGATTTTGACATTTTGACAGCTCGGGATCGCAGGGGATCGGCGTATAACACGCACCTGCGACTTTCCCCTGATTTTAAGGGGAAAAAAGTGCGTGTTATACGCCGATAAATACGGTAATTAAAGTGATATTTATTTACAGTGAAACACACACCAATAAACATTCACAGCAACCAGTGAACACAGCAAAAACAAACCCCAAAAGACAAAATAACAAATGAACCTAACTACTATTTATATTCAATATCTACAATAAAGGTAACAGGGATGCAAGGAAGGGAAACACAACTGGGTACAAGAGCAGGAGCAAGGCAGAGGGGTGCAGGATGGCTCGGGATACAGGAGGCACAAGGATCTGGTAGAAAGGGGGCAATCAACAGGATAGTGACACACTGGGGAAGGGAGGAGCAGCCTTAAATATCCACCTGGCAGCTGGAGTCAGGTGTGGCTGATCAGAACCTGCTGGTTTTTAGGAGACACCTGCTGGTGGACACTGGAACTACAGCCATCGGCCCAGAGAACCACAGTGCCACCAGCAAGTGAACTCAGTCCTGACAAACACTGACTTTAATATCACTTTAAACAACATCAAAACGAATATTAATTATATTTAATATTATATATTATTTTTAAACAAATCCACACCCCACCTATTATTAAGGTCAAATGGTGTATTGTATGTAAAATATAAATTCACCATATCTCCTTTTTAGACAATTTTCGGTACATATCACCTCCTCTGGGAGATTTCAGAATACTCTCTACACCAAGAAAAAAAAGGAGCACATGTTGCCTGCATGTTGTTCTTTAAAATGTTTGGAAACATTATTAATATTTCCAACATAGTAATTGCGATACTGGGTCAGTATATAAAAACATAGATTTGCCCTTGGGACTTTGAATGAGGCGCAACACACCCAACAAATTAATAAATGGTATGCAGATTTATTGTACAATAATAGTAAAATTGCATATCAGACAAATACCATGCTAACGGGCAGATTTGTAGTAACTGACATGATATATTTCATAACAAAATACAGTATTACAAAAAACAGTACATATGTATTTTAAAAATGCATCTTTAAGACCCAAAGCATTGTGTTAATCAACGTTCACTTCCTCAGGGGTTGATGCACTCACAAATATCTGTAAAGTAAGACAATTTTGAAATACATGACAAAGTTGGTAAAAGAAAAAATATATATTTTTTTAAAAGCTGAGGGTCTACATAGGGTACCCCATAGTTACAAATCTGCTAAAAATGAAAGCACACGATCATATTCCAGCGGTGACCACCAGGGACGTCTGACCCAGGTTAGTAGCTAATAAAGTCATAAATGCACGGATAATACAGAGTTGCCGGCTCAATATTACTATTGGATTGTTATGCAAGTGTGGAGTGACTGGAGCCAAGGCACCGGTTTTTCCAGCTCCTGATTCTGCCATGGTTGAGAACTGCTGATCTGCTTCTGTGATAAGTAAACTATGATTATTATTTTATTTACATAAATGGACTTACAAACTGTTTTAAATAATTTTAATTTTTTTTTGAGAGAAATACAGCTTTCTTTTGTTGGTATGTAACCACCACTGTTTTTTTTAAATGATTTTTATGCTTTATAAAGGAAAAAAGGTCAAACATTTAGTTTTTTTTTTAGTTTTTGTTATAACATTTTGCAAAAAAAATATCTTTATAAATGTAGGCCAAAATGCATTCTGCTACATTTCTTTTGTAAAAAAAAAAAAAAAAAAAAAGGCTAAATCCATGTACATTATTTAGTCTGTGTGAAAGATTATACAGTCTACAAACTATGGTGTATGTATTAGAAAATTGATTAATCCCGATGTACTGACTGTATTTCTTGAGGTCCTAAAATGCTAAGACAGTAAAAATGCTCATCAAATTACCTTTTTATTTTTATTTTTTTTAGAAAGTAGACAGTCCATGGTGTTTATTAAGAGGCAAAGTAAGTTTTTTAAAGCTGTAATTTTTTTTGTCACAATTTTTTGGAAAATGAAAAAAAAAATCTTTATTTTTTTTTCACAAAGTTGTAATTTTAATAAGTTATTTCTCATACACAGTATTGGCATACTTACAATTACACCTCAAAATGCTATTTCTACTAGACATGTGCGATTAGTTTCATACAAATCGGAAATTTGTACGAATTTCTGAAAATTCGTGCATTCGTAAGGATCTGAAATACGAATTTTTATGCATACAAATTTTGTACGAAATACGAAATTTCGTTTACGAACTTCGGATAAATTTATCATAACAAACTTTCGTTATTGTTAGGAAAAGTTAACTAAACTAAAAGTTAAAAACCCAGGAAGTCAGCACAGCACAGGGATGGTGGAAGCCCCTCATAATGATAAATTTATCATGACGAACATTCGTTATTGTTACGAAAAGTTAACGAAACTAAAAGTTAAAAACCCAGGAAGTCATCACAGCACAGGGATGGTGGGAGCCCCTCATAATGATAAATTTATCATAACGAACTTTCGTTATTGTTCCGAAAAGTTTACGAACCTAACGAAAATTCATATTTCGTACGAATCCAAGGTGGATTTCGGATACAAATTACAAATGAATTTTAATACGAAACGGAACGAAACGAAACAAATTTATTGACGGCGCACATGTCTAATTTCTACTCCTCACGAGTATGGTAATACCACATGTGTGAGAATTTTTCACAGCCTAGATGCATAGAGAGGCCCAGGATCCAAGCAGTACCTTTAGGCTTTCAAGGAGCATAAATTATGCATCTCATAATTATCATATTTCTTGAGACCCTGAAATGCCAGGACAGGAAAAACACCCACAAAATGACCACAATTGGATCCATGCTGCATCCACCTAGGTGATTATAATGTGTTTTATTCCCCATACTTCTCTTTTACAGTATTTCTAACACACAGCATAGTAAGACTTAGAATTACACCCCAAAACACATTCTGCTACTCCTCCCGAGGATAGCGATACCACATGTGCGAAACTTTTTTACAGCCTAGCCACATAGAGGAGCCCAAAATCCAAGGAGCACCTTTAGACGTTTCCAGGGGCATAAATTACATCTAATTTCTTGACTACCTTTAACGTTTTTAGAGGACAGTAGAAATACCCACAAAATTACCCCATTTTAGAAAGTAAACACCCCAAGATATTTTTTAAGAGGCATGGTGGGTCTTTTTGAGGAGTTTTTGGAAAATGCAGAATGGAAATGAATTTTTTTTTTTTTTTAAAGTTGTCAATTAAAGTGTTTGTTACCCCCCCCCCCAAAAAAAAATGCAGATCCTGGTCCCTTAAAGCAGATTAAACAGCACAGTGCTTGTGCTGTGTAATCTGCCCCCCTCTAAACTGTAAAAAACCTCCCTGATCCCTCCACTTCCTGTGTCCCCCTCTCTGCGCTGACAATGAAAATCAGTGCTGCTGAGCCCTGACCATTGTTGTTTTTCAGCGTATGTCCCTCCATCATCCGCAGCCCTGCTCTCATCTCTTCCCCTAACCCTTTCCTCCCTGACTGTGAGTGTAGCTAGAATTGGTGTTCCTGACTGCCACCAGACCAGTGCACCCAGCAACAGTTTTCTTGATCACCACCATACCAGTCATAATGTCACTACACCAATGTAAGCCAGCTTCGGTGTCCCTGATTAACACCACACCAGTCCTAGTGTCACCAGACCAGTTTAAGTCAGCAGCAGTATGTTTGAAATATCTGCATCCTGTGTGTTTGAAATATCTTATTAAAGTGGTTGTTAACCCTTATAAGTAAGCAAACAATGGCATGACAGCACTGACATACAGTGACATCAGAGAAGCCAGCCATGGCCACCATGGTGACACTGCACTTGCTGTGGGGACTGGATGTAAAAATAACAAACAAAATAATTTTTTTTTTACATTTTTTACAGTTGGGCTTGACATTGGCACGGTACCTCGATCTGTGATCCCTGTCGGCCTTGTGGATTGACGCTTGTTCTGGCCAGTCGTTTATATATAGTGACCAGGCGGGAAGTGGTTAACAAGAACATTTTAGACAGATGTTTCCATGTTCTGTATTTAATGACTGTTAATGCAAACTGAAAATCCAGATGGTTTCTCTCTTTAATTTGAGAGGGATAAGGGGTAACTTTAACCGTGTGTGCATTAAAGCTGAGAAAATACAAAAAAACTTATCATACAGTGGGACTCCCCCCACACTGCAAGGGTTAAATGCTTATTTTTGCCTAGGGTACCAATAAAAAGCGCTTTTACTTACAGAGTAACTTCGGTCCCATCTTTAGTGGCTTCACCCTCCCTCCTACACTGCCATTATGGAGCATGCGCAGATGTGCCGAAGGACTCTGCCCAGCCTTTGTGCCCTGGCAAAGCTCTTTGGGACATCCGCGCACGTGCAAAGATGACAAAGGTTTGGGACTTCATTAACCACTTGCTGACTGTCTCACGCTGATATACAATCGGCAGAATGGCTCTCCTGCGCAAACTTAGGTACCTGTCAGTCCCTAAAAGCAGGATAGCGAGCGAGCACGTGCCGCCACGCGCTGCCTCCCCTTCCGCCGCGCTTCGGTGCCCTCCGCCGCTTACCAGTGCCGTCGGCAGTCGATTGGATGTTGTTTCATGCTGGGTATGGAGACGTCTCCATACCATTGCACACCATACCATTTCAGGGCGTAAGAGATGTCAAAACCTCACTTCCGTCCATAGATCTCATTTTTATTTTTTGACAAAATTTTTTTTATTTTTATTTGTTGCATTTTAGTGTAAATATGATATCTGAGGTTTTTTGACCCCAGATCTCATATTTAAGAGGTCCTGTCATGTTTTTTTTTTCTATTACAAGGGATGTTTACATTCCTTGTAATAGGAATAAAAGTGACACATTTTTTTAAAAAAAGAACAGTGTAAAAATAAAAAATTAACGGTAAAATAAATAAGCAAAAAAAATGTAAACGCACCCCGTCCCGCCGAGCTCGCGTGCAGAAGCGAACACATACGTGATATGAAAACTGTGTTCAAACCATAAATGTGAGATATCGCTGCGATCGGTAAAGTGAGAGCAATAATTCTAGCCCTCCATGCAACCTGTAGAATTTTTTAAACGTTGCCTATGGTGATTTTTAAGGGTAAAAGTTTGTCGCCATTCCATGAGCGGGTGTAATTTTGAAGTGTGACATGTTGGGTATCAATTTACTCGGTGTAACGTTATCTTTCACAATATGAAAAAAAATTGGGCTAACTTTACTGTTGTCTTATTTTTTAATTCAAAAAAGTGTATTTTTTCCCAAAAAAGTGCGCTTGTAAGACAACTGCGCAAATACGGTGAGACAGAAAGTATTGCAAAGACCGCCATTTTATTCTCTAGGGTGTTAGAAAAAAATGTATAATGTTTGGGAGTAATTTTCTAGCAAAAAAAACTTTTTTTTAGCGTAAACAACAAATCTCAAAAAGAGGCCCAGTCCTTAAGCGGTTAGTAAAATAATTCAAACACACAGGGTGTGTATAATTAGAATTACAACCCAAAACACATTCTGTTACCCCTCTTGAGTATGGCGACACCACATGTTTGAGACTTTTTCACTGCTTGGACTGATTATATACAGGACATTGTATATTGGGTATCACACAAATCAGCCAATTGTGTCAATACTAATGTATTGCAATGGTCTCATCTGTATGAGTGGTCAGGGAATATAACTTTGCATAGCATCATTTATAGCAGTCCTGTTCCCATAAGCCAAGCAAGTCTAGCCTACTGGAACATGGCTATCCCCAAGAATGCCATATTCACTGGCCAAAAAGTACAGGGGGCTGAAGAAAAGAAGAACAAAGAGTTCCTGTGGTTCCAGGAGTGCAGTTGTCCACAGGGCATGTCTGGGACAGGTGTCTCGCAGGAACGTAGTCAGTAAGACATGCAGATGGGTCAGTTCAGGTTACAGGCAGAGATTTGGTCAGCAAACAGACAAAGGATTGGTCCAGGCAACAGTCAGAAATGTGGTAAATAAACAGGCCAATTTCAGTACAGATGAGAGGCAGAGGCAACACTGCACTGGTGTGGTGGTGATCAGGAACACTGTTGCTGGGTGGGACTGGTGTGGTGGCAATAAGGAACACTGTTGATGGCTTACACTGATCTGGTGACACCGGGGACTAGTGTGGTAGCAGTCAGGAACACTGCTGCTGACTTACACTGTTCTGGTGACACTAGGACTGGTGTGGTGACAATCAGGGACACCGATGCTGGCTTACATTGGTGTAGTGACACTGTGTATGGTGGTGATCAGGGTGCACTGGTCTGGTGTGGTGGCAGTCAGGAATACTGATTCTAGCTACACTGTGACTGATGTGGTGGTGATTGGAGACACTGACTGGCTACATGTGAGGTTGGAGGGGTGAAAACCTTGTGATTGAGCCATGGTTTTACCACCCCTTGACCGCTTTAGCTGCAGAGATAGGAGCTGAATGTGTACACATGCCAGGGCTGCAATGTTTTTTTTCAAAATTGATGCTCTTTTTTTGTTTATAGTGCAAAAAAGAACTTCAGAGGTGATCAAATACCACCAAAAGAAAGCTCTATTTGTGGGGAAAAATGAGGTCAATTTTGTTTGGGTACAGCGTCGAACGACCTTGCAATTGTCAGTTAAAGCGATGCAGTGCCGTATTGCAAAAAATGCTCTGGAAACTTGTATGTGTGGGAGGGAAAGGGGGCAGGGACACAAACATCATTCTCACCTAGGCACAAAAAAAAATCCCTTAAATCAAAAAATAAATTACAGTGCCTTGAAAAAGTATTCATACCGCTTGAAATTTTCCACTTTTTGTCACAATACAACCAACAACATAGATTTTTTTTTTAGGGATTTTATGTGATAGACTAACACAAAGTGACACTTAATTGTGAAGTGAAAGGAAAATTAAAAACGTTTTTCAACATTTTTTACAAATAAATATCTGAAAAGTGTGGCCTGCATTTGTATTCAGCCCCCTTTACTCTGATACCCCTAACTAAAATCTAGAGGAATCAATTGCTTTCAGAAGTCACCTAATTAGTACAGTAGAGTCCAATTGTGTGTAATTTAATCTCTGTATAAATACAGCTGTTTTGTGAAACCCTCAGAGGTTTGTAAGAGAACCTTAGTGAACAAACAGCATCACGAAGGCCAAGGAACACACCAGACAGGTAAGGGATAAAGTTGTGGAGATGTTTAAAGCACGGCTAGGTTATAAAAAAAATCCCAAGCTTTGAACATCTCACGGAGCACTGTTCAATCCATCATCCGAAAATGGAAAGAGTATTACACAACTGCAAACATACCAAGACATGGCCATTCACCTAAAGTGACAGGCCAGGCAAGGAGAGCATTAATCAGAGAAACAGCCAAGAGGCCCATGGTAACTCTGGGGGAGCTAAAGAGATCTTAAGCTCAGGTGGGAGAATCTGTATACGGGACAACTATTAGTCGTGCACTCCACAAATCTAGCCTTTTTGGAAGAGTGGCAAGAAGAAAGCCATTGATGAAAGAAAGCCATAAGAAGTCCCGTTTGCAGTTTGCGAGAAGCTATGGGGGACACAGCAAACGTGGAAGAAGGTACTTTGGACAGATGAGACCACAATGGACTTTTTTGGCCTAAAAGCAAAATTCTATATGTGTTGGAAAACTAACACTGCACATCACCTTGAACACACCATCCCCACTGTGAAACATGGTGGTGGCAGCATCATGATGTGGGGATGCTTTTCTTTAGCAGGGACAGGGAAGCTGATCAGAGTTGATGGCAAGATGGATGGAGCCAAATACAGAGCAATCTTAGAAGAAAACCTGTTAGAGTCTTCAGAAGACTTGAGACTGTTGGGGAGGTTCATCTTCCAGCAGGACAATGACCCTAAATAGGGATGGTTCCGATGTTCGAGTTGAACTTTAGTTCGACTCGAAGATCGAGTGTTTGTTTGTTCGCAAACAAACTGAACATATGGGGCGTTCATGACAAATTTGGGCGCTGCGGAGCGTCCCTTAATGCACTGCGAGATTGCATTGCATTGACGGCTGCTGATTGGCCAAAGCATGCACCTGACCTGCATGTCTTGGCCAATCACAGCATGCTTTGCTATGAGGGCCATGATTGGCCAAAGGCAGGGTGCCTTTAGGCAACCATGGCTTGGGGAGCTTCCCACACTATATAAGGCTGCTTACATGGTGGCCGTATATAGTGTTATGATTGATTGAGAGAACGTTAGCTAAAGGCAGGTTGGTTAGTGGCGTGCAGGCAGTTTAGTATATATATTTATTTATATATACAGTCTAGTCAGTGTAGTGTAGACTATATATACAGTGCAGGCAGTGTAGAATATATATACAGTGCAGGCAGTGTTTTGTATACAGTGCCTTGCAAAAGTATTCACCCCATTGACTTTTACCTATTTTGTTACATTACAGCCTTTAGTTCAATGTTTTTTTAATCTGAATTATATGTGATGGATCAGAACAAAATAGTCTAAGTTGGTGAAATAAAATTAGAAAAATATATACATAAAACTATATTTCAGAAATAAAAAAAATTATAATTGGCATGTGCTTATGTATTCACCCCCTTTGTTATGAAGCCCATAAAAAGCTCTGGTGCAACCAATTACCTTCAGAAGTCACATAATTAGTGAAATGATGTCCACCTGTGTGTAATATAAGTGTCATGTAATCTGTCATTACATATACACACCTTTTTGAAAGGCCCCAGTGGCTGCAACACCTAAGCAAGAGGCACCACTAACTGCCATGAAGACAACTCTCCAAACAAGTAAGGGACAATTTTGTTGAAAAGTACAAGTCAGGGTTAGGTTATAATAAAATATCCAAATCTTTGATGATCCCTAGGAGCACCATCAAATCTTTCCTAACCAAATGGAAAAAACATGACACAACAGCAAACATGACACAACAGCAAACCTGCCAAAAGACGGCCGCACACAAAAACTCATGGACCGGGCAAGGAAGGCATTAATCAGAAAGACAGCACAGAGACCTAAGGTAACCCTGGAGGAGCTGCATGTATTGAAGTGTTTAAGGGAAACCCTATGACATAATTAAGAAAAAAAATGGCATGCCCCCCCCAGTCCATAACAGGCCTTTTGGTTCTGGTATCGATATTAAAGGGAATTCCACGGCAAAATGAAAAAAAAAATTGGCGCGGGGTCCCCCCCAAAATCCATACCAGGCACTTATCTGCGCAAGCAGCCTGGCAGGCCAGGAAAGGGGGGGACGAGTGAGCGCCCCCCCTCCTGAACCATACCGGGCCACATGCCCTCAACATGGGGAGGGTGCTTTGGGGTCCCCCAAAGCACCTTGTCCCCCATGTTGATGGGGACAAGGGCCTTGTCACCCTCAAAACCCTGTCCCGGTGGTTGTGGGGGTCTGCAGGCAGGGGGCTTATCGGAATATGGAAGCCCCTTTAACAAGGGGTCTCCAGATCCTGCCCCCCCCTATGTGAATGCGTATGGGGCACATTGTACCCCTACTCATTCACCATAAAAAGTGTCAAAAAGTAAAAAAACACAAAAGACAATTTTTGACAACTCCTTCATTAAAAAAGGAAGAAAAGAAAAAGTAAAAAAGTCTCCCGTGATGTCCATCCATCTTCAATCAAGACCCAAAAAATAAAAAAATAAATAGAAAAGCCGACAGCTATCTCTTGGCTGTGACAGATGTTATATAGGCAAGGGCGGGGCCACCGGGTGACGTAACCGAGTGACCCCGCCCCTTCTGACATCATGTGCCAACCGAGGGGGGCAGGGTCATCCGGTTACGTCAGCAGGTGGCCCCGCCCTTGCCTATATAACAGCTGTCACAGAGAAAAGACAGCAAACGCGGGGAGGCCTCCCATGGAGGGAGAGTATTTTCGTGTTTTTTTTTCTTTTTTTTGGGTCTGTCGGGCAGCGTGACTGAAGATGGATAGACATCGCATCTTTTTTATTAAAGGAATTGTCAAAAACTGTCTTTTGTGGTTTTTACTTTTTTACACTTTTTTGGTGAATGGGTAGGGGTACCATGTACCCATTCACGTTGTGGGGGGCAGGATCTGGGGGCCCCCTTGTTAAAAGGGGTTTCCAGATTCTGATAAGCCCCCCACCCGCAGACCCCCACAACCACCGGGCCAGGGTTGTGGGGACGAGGCCCTTGTCCCCATCATCATGGGGACACTCCCAGAGCGTTATACTATGAAAAATGCTGATTTCCCGGCTCAGCGCTTCCAGCGTCACCCCAGGTTCACATTTTTGGGGACGTTTTATGCACTGACATTTTTTGTAAAAAAATAAAACAGGAGTGTGAGAGAGAAAAAGATAGATAGTAAGGACAAGAGCGATAAAGGGGGAAAAGAAAAAGAGGGAGAGAGAGAGAGAAAGTGGGAGTCAGAAAGAAAGAGGCAAAATGGAATAAGAGAGAGAGAAAAGACAAGCATGAAAGCAGTGAGAGAGGGGGAGACAGAAAGAGACAGAGTAAGAAAGAGAGAAAGAAAAAAAGGGGAGTGAAATAAAGGACAAGAGTCACTGGCTAGTTTAGTTTTTTTCAGTGGTATGATTTAGTGGTAAAAAATAATTAGTGCCCCTCCCAATTTTGGCATGGGGTCCCCCCCCAAATCCAAACCAGACCCTTATCCGAGCATGCAGCCTGGAGGTCGGAATAGAGGGGGGACAAGCGAGCAGCCCCCCCTCCTGAACCATACCAGGCCACATGCCTCAACATGTGGAGGGTACTTTGGGGTGCCCCGAAAGCACCTTTTCCCCATGTTGATAGGGACAAGGGCCTCTTCCCGACAACCCTGCCCAGTGGTTCTCAGGGTCGGTGGGCGGGGGGCTTATCAAAATCTGGAAGCCTCCTTTAACAAGCCCCCAGATCCCACCCCCCCTATGTGAATGGGTATCGGGTACATTGTACCCCTACCCATTCACCAAAAAAGTGTAAAAAAAATACAAACCACAAGAGACAGTTTTTGACAAATCCTTTATTAAAAAAATTAAAATAGAAAAAGTGTCCCGCGATGTACATCCATCGTCCACGCGTGTGCTTTGACAGTCATGTGATGCCAGAAGGGGGCGGGGTCACCATTTTACGTCACTGGGTGATCCCGCCCTTGTAAATATAACACCTGTTAAATCGAAGAGCAGTCAGCGGGAGCCCTTCCATCGAGGCGGAGTGTTTTGTTTATTGCTATTTTTCAGGTCCATCGGGTGCCGCGATTGACGGATGTACATCATGGGGCACTTTTTTATTTTTTTAATAAAGGATATGTCAAAATGAACCCTTGTGGTTTGTATTTTTTTACACTTTTTTGGTGTATGGGTAGGGGTACAATGTTCCCGATACCCATTCACATAGGAAAGGGGCCGTGAACTGGGGGCCCCCTTGTTAACCACTTGACCACTGGGCACTTAAACCCCCTTAATAACCAGACCAATTTTCAGCTTTCAGTGCTCTCACATTTTGAATGACAATTACTCAGTCATGCAACACTGTACCTATATGAAATTTTTGTCCTTTTTTTCACACAAATAGAGCTTTCTTTTGGTGGTATTTAATCACCGCTGGGTTCTTTATTTTTTGCGCTATAAAAGAAAAAAGACCGAAAATTCTGTAAAAAAAAATGCATTTTTCTTTGTTTCTGTTATAAAATATTGCAAATTAGTAATTTTTCTTCATATATTTTGGCCAAAATTTATACCGCTACATATCTTTGGTAAAAATAACCCAAATCGGCATATATTATTTGGTCTTTGTGAAAGTTATAGAGTCCAAAAGCTATGGTGCCAAAATCTGAAAATTGATCACACCTGAAGTACTGACGGCCTATCTAATTTCTTGAGATCCTAACATGCCAGAAAAGTACAAATACCCACCAAGTGACCCCTTTTTGGAAAGAAAAAATTCCAAGTTATTTAGAAAGATGCATGATGAGTTTTTTAAAGTTGTCATTTTTTTCCCACAATTCTTTGCAAAATCAAGATTTCTTTTCACAAAATTGTCATATTAGCAGGTTATTTCTCACACACAGCATATGCATACCACAAAAACACATTCTGCTATTACTCCCGAGTATGGTGATACCACATGTGTGAGATTTTTACACAGCGTGGCCACATACAGAGGCCCAACATGCACGGAGCACCTTCAGGCGTTCTGGAGCACCCAGGCCAATTCTGACATTTCTCTCCTACATGTAAAAATCACGAATTTATTTGCTAGAAAATTACATAGAACCCCAAAACATTATATATGTTTTTTTTTTAGCAAAGACCCTAGAGAATACAATGGCGGTAGTTGCAACTTTTTATCTCACACTGTATTTGCGCAGCAATTTTTTCTTGAAAAAAAGAACAGTTTTGTGCTTAACAAAAAAAACAAAACAGTAAAGTTAGCCCAATGTTTTTGCATAATGTGAAAGATGAAGTTATGCCGAGTAAATAGATACCTAACATGTCACCTTTCAAAATTGCACACGCTCGTGGAATGGCGCCAAACTTCGCCACTTAAAAATCCCCATAGGCGACGCTTTAAAATTTTTTAATGATTACATGTTTTGAGTTACAGAGGAGGTCTAGAGTAAAAATTATTGCTCTTGCTCTACTGATCGCAGCGATACCTCACATGTGTGGTTTGAAGACCGTTTTCATATGTGGGCGGGACTTATGTATGCGTTCGCTTCTGCATGCGAGCACACAGGACAGGGGTGCTTTAAATTTTTTTTTTATATTGTTCATTTTACTTTATTTATTTCAGTGTGACGCTTTTTTCCAAAAAATACATTTTTTGATCACTTTTATTCCTATTACAAGGAATGTAAACATCCCTCGTAATAGGAATATGGCATGACAGGTCCTCTTTACAGTGAGATATGGGGTCAATAAGACCTGAAATCTCACTTCTAGCCTGGGAAGCCTGAAATAAACACAAACAAAAAAAAACGATCCTGGCTTCGATCGTAGCGGTGAGTCGGTAGAAGCACCTGAGGGCGGTGGGAGGGGGGGGATGTCCCCTCTCGCCTCCCGTAAGAACGATCAAGCAGTGGAACAGCCACTATGATCATTCTTATGGTGAAGGGAATCGCCGGCTGAAAAAGCTGATATCTGAATGATGCCTGTAGCTGCAGGCATCATTCCGATATCCCCGCACAAATTCAAGGACGTCGTATGGCGGCCAGCGAGCGGGAAGTGGTTAAAATGCATTTTTTTTAACACAAAGTTGTCCATTTATACAATATTTCTAACACATAGCATGTACATACTAAAAATGATGCCCCAAAATAGATTCTCCTACTCCTCCTGAGTACGGCGATACCACATGTGTGAGACTTCCACAGCCTGGCCACATACAGAGGCCGAGTATGGCTGAGCATGGCCGAGTATGGCTCAGTATGGCAGGGTATTGCAGGGTATGGCTGGGTATGGCAGAGTATAGCTGGGTATCACCGAGTATTGCAGAGTATGGCTGGGTATTGCAGAGTATGGCAGAGTATGGCTGGGTATTGCAGAGTATGGCAGGGTATTGCAAAGTATGGCAGGCTATTGCAGAGTATGGCAGGGTATTGCAGAGTATGGCACGGTATTGCAGAGTATGGCACGGTATGGCTGGGTATTGCAGAGTATGGCAGGGAATGGCAGAGTATGGCTGGGTATGGCACGGTATTGCAGAGTATGGCACGGTATTGCAGGGTATGGCAGAGTATTGCAGGGTATTGCACGGTATTGCATGGTATTGCAGAGTAATGTGGGGTATTGCAGAGTATTGCAGGGTATTGCAGAGTATTGCAGGGTATTGCAGAGTATTGCAGGGTATTGCAGAGTATCGTGGGGTAATGTAGAGTATTGCGGGGTATTGCGGGGTATTGTGGGGTATTGCAGAGTATTGCAGGGTATTGCAGAGTATTGCGGGGTATTGCAGAGTATTGCGGGGTATTGCAGGGTATTGCTGAGCATGGAGGGATGGCTAAGCATGGATGGATGGATGGATCTGACTGCGTTTGTCACAGAGCAGCGCTGTGGGCACTACACATCCAGCCCACAGTGCTGCTGCCATCCGATCCCTCTCCCACTGTACCGATCGGTACACAGAGGGGAGGAACCGGCGTCATGACATGACGCCGGTTTGTTTACATGTGATCGCTCTATCATTTGACGGAGTGTTCACATGGTAAACGGCCGTGATCAGCGGCCGTTTACCATGATCCGTGATGCACCGGGTCGTCTGGACCCAGCGGTCATGGATGTTTTGGGGTGCGCGCCCCAGGGGGCGCGCGAGAGCGGGATTCTGGGAGGACGTCATAGTACGTCCTCCCAGAGATAAGCAACCGCCCTGTAGCCATCATTCGGCTATGGCCCGGTTGCTAAGTGGTTAAAGGAGGCTTCCAGATTCCAATAAGCCCCCCGCCCAGTGGCCAGGGTTGTCGGGAAGAGACCCCTGTCCCCATCAACATGGGGACAAGGTGCTTTGGGGGGCACCTCAAAGCACCCTCCCCATGTTTAGGGCATGTGGCCTGGTATGGTTCGGGGGGGGGCGCTCGCTCGTCCAGGCTGCATGCTCGAGGGTATGGTATGGATTTTGGGGGGATCCCATGCCAAATTTATTTTCCAATTTGGGCGTGGATTTCCCCTAAATTTCATGCAAGACCCAAAGGGCCTGGTATAGATTTTGGGGGGTGGGGGCCCACACCAAATCTTGTTTATAAAAATTGTTTTTGGGGTATTGTTTTTCTTAATTTAGTGCTTAAAGAGAATTCACATTTAGTTGACATATTTCATGGTTTACCTAGTCCACAAAGGAATAGAGCCCTGAAATTCAGCATTGGAGCGGGGATTTTTTTCCCTGTTTTTGGGGATTTTTTCTCCCCCCCCCCCATTACACTTTCTACTCAAGGACTTGCATGTGTGCACAACCAAATACTTTTGTATGCAATTAGATTTAATACAGATTTGAAGGGGGTATGAATAGTTTGCACTTGGAAAATATGTATTTATAGTCCGTAAAAGTCAAACAACACAAAAACAAAATCAACTTTTTATTTCAGGGCAACCATGGAGTATGCAATGTAATGAAAAAAATATGTATATATATATATAAACATATATGAACCAATGTTGTTCAAAGCTAGATGGACTTGGAAACTCGGAGACAGTGAAATGAATGAGATGAGTGTATAATGGTGTGTACATGAATGAACCATGACAGTGAATACAAGGTATAATGATCTACGAAACAATGTATATGGCAGACCATGCTAAAGTTAAGTGCTCAAATGTGAAGGGAGTGAATGGATGATTAACATCCATCAAGGAGTATGGACTCACCTTGAATGAAGTAAACTGCTGCAGTGAGTGAGACAGGAAACAGGAAGAGACAAACAGATCCCAGCCATGACTAGCCCTCAATTTATATCCCCAGAGGGTCCAGTGAGCTCCGCCTCCAACGCCATGTGTGTGTGACAAAAGGTGTGACAAAGCAAGCGAACGTGGATAACGCTCACCACCAGATGGAGGCGCGCCTGCGCAGATGCCCCCAAGTCGCACATGCTGACATTCCACGCAGACGGCGCAACCTTGGAGGTCGCATGGTAGGCGTGGTTGCATGGCGCCGATGTGTAGGTGGCCCCACCCGTCCAAACAGGGCAGGGGTGACAGCAGGGGGTATGAGAACCTCCCTTGTACACATCGCAGCTTCCGAGCCGGACAAAAACCAACACCTCCAGCACTTTTTCTAAAGAGTTAAATGGTAGAAATATCATAAGCAAAAACAGACAAAATGAATACAAAAGCCAAAAAGGCAGCGCACAAACTACTTTAACACACAGCAGGAATGAATTAGCAGGAACCTTCCTTTTCATCTAAACTATTACATAGCATTTGTAAGTCTAACATGTGAGATTTAGAAGCAATCATCAAACCACAGCCTTAGTAGGGTGTGGGTTGGGAATTATGCACACCCCCCCCCCCCCCCAAAAAAAAACATATCTATTTGTAAGCCAATATACACAATGCAAAGAAAGGTTCAGGCCTGTTCTTAGGCCAAACACCCACCACAAATGCAGGCCTTTAAATAACCTAGCTATGTTTGTTAGCATACCACCACCCACCCAGTAAACAACACACCCACCAGTGTAATTGTTTCTTTCTCTTCATGTATGCCTCAAGTGCTCACACCTGTTCCTCAGGAATATACACTTTTTACAAATGAAAGAATGCATTAGCATAGATATCCGTGCAGGGTAAACCTTAAAATAACAAATGTCCAAGGCTCTAGCCATGATCAGTGGTCCCAAAATTCTCCAAATTAAACTTGTACGTTGTTGGGCATGTGGAGGGTCCAAAACAAGAGATGACAACTTTGTGAGGGCTGCTTCACACAAATTGGTGACAAAGCGCATTTGTCATTCATCATCAGCATACATTAAAATATGTTCTAGATTTGGTGCAAACCCACACTTGCTTGATTTATAATGTTATTTCTTGGGGTTCCATTATGTGAAACCCATCAAAAATGTAATCACTGGTGAAAAAGAAAACTTTAACACCACAACAGAGGAAGAACATACAAACCTCTAGCCAGGTAGTGAGATTGGGATCTGAGTCAGGAGCTATGTTTAACAACATAGGCAGAACAGAAAACTTCTCTACATGAAGTGGCATGTTTGGGATTCTAACCAAGAACCTTAGTGCCGCTAGGCAGAAGTGCCAACCTGTTAGCTGCTGTGCTGCCACATGTGGAACGCTCCTATATATAAATACACATAAATACTGCATTTCTGTGGACATATAGGTGGTGAATTACATTAGTCAGGAGTTATTCTTCTTGATTTATTCTGTGATATTTGGTGGTTCTTGGTGTGTGAGTGTAGAATGGTGATGTTACCCTCTGAATTTTGGGAATTACATTTTTATTTCTGATGTTGGTACACATATCACAATGTTTTGGGGGGAAATATGATCATTTGGAAATACTAAGCAACACACAAAATTGTGACTCATTTTAAATTTGCATCAGCAATGGTATTATTTGTGGTTTGTAAAGACACCTGTGTGAGTTTGGGTAAAGATTTTTGTAAGATGGACAGCAATAAGTGAGAGAGACAGAGAAAAATATATTTTACCAAAACATGAAAACATTACTCATTCTAACATTCTTAAAAACAAAATAGATGAATAAGAAGCAACATTGTTGCAAGGACATTTTTTTGAGAGAAAGATACAGTTCATCTCAACATTAAGTATTTATTTGGGGAAGTTACAATTGTACCATTATAATCAATGGCTGAAACTTGCATTGGGCTATATAACTCTCATTTTCACTCTCAAAAACGCTTTTTATCCCAGCGCTAATTTTGGTATTTACTATAGCGCCCTGTAAAAAAGTTAAAATGCGAATAGTTTGCATGTCTGAGCATGCTCAGTTGTGCTGGCACATAGTTGTAAAAAGAGGGGGAATGTATCTCTTCTCAGACTTTTAAAGATATTTTAATGTATATAACACTTTTTAAATCAGTTTTAAAGCAGATTATCTTCAAACAATATAATACATATTGAAGTACCATTTAGGCAATCATATCATGCTGTAAACATTATTTTCATGTGCAAGTCTCTAGGTTCTAGCAAGAGTAAGGGTTTGGGCTGTATCTGTTGTCCGGGTGTTATAGTAAATTTTTCCCCAGTACTATAGTGAATTCTATTTGGGCACTAATTAGCGCGCTTTCACTATTTTGAGAGTATTTATTTGCGCGATCAGCCCCCAAGAGTTCAGGAATCAAAACTAAGTACCTTCAGGAGTCAAGAGTAAGTAATGCAAAGTGTTCAGGGGTCAGGAGTATGTAACACAAAGAATTTAGGGGTCAGAATTAAGTAATGCAGAGAGTTCAGGGGTCAGGATGAAGTAGCGCAGACAGTTCAGGGTGCAGGATTAGGTAATAGTAGTACTGTGTTCAGGAGTTGGGTCAGGAGCAAATAACTCATAGATTGAGTTTGGTGACCCCTCCATGTCCAGCATTCGACATCCTTGCCCTCCTCCTTTCCCGGTTATGCCCAGCATTGTCCCAAGCATAGAGTAAACATTACAGTGCACAGGCTCCAAGTGTGCAAGTGTCAATCCAAAATGGTGCAACTAGAGCAGCCTGCTCATGCACAACAAGATGCATTTTTTTTAAAAGGAAACCTGTCAGGGAGGCTCTTATTGTAGAACTTCTGAAAATGCTTAGTAACATGTCATAGATAGATAGATAGATAGATAGATAGATAGATAGATAGATAGATAGATAGATAGATAGATAGATAGATAGATAGATAGATAGATCTTATCTTATCCACAGGAGGCTTAGAATCTTGTCAGTTTATTTGAATTTTTAAAAGGATTTTCAGATTCCATCACTTCCTGTAGATTCTCTCAGCATTCACTTCCTGTTAGGTCCCGCAGTTGTTTTGGAGCGGTTTCACTCGTCACATATAGGGCCGCCCATTCACTTGAATGGGCTGCCCTACACAGAACAATTGTCCCAGAGAAGCTCCAGAACTTTTTTTGGAGCAGAGCTTGGTGCATTACCACAGTTTTTGGTGCATTTCCTGCACTTGGAGTGCCTTTAACATGTAATGACAACTCAAACACGAGGCACATTGCAGCGTTTCTGAAATGCATGGCAAAGCGCAAATTTTCTGTGTCTTTTGCTATGCATTTGGAAACAAACAGTTGTGAATGGAGCCTCAAGACTTGTGGGAATGCATATTTTTTGGCTCGTTTTTTCAGTGACACTCATAGGGCAGCCCATTGACTTCAATGGGCTGCGCTACACGTGGCAAAGTAGCTTATGGGACATTTTGGCATGGTGTGAGTTGCACGTTTTTTACTGTGTTTGTCACCTGTTTTTTCATGTGGCAAAATGTGTGTTTGTTTCTGTATTTGATGTGCGGTTAACAATTAATGACACTGAAAGCGCAACTGGGTAATTTTAGGTGTATAAATGTGGCCATACACTCTACAGTCTGATTGTACAATCTCCTTTAGATTTACCAAAACGATATAATAGGAGGACACACCATCTATCCAATCACTCTGTATCCAAACAGGCAAGCCCTTGCACTATATCAGGGGTGTCCTGTGGCCTGCATGCAGCCCCTTGGAATTTAGCATGCAGCCTGAGCCATCTAAAAGGAAGCTATGCAAATGCAGGCATGGAGAAATGCCACAGATGCTGTGGAAACTTTGTTGAAGGGTGTGTGCTAATGAGGTCAGCTGATAAACACTTCCTGTGTCTTACTTGTTTCGCTGTCTGTATATCAGACAGGGAGTCTGTGAAGCTTTATAAGAAATATAGCAAGGGCTAAGGTAAGGCCTTGTTCTCAAAATCATAGAAAGCTTGTATTTTTATACAACCGTGGTACATAAATGGTACATTGGTACATAATGGGAGCTGGATCTTAGAAAAAAAAAGGCAAACTTTGCCTTTAATCTCACCATACAAGCAAATGGCTGCTCACCAGGTTGTCCTGCACAGACATCTGGTTCTAGGGTGGAGCATCCTCCCTAAGCAGCCTGGTAGATTTATAGAGCCCAGAGTATTCAACCTACTACAGCTGAGCTTGTTAACCACTCAGTGAGCCTAGCAGGCTCACTATGCAGCACAAAAAGGAAAACAGTTTGTGTTCAGCATGAATCTGGGGCAAATATATCTCCCATCCTGGACACAACCCATAGTTTTTCCTGGCTTCCTGTCACAATATACAGTATATACTTTATATATAAACATTGACACCAAAACATTGTAGCTTTGCTTTAAAGGGTTAGTTCACCTTTACAGAAATCCCCTCGGTATCCCGTGTCTTCCTTCCAGCTGATAGGAAAGGCTATGGGGCTGCTGATTAGAAAGCGCCACCCATGTGACAGTGCTGACCAATTAGAATACTCCGAAATGTCACTCCTGATGAGGGACGTTTTGGACAACATTCAGCTGAGGGGATTTCTAAGCTCAGAATAGGAGATGGTTGCGGTCCAGGTCAGCGAGGAGGGGGTCCTGTGTAAGTTCACCTTACAGATTTTTCTGTAAATGTAAACTTAGACTTTAAGCAAACTGTTTTCAGACTGGTTACACTGTGTAAATATAATGATTTACATGCACCTAATAAAAAAGCATTAATGGTTATTAAAAGAGACCCTGTTACCACGTGCTAATCTGTAAACTAAAGACATGCAGTGAATCTGTATTAGGAGGATATGTACAAATGCTTCCTGCTTTAGGGAAGTGACTCCATTCAGCATAGTTATCTTTATGGGGAGTCTGGCACTGATATAAACTCCTTCTCCTGGTATTAGAAGAAAAAAACAAGGACCAGTTGTCCAAAACATGAACTTACTAAAAACCTATTGAATTTTTCTTTTAAAAATTACAATATTTTCTGATATATTCCTACAACGTGCGGCCTTTACTGTTTCTTCTATCACAACTGGTCTCATCAAGGGCTGCTCTGTAAATCACTATAAACTGACATAGTACCATTAAACCAAGATACTGAAGTAAACAGGAAGTAGTCCCAGAAAATAAAGGCATTATCAGACTACACTTGTCCACTATCTTTTAAAAATTGAATAAGACAACTAAGGAAAATGTAATGGCAATAAAGGAGACAAATTAGTACAAAGCTAAACAAATGTTTTGTGCCAACCAGAAGACCAAGGTTTTGACCCTTGAAGCTGCATAAAAGACTTTTTCGAAGTTGAAGAAAGGCTCCATTGTTGTTTTGTACAATGGCCCTGAGAACTTTGATGTGCCAGTTAGTTTTATGTCTTTCCAACTCACTGTAGCGTGCTTCATATAATTACTTATTTGGATTTCTATTGAGTTTTTTCTATAGTAATATGTTAAAGTGATAAATGTGAAAATATTATTTTAATAGTTCTGTCATTATGTGTTAATGTTTTAAAGGCCTTGTTTTAGTGTAAAGTATTTCAATGGACAGAGAACCAGCTAATTTTGCCCATTATATGTGGACCCTTTGTCCTCTGCACAGTGCTTGTGTCATAAGCAGGCCATAGATTATACGGTTTTCTTTGCTGCATCGCTCAATTCCCCCATCAACACAATCAGCGTTGAAGGGGGAATCCCTCCCACAGAGTTATTGTATTCTCCCGGTGGGAAGGGGGCTGTGGACAGCTGTCCCTGCCAGGACAACACAGCGATTACTGCTAGTGGCTATAGCCACTGGCAATAATCGCATGCTGAAAATCCAACAAGCTGGTTATTGATCCATCGATCGACTTGGGTATGATCAGGCTGCCCATTGATGGATCGAATCTCGACTGGTCCCTGCTGAACCAGTTGAGATTAGATTGATCTATAGCCAGATTTAGGTACACATAAAGATGAGATGAAGATGGCATGATCTGAACGTTTTTGGCTGAGTCAGGTGACAATCTTGTTTGTGGGTGTGTAGCGGTACCTCACTGCACTGAGAAAGATGATCATGGTTACAAAAATGAGTCCAATTTTGATTGTTCTCCACTCCTGAGATAAGCTGCAAAATATCTCCAGGCAACTGATTCCCCTTACTCTCCATAGAGGCATAAACATGAATGGTTGGTGTTTAGGCAGACAATAATGCTTGGGGGAAGTCATTCCTGCACATGTGATGGCCATACAGGGGTATCCAGTCAAGTTGTAGAACGCTTATACTATTACCCTTTTGGTCTACATGAATTCAGTCCAGTCAGGCAACAATGATCTGATGCTCTGGGCACCTCTGATTTACCTGAATTTTTACTATATACTAGAAAGTATGTGACAGTTCCTGAACAGTTCAATTTCGACTGAATAGTAAAGTGCACCTGTGCCGAGACTAAGGACATTAACATGCTAACACATTCTTAAAGGGTAACTAAAGCCAAAACATTTATTTTTTAGTTTTGAAAAGAGTGGTGGGTGGTTGGAACCTCTATTAGCTTTTTATTGCTATCACAACGTCAGGGAGGTACACTTTCATGATTCGTCCTGGTGATCATTGTCACTGGGACTGAAAGTGAGGCAGAAACCAAACTATTTCTCTCACGTCCCTTTGTGTCTAGAGAGCAGGAAGTGAAAGGGAATCTCCCAAATAGGACACAGATAGGAAGAAACTCACGGGGGGGTTTACCATTCCGTACTCCATTCAAATTAAAAAGAAATGTTTTTAATTTACAGTGAGTGAAAAAAGCATTTGATCCCCTGTGATTTTGTATGTTTGCCCACTGACAAAGAAATGATCAGTCTATAATTTTAAATGGTAGTTTTTTTAACAGAGACAAAATAACAACAAAAAAATTCAGAAAAACGCATTTCAAAAAAGTTATACATTGATTTGCATTTTAATGAGTCAAATAAGTATTTGACCCCTTTGCAAAACATGACTTGGTACTTGGCGGAAAAACCCTTGTTTGCAATCACAGAGGTCGGACGTTTCTTGTAGTTGGCCACCAGGTTTGCACACATCTCAGGAGGGATTTTGTCCCACTCCTCTTTGCAGATCCTCTCCAAATCATTAAGGTTTCGAGGCTGACATTTGGTAACTCAAACCTTTAGCTCCCTCCACATATTTCCTATGGAATTAAGGTCTGGAGACTGGTTAGGCCACTCCAGGACCTTAATATGCTTCTTCTTGAGCCACTCCTTTGTTGCCTCGGCTGTGTGTTTTGGGTCATTGTCATGCTGAAATACCTATCCATGACCCATTTCCAATGCCCTGGTTGAGGAAAGGAGCCAAGA
Source organism: Lithobates clamitans (assembly GCA_037952925.1). Taxonomy (NCBI): domain Eukaryota; kingdom Metazoa; phylum Chordata; class Amphibia; order Anura; family Ranidae; genus Lithobates; species Lithobates clamitans. The sequence continues at coordinate 819,071 of JBBGZY010001281.1, read as the reverse complement.
TTTGATGGTACATGGCCCCTTCTATCGTCTCTTTGATGCAGTGAAGTTGTCCTATCTCTTAGCAGAAAAACACCCCCAAAGCATAAGCATAAGCAGAAAAGAGCCTCCATGGTGCGGTACATTAAAAACTTCTTTTCTTTAAAACCATGGTCGGCATCAAAATTTTCACAGAAAATCAAACCAAACGAATACGGGAACAGTATTTTCCCTTGAGGGAAAATACTGGCATTTCTCCATAAGAGGCATCGGCTGGAAAAGGAGCCTCCTTTCCAGCCGATGCCTCTTATGGAGAAACGCCAGCGTAGGGTGGAGCCATGAAGCCAGATGTCACCACACAGTAGCAGTCTAGCCTCAAGGGAAAATACTGCTCCCGTATTCGTTTGGTTTGATTTTCTGTGAAAATTTTTATGCCGACCATGGTTTTAAATAAAAGAAGTTTTTAATGTACCGCACCATGGAGGCTCTTTTCTTCTAATCCCCTCTGACACATGCGGAACTAAGCCGGCCGGCTACTCGGATTCCACAGTGCAGAAGACAGATTGCGTTCTGAGCACACAGACCAGCCGCTCTTCCGATCAGCTGTTTCAGCACAGATCAGCTGTTTTTCACTCAGCGGGATATCGCTTATGCCAGTGGAAGATCAGAAGCAGACGGATATCTGAGTTTGTGGGAATCCCTCCAGCCAACCCTGCCTGCAAGATTGAGATTATCTGAGCCTGTTAGACCCCCGTAATACGGGTCCCACGTATCTGGTAAGTGGCCGCCCGTTTTATTACATCCTAGGATCATAGCACTTTCTAAAAGGAAGTCTTCCTACGAAAAGCACTTATCTGAAATTTTAGGACTGTTTGAATTGTTTTTTACCATCTATTCCTCAAGGGGACTTTGTCACGCTAATCACCCTTTTGTGTTTAATTGGTTTTACACATGTATTTATTTTTTGGCCACCAGTTTATCATATTTGGGTGGGATAGACACCAGTAGCGCACCTGAGTCTTGTTATTATATTGTGAAAATTAAAATAAACCTACCATTAAAATTATAGACTGTTTATTTCTTTGTCAGTGGGCAATTGTACAAAAAAGGGGATCAAGTACTTTTTTCCCTCGCTGTAGTTATACTTTAAACAAGCAGTAAATAGGCATAACAAGCCCTTGATAATCTCTGTACTTTGTAAATGCTTACATATACCCAGTGAAGTGGCTAGCCTTAGATAGTCACATAGCGATGAAACAATTCACAGAGATGAAACAAATCCTCGTACATAAGTTGTACCTGTTTATCTGCAGCAATCTCTTCTCTACATCTGTTTAACATCTTGAATTTACACAGCTTTTCTGAGCGTTCAGAGACAGGGGGTGGAGATCTGATACCACATACTGCACAGCTCAGAGGAAAAAAGCGGAGTGTAATCTGAAACTTTAGTTGAGGGACGGGACACCTCCCCTTCTACACATAGCCATAGGGAAACATGCACAGCTGTGCCTATCAATCACAGACTGTGTGCTGGAGATGCCCTTCCCCATTTTCCTTGATCCATTGGAGTCGTCACAGCCTGTCAAAAATGACTTATGCAGATAGCAGAGGAACAAGACTGCAGACAGACATCACTCTCAGTGCTTTGGATTGGATTGGTCCTTTGGATTTGGAATTTTGCGCTTTTATAGCACATATAATACATTGTAGTTTGAGTTTTCTATCTTTTTAAAAAAAAAGGCCTGCTCCTTGTCCTCTCTTGTTGCAACTATTTCCCTTTTAACCCAGCAATTTTATCCAAATAATATAAAACGCATACAATATATTAATAGAATTATGATGACTTCCAGGTATTAATGGTCCCCAGCCTCTTCTCCTTTTGGGGTGGCCAATAATCTGTGACCACTTGTAAGCCCCACGGCCGGGGGTCGCCCCCCTCGGGGTGGAGGTGAGGACGGCTCCCCAGCAGTCTCCGGGACCATCAGTGGGGAAATTGACTGTTTTTTCTGTGTGTGTTTTTTTAATAATAAGAAGTCTCTGGATAAGTGAGCCCATTCGGTGGAGTGGGCAAATATGATGCGACTACCGTCTTTTAAATATGATAGATGCACAAATGATTGTGACTATACATCATATTATACACCATTGAAACTTGTCTTTTGATATATTCATAGAAATATAACCCCCTGAGGAAGACCGTAAACCTTTAGATCGAAATGCATTGGGGCTTTTCCTGAACATTGAACAGTACAACCATAATTTAATTATTGTAGGTTGATATTTTTGAAAATACATTTTTTCCAAATTCATATGGTATTGTCAACTTTTGTTTCCCATTTCCAATCCAGTAGTCTCACATTGTGTATACCAGAGCTCATGTTTTAACTTCTATATTAGTATTGTCCAATTGTCTTTTGATAATAAAATTACTTATACTTTTTTTTACAAAAATCTGTTTGACTCATAATTGCTGCTAAAAAACCCCATGGGGATTTTTTCCTTTTTTACAGTGCTTTGGATTGAGGCAAGTTCACACTATAGAAGGTTATGCTTTTTTTCATGCTTCATGTCAGGGGATTACAACCACTTGAAGGCACAGTGTGGTAATTAATCCTTAAAATCACAACCGGCTTTAAAGTCAGGTTTCATCTGTTTTTTTAACAGGTAGAAAACCAGGTATATATTTACATTAGATGCCTTGCAGGCTGCCAAGTTCATTCTCTCAGAGAATAATGGGAGAGGAGCTATGATTTAGTGCATCTGTTGTGAATTTTGAAGATGGATTTCTCCATAAAGCCTGCCACTGCAGAGGTCAGCAAGGGCCAGTTTTAAGATATAAGATCTTTTAATGCTTGTTAATGATAAGTAGATACTTTAATATCCATAGTCTAGACACAGATGCACTTTTTGTGAACCTCTTACTTTGGCCTTCATGGGCAAAGAGGTTGACATGCCCTGTATCTGTCAGTAAGCTTGTGTAGTGTCAGGTTCTCTTTGGGATCCAGCAGGCCATCAGTGGTCTGCTCGATCCCAAAATGTATCCAAAATTTATTGGCTGCTAAAGATTCTTCAGCTGCTGTAGCTGAAGAGACTGGAGATCAGAGGCACAGGCAAAAGGACAGATAAGGATTACCAAAGTTTTGAAACATTGGGTCTAGTACAGAGGCAGCTACATCCCCATCTCTACAAATTTTCAAAAAGTTTACCAAAAATTGCCCTTGGGACTTTTTTTTTTTGGAGATAACTAAGTACCAACATATAAAATCTAAAAAAAGTCATTAAATTTATTCAAGTCTATAAAAACAGATAACGGATTACAAACAAGTGCACCAAGGATAATTATTACAATTAGTAGACTTGTGCACAATGGGAAATTTCATTTAGTTTCGGTTCGTTGTCATTCATAAAATAGATAATTTCGTTCTGTTATATTTGTTATGTTATGTTAATTCGTTTTCAGATAATTCGTTATTATTCGTAGAGTGTCGATATTCGTTATACTGAATCTCAAATCGTATCGAATTCATTCGTTACATCCGCTATAATTTCTTTCGTATTAGTTAAAATTTGATATTTATGTATGTATATATTCGTGATAATGATTCGTAGTTTGGAAAGTCATTTGTTTATTGAATCTATTAACACACACAATGAAAATATCTCTTCTCCTCTGCTCAAATACAACACCCTTCTCACTCAGTTCTCAGGAATGCACTTTGCCAGTAATCCAACCTCCAGTACAAAATTAATCAGCTGATTGGACTGTAAGATTTACTTTGAGTTGACCTTTTGTTTCATTAGATCTTTAAAGAATTACCGAATCATGTCGAATACATTCGTTATATTCGCTATAATTTCTTTCGTATTAGTTGAAGTTCGATATTTATGTATGTATATATTCGTGATAATGATTCGTAGTTTGGAAAGTCATTTGTTTATTGAATCTATTAACACACACAATGACAATATCTCTTCTCCTCTGCTCAAATACAACACCCTTCTCACTCAGTTCTCAGGAATGCACTTTGCCAGTAATCCAACCTCCAGTACAAAATTAATCAGCTGATTGGACTGTAAGATTTACTTTGAGTTGACCTTTTGTTTCATTAGATCTTTAAAGAATTACCGAATCATGTCAAATTCATTCGTTATATTCCCTATAATTTCTTTTGTATTAGTTGAAATTCGTTATTTTTTTATGCATCCGAATGTCCGAAAGATGCAAAATTTGGCCAAATTTCGATTCGTTATGAAACAAATTGCACATGTCTAACAATTAGTTACAAACTGATTCCACATGGAAAAGACTCTTTATACAGGATAACTTCATAAAGACTTCTGTTTTGTGAATCAGTTCTTTTGATGTTACCGACAGGATGTCTGTGGAGTAAATAACCAAAATCAAAAGACCTTTAAATGACATATCAATAAAGAAATTGCCCACCTCTGAGAGCAGATGATAGTGTCAATACTCACAATCTAGTCCATCATAATTCATTAAAGAAGTACACCTTCCACACTGGATGGTTACCATGAATGGGAAGTCTCTCCTGGGAGTTGTGAAGATGTGGGGTAGGAGGTCCAGTGGTGCACCTGACACAAAGGCAAATGGCCATGTAAAATTATGGCCCAAGGAACAAGCAAGCCGTTTTACTAGCGTCACCAGTGCATGCACTTATTTTCCCCCATTCACAGCATTGTCAGGTGTGCTGTTAGCACATTAAAGAAGATGCTGTGCCTCAGTCATCACCGCACTGTGGCATTGCATTGCAATCTCGTTAGAGTACAGGACCACAATCTCCTGAAACACCCCATGTGGCTTGAAACGTCACGGGGGGTGTCAACGCCAGCTCTGAACACGGCAAACGGAGGGAGGAGATCCAGTATATCACTTGCTGCCTGTATAATACTGTGTCAAATACACATACCCACCCAAAGGGCTAGTTTACACTTGCTTCAAAACAAGGCTTCGGACATGCTTTGTTGAAGCTCTCTGAATGCCAGTCAAAGCTCTTGTCACTAAATAAAATGGTTAGCTTACAGTGCTGTTTACACCTGCTTTTCCTTGGTGCTTCGATGAGGCTTCGATGAGGCTTCGGTGGGGCTTTGCTGGAGCTTTGCTGGAGCTTCGGTGAGGCTTTGGTGGGACTTTGATGAGGCTTCTATGGGGCTTCAAGCGAGCTTTGCCAGAGACTTCTATGGAGGCTTTGAAGACCCTTTGAAGCACCACTGAAGCTACATGGGGTATAATTTTTGAAGCAAAGCCAAAGCAAAGCAAAGCAAAAGCAGGTGTAAACTGGACTGCAAGCTAACTATTTTATTTAAAAAAGGGAAGTAGAGAGGATGGGGATTATTACGGTGCCAGAACAACTCAATCAAAAATTGTTAAAATAACACATTTTATTTGATAGTATCAAAAACAGATAATACATACAGACAAAAAATTCATATTTATATTAAAAGAAAGGGAGCCCAACTAATTTACTATTGGCCAGAATGGTATAGGCCTTTATAAAATTGCGGGTCAAGTCTTCCCTACATGTTTCAAGACATTGGCTTCCTCAGAGGAATAGGATGCGACCGGTGTTAAGAGATAGCTCTATAAAAAGAAAGAACGAGGAACATGGCATAAGTTAAATAATACAATATAATAGAAAAGAAATATTAAGAGTAAAAAGCGACTTGGCATTGAAAATCCCACCCCTCCCACAGATACGTGGGAATCAACACCCCATTGCCCCAAAAGAAATCCCAATACCTACCCCAATTTTCCCCACTGGCAGAGTTGGCACGGGGTCAGCCCTGAGAGTGATGACCCGACACCAACGTAGTGTGGCTGCAGGGGGCAAGAAGCGACCAGTAAAAACTAAAATGACAAAAAGGGATATTAGATGGAGACAAGTAGCTCTCACAGAGCCAATAATTGTCCCAATAAAAGGGGCCAACATGGCCTCAATACCTACCATAATTATATCTAAAACAAATTAAGAACAGGGGCGCTGAGAAGACCAAAAGTATGTTCAATCAGTCAAGGAAAAAGCTTTATTTTATTTGGTATGACTGAAATAGGGTAGCTAGAATATAAAACAGAAGTAAAAAATAGTGAGTTGATAAAACATGTAGGGAAGACTTGACCCGCAATTATATATAGGCCTATATCATTCTGGCCAATAGTAAATTAGTTGTGCTCCCTTTCTTAATTTAATATTTCTTTCATATAAATATTAATTTTTTGTCTGTATGTATTATCTGTTTTTGATACTATGTAATAAAATGTATTATTTTAACAATTTTTGATTGAGTTCTGGCACCGCAATAATCCCCATCCTCTCTACTTCCCTTTTTTAACAATCATTGGGATGAGGTGCCTTATCTAATACGGACATATCTGCCACTTTCTCCAATTTTTAACTATTTTATTTAGCGACACGAGCTTTGACTAGCATTCAGAGAGCTTTAATTAAGCCTGTCCGAAGCCTTGTTGAAGCCTTGTTGAAGCTTTGTTGAAGCCGAAGCAAGTGTAAATGAGCCCTAAAACAGTAAATATCCTAAAACTTTATTCTCTGTTTCACTCCTCAAATCCGTAACAAAAATGAGGCTTGACTAAAAAGTAATGTTCATACGCAAGATTATGGCCATGACTGACACAAAGGGCGGGATTCAAATGCACGATGCAGATGGAAAACAATAGCTAACATGGCGCCGGCTACAGCAGGGAAACATGAAAAGAAAATAAGACAAAAAAATGTGAGGAAGAACTTAGGGGAGAATTATTAATGTGGAATGTTGTAGAAAGCTTTGGCATACTGGCCTTATTGCTTTTGATGATTTGGATGGTTGAGTTTTTACTACCTCTTTAATTAGCTGAGAGCACTGGATGTGCTACATGCACCCAAAAAAACATCAATGAAGTACAAATGACAAATGTGCAGTACATGAAGTCCTTATACCCTCTGTTTCCTCCTTTCCACTTGCTGGCAGTTCTTAGTGCTGAAAGTTCAGCCAAGAGTGTCCATGTGTACATACAGCAGCACTAACAGCTGCTGATGTCAAAAAAAGAACTGTCTGACTCAATGTTTATCAACACTGTTCAGATACCAAATAGAGAAAAACAAAGTTAATTTGTTACTTTTGTATCTATTCTTCTTCGCTCATCTGCAGATCAAAGGGTTGGGCTACAATCTGCAGATGATGTCAGTTAAAGCAACCTGACAAGTATATATATATATATATATATATATATATATATATATATATAGTTTGTCTATTTAAACCCTTAGGTTATTCTAATCAACCCTAATTAACTTCTAATTAACTTCTTCTTCCTGTTCTCTCTTCGACTACTTTTTTCCTGCTGACTTTTTTTGGTTTACTTATTTTAGTAACTTTTAATACTGAGGCTTGGTTCACACTGACGCAACCTGAAAGTCGCACGACTTACAGTGTGACTTTGCCAGGCGACTTGAGTGCAACTTGAGTGCGACTTGAAACGACTTTAAAGCAACTTCAGCGAATACGTGGGTAATCTTCCTATGATGTCGAATCCAAATCACATCAATTAAGATGAGGATCTGACTTGGAGGTTGCCTCCATTAAAGTCTAGAGGCACAAGTTGGATAGAAGTCCTCTTGAAGTTGTACAGGAACCTTTTCTAAAGTCAGAGTGACTTCAGTAGTGCTAATTAAGACAGCTCTCATTGACTAAAATGGGATTTTTACATGTCACGCAACTCAGGGTCTCACAAGTTTGGCCTAAAGTCACGGCAGTGTGAACCGAGCCTAAAACCTCTTCATTTTTATTTGTTTTGTTTATTTATTTATTTTTTATTGTCACATTAACCACTTGCCGACCGCCTCACGACGATGTACGTCGGCAGAATGGCACGGGCAGGCAGAATCACGTACTTGTACGTGATCTGCCTCCCGCGGGCGGGGGGTCCGATCGGACCCCCCCGGTGCCCGAGGCGGTCGGCTTCTGACTGGGAGCGTTCAGAGATGAGTGGGAGGCCATCCATTCGTGGCCCCACCCTCGCGATCGCTCCCAGCCAATGAGAATCTTCCTCTGTAATGTAAACAGAGGCAGAGGAAGTGATGTCATCTTTCCTCGAGCCGGTCTTTTTCGTTCCGGCGCCGAGGAGAGAAGACATCAAGTAAGTGCACCAACACTACACTTACAGTAGAACACGCAGGCACACTTTTCATCCCCCAGTCACCCCCCGATCACCCCCCTGTACCCCCTGTCACACTGACACCAATAGCAGGTTTTTTTTTGCATTGGTGTCAGTTTGTGACAGTTATAAGTGTTAGGGCAGTTAGGGTTAGCCCCCTTTAGGTCCAGGGTACCCCCATAACACCCCCCTAATAAAGGTTAACCCCTTGATCACCCCCCATCGCCGGTGTCACTAAGCGATTGTTTTTCTGATCGCTGTATTAGTGTCACTGGTGACGCTAGTTAGGGAGGTAAGTATATAGGTTCGCTGTCAGTGTTTTATAGTGACAGGGACCCCCATATACTACCTACTAAAGGTTTTAACCCCCTGATTGCCCCCTAGTTAACCCTTTCACCAGAGATCACCGTATAAGTGTTACGGGTGACGCTGGTTAGTTAGTTTGTTTTTTATAGTTTATTTTAGTTTTAGGGCACCCGCCGTTTATTACCTTATAAAGGTTTAACCCCCTAATTGCCCGGCGGTGATATAAGTTACTTTTTTAGGGTCAGATAAGGTCTGCGTCGCCCCAGGCAGCGTCAGTTTAGCGCCAGTACCGCTAACACCCATGCACGCAGCATGCACCTCCCTATAGTATCTGAACGGATCGATATCTGATCCAATCAGATCTATACTAGCATCCCCAGCAGTTTAGGGTCCCCAAAAACGCAGTGGTAGCAGGATCAGCCCAGATATCTGCTAGCACCTGCGTTTTGCCCCTCGGCCCAGCCCTGCCCAGCCCACCCAAGTGCAGTATCGATCGATCGCTGACACTTACAAAACACTAAGCACACATAACTGCAGCGTTTGCAGAGTCAGGCCTGATCCCTGCGATCGCTAACAGTTTTTTGGTAGCGTTTTGAATCAGTCACTAATAGTCAGGAGCTTTTTTGCCTGTGAGTCTCACTAGTGTACCCCTAAATTTAGATCCCAAAATGGCAAATCGAAGGTACACTAGTGAAGAGGCCTACATGTTTCTGAGCATGACAGATAGTGAAGAGATAGTCACTCATCTGTCAGATTCAGGCTCAGAATACGAACCTGTAGAGGACAGCGGCTCCACGACAGATAGCTCTGACGACGGAGTTGTGGTCCCTGCTAAGGTCAGGCATGCCAGACCCCAATCTTCTTCTTCTGTCCTTGAAGTGCAAGAACCGCAGGTCCCTCATATGGAGCAGAGCAGTACTAGCGCCGCTATTCCTTCTGGTGAACTGGCAAGCACCAGCGGCCTAGTGCACCCTGGTCATACTTCCAGCACTGCAGTATCACGTGGTGACGTGGCGAGTCCCATAAGTGCAGTTCAAGCTGGCGAGGTGGCAAGCACTAGTAGTGTCCCGCTGCCACCAAGAAGACGAACACAGGCCCGTCGTGCCCATAGTGCCCTTCCTGCTGCATTCGCCAATCTGAATTGGGAACCCACCACTTCTGCAGCACCCGTACTTCCCCCATTCACTGGGCAACCCGGAACTCAGGTGGAAACAGTTGATTTTACGCCACTGGATTTTTATTCGCTGTTTTTCACCGAAGATCTCTATAGATCTATTGTGGACCAAAGCAATTTATACGCTGGTCAACACATCGCCGCTAATCCCCAGTCCTCCCTTGCCAGAGATTGGAGACCAATTACGGTCTCTGAATTTAAGATCTTTCTGGGCCTTTCCCTCAACATGGGCATAAATAAAAAGAGTGAGTTGCGGTCATATTGGTCCACTGACCCAATATACCATATGCCCGTGTTCTCTGCTTCCATGGTCAGGGCACGATACGAGCAGATTTTGCGGTTCATGCACTTCAATGACAATGAACTCTGTCATCCTCGTGGAGACCCTGGATACGATCGGCTCTACAAAATTCGGCTCCTCGTAAACCACTTCAACCAGCATTTTGCAGACTTGTTTACTCCCCATCAAGTTGTCTGCGTTGATGAGTCCCTGATTACATTTTCTGGCCGCTTGTAATTCAAACAGTACCTTCCCTGCAAGAGTGCTAGATACGGGGTCAAGATGTATAAGCTCTGTGACAGGGCCACAGGCTATACATGTAGATTTATGGTTTACGAGGGCAAAGATAGATAGTCACCTAGAGCCGACAAACTGCCCTGACTACATAGGAAGCGCTGGCAAGATAGTGTGGGACTTGGTGTCACCCTTATTCAGAAAGGGGTACCACTTGTACGTGGACAATTATTACACTTTTTAGTCACTTTTTTGATCAACAGATTGGAGCATGTGGCACCGTGCGACCTTATCGCCGGGGCTTTCCCCAGCGGCTTGTAGATTCCCGTCTTAGGCTGGGGGAGAGAGCCTGCTTGCAGTGTAATAATTTGCTCGCTATGAAGTGGAGGGACAATAAGAATGTTTTCGTTCTTACCTCCCTTCATGCAGACACGACAGCCCAAATTACTACGGCGACTGGTGTTGTAGAGAAACCCCTCTGTGTCCACGAATATAACCAAAATATGGGAGGGGTGGACCTCAACGACCAGTTGTTGGCGCCGTACCTAGCTGCCCGTAAGGCCAGACGCTGGTACAAAAAAGTGTCTGTTTATTTATTTCAATTGGCTTTGCTGAACGCTCATGTGCTATACAGAGCTTCAGGACGGACTGGATCCTTCCCTAAATTCCAGGAAGAGATCGTCAGAGCCCTTCTGTTTCCAGACAGTGCTCCACCTCACCTTCCCCAACCAAATGCTGTAAGCCGGCTGCATGAGAGGCATTTTCCTTATGTCCTCTCGAGTACCCCTACCCAACGAGCCCCCCAAAGAAGATGTTGTGTCTGTAGCAAGCGCCGATTTAGGCGTGAAACCCAGTATTATTGTCCCTCCTGTCCTGACAATCCTGGTCTTTGCATTGGTGAATGTTTTGAACGCTACCGTACACTAGATGAGTTTTAGCGTAGGGTACAGCATTGCACAGACTAGGACACACTTTCACAGGATCTCCCAAGATGCCATCGCATTTTGAGAGACCCAAACCTGGTACCAGTTACAAAAGTTAAAGTTACTAAAAAAAGTGTAAAAAATAAATAAATTAAAAAAAATTAAAAAAAATAAAAACACAAAAAAAATATAAAATAAAAAAAACAAAAATAGTTGGAGTTTTATTGTTCTCTCTCTCTCTCTATTCTCTCTCTATTGTTCTGCTCTTTTTTACTGTATTCTATTCTGCAATGTTTTATTGTTATTATGTTTTACCATGTTTGCTTTTGAGATACTCAATTTTTTTATACTTTACTGTTTACTGTGTTTTGTTGGTAACCATTTTTTTGTTTTCAGGTACGCCATTCAGCTGCAGAGCAGATTTATCTATCTTGACAGCAACAGAGTTTGCTCCCACGATAGCCGTGACTCCAGCGCTGTCGGAGGTGATTTCACCACCACAGTTACATACTTCAGCATATATGCCGAAGCGTGGGGGCAGCAGTGGGTGGAGGAGCGATTTTTGCTCCTGCCTTTTGTGGGAGGATGCCCCCATACTTCGGCATATATATATTTTAGGCACAGGTTGCGTTAAATGTTTTATTTTTTACTATTTTTTTTTGTATTTGCTTTGCAGGTATGTTAAGTCTTACTGTTATACTGTAATGTTACTTTGTTTTATTGTTAACCATCATTTGCTTAGCAGGTATGCCATTCAGTTGCAGCGCAGATTTATTTATCTTGACAGCAACAGCGTTTGCTCCCACGATATATAAAGCCGTGACTCCAGCGCTGTCGGAGGTGATTTCACCACCACAGTTACATACTTCAGCATATATGCTGAAGCGTGGGGGCAGCAGTGGGTGGAGGAGCAATTTGCTCCTGCCTTTTGTGGGAGGATGCCCCCATGCTTCGGCATATATATATTTTAGGTAGGCACAGGTTGCGTTAAATGTTTTATTTTTTACTTGCTTTGCAGGTATGGTAAGTCTTACTGTTATACTGTAATGTTACTTTGTTTTATTGTTAACCATCATTTGCTTAGCAGGTACTGTACGCCATTCAGTTGCAGCGCGGATTTATTTATCTTGACAGCAACAGCGTTTGCTCCCACGATATATAAAGCCCTGACTCCAGCGGTGTCGGAGGTGATTTCACCACCACAGTTACATACTTCAGCATATATGCCAAAGCGTGGGGGCAGCAGAGGGCGGAGGAGTGATTTGCTTCTAACTTTTGCGGGAGGATGCCCCCATGCTTCGGCATATATATACGGTGCATGTATGCCCATCATTAGAAGTGGGTGGATAAAGGGAGGTATTCTAATGGTGGGCATACCCACCGATCAATCTCTTTTTTTCGTTCAGCCCACAGGCTGCATGAAAAAAAAGTTTGCAATATATGCCCAACAAGGACCAGCAACGTACTGGTATGTTGCTGGACTTTGAGTGGTTATACCAGAATGATGCCTGCAGGTTTAGGTATCATCTAGGTATCATTCTTTTCAGCCAGCGGTCGGCTTTTATGTAAAAGCAATCCTAGCGGCCAATTAGCCTCTAGACTGCTTTTACAAGCAGTGGGAGGGAATGGAGGGAATCCCCCCCACCGTCTTCCATGTTTTTCTCTGGCTCTCCTGTCCCAACAGGGAACCTGAGAATGCAGCCGGTGATTCAGCCAGCTGACCATAGAGGTGATCAGAGACCAGAGTGGCTCCAAACATCTCTATGGCCTAAGAAACCAGAAGCTACGAGCATTTCATGACTTAGATTTCGCCGGATGTAAACAGCGCCATTGGGAAATTGGGAAAGCATTTTATCACACCGATCTTGGTGTGGTCAGATGCTTTGAGGGCAGAGGAGAGATCTAGGGTCTAATAGACCCCAGTTTTTTCAAAAAAGAGTACCTGTCACTGCCTATTGCCTATCATAGGGGATATTTACATTCCCTGAGATGACAATAAAAATGATTAGAAAAAAAATAAAAATGAAAGGAACAGTTTAAAAATAAGATAAAAAAAGAAAAAAGGTCAGATCGAGGGCGCAGTAATTTTAGCAGTAGACCTCCTCTGTAAATCTAAAGTGGTAACCTGTAAAGGCTTTTAAAAATGTATTTAGTTTGTCGCCACTGCACGTTTGTGTGCAATTTTAAAGCATGTCATGTTTGGTATCCATGTACTCGGCCTAAGATCATCTTTTTTATTCCATCAAACATTTGGGCAATAGAGTATGTTTTAGTGCATTAAAATTTTAAAAAGTGTGTTTTTTCCCAAAAAAAGTGTTTGAAAAATCGCTGCGCAAATACTGTGTGAAAAAAAAAATTAAACACCCACCATTTTAATCTGTAGGGCATTTGCTTAAAAAAAATATATAATGTTTGGGGGTTCAAAGTAATTTTCTTGCAAAAAAAAATTATTTTTCATGTAAACAAAAAGTGCTTTGTCTTCAAGTGGTTAGAAGAGTGGGTGATGTGTGACATAAGCTTGTAAATGTTGTGCATAAAATGCCAGGACAGTTCAAACCCCCCCAAATGAGCCCATTTTGGAAAGTAGACACCCCAAGCTATTTGCTGAGAGGCACGTCGAGTCCATGGAATATTTTATATTGCGACACAAGTTGCGGGAAAAAGACAAATTTTTTTTTTTTTTTTTGCACAAAGTTGTCACTAAATGATATATTGCTCAAACATGCCATGGGAATATGTGAAATTACACCCCAAAATACATTCTGTTGCTTCTCCTGAGTATGGGGATACCACATGTGTGAGACTTTTTGGGAGCCTAGCCACGTACGGACCCCGAAAACCAAGCACCGCCTTCAGGCTTTCTAAGGGGCGTAAATTTTTGATTTCACTCTTCACTGCCTATCACAGTTTCGGAGGCCATGGAATGCCCAGGTGGCACAACCCCCCCCCCCCCAAATTAACCTATTTTGGAAAGTAGACACCCCAAGCTATTTGCTGAGAGGTATAGTGAGTATTTTGCAGACCTCGCTTTTTGTCACAAAGTTTTGAAAATTGAAATTGAAAAAATTAAAAAAAAATGTTCTTGCCTTTCTTCATTTTCAAAAACAAATGAGAGCTGCAAAATACTCACCATGCCTCTCAGCAAATAGCTTGGGGTGTCTACTTTCCAAAATGGGGTCATTTGGTGGGGTTTTGTGCCATCTTGGCATTTTATGGCCTAACTTTGGGCAAACCAATAAATATACACTTGACATTTTCTTTACCTAAGACATGTGGCCGAATACATTTTGGCCTAAATGTATGACTAATATTGAGTTTATTGGATTTTTTTAATAACAAAAAGTAGAAAATATCAGTTTTTTTCAAAATTTTCGGTCTTTTTCTGTTTATAGTGAAAAAAATAAAAAGGCAGAGGTGATCAAATACCATCAAAAGAAAGCTCTATTTGTGGGAAGAAAAGGACGCAAATTCGTTTGGGTACAGCATTGCATGGCCGCGCAATTAGCAGTTAAAGCGACGCAGTGCCAAATTGTAAAAAGTGCTCTGGTCAGGAAGGGGGTAAATCCTTCCGGGGCTGAAGTGGTTAAAAAGGAGCAAAATTGAAAAAAATAAACTTTTTTTAGTTTGTAAAGAACTTTGCAATACTTTCTACCAGAATCATAAATCTACAGTAACACTGTTTTATTAATGAACACTGGTCAAATAAAAAAAAAAAAAAAGTTTTGTTACTTGTTTTGTCTAAGGATTTGCATAACAAATTAATTTTTGCAAGATGATTTAACGAAAAGAAAGCTTTTTTTTGTCCCTAAAAACAATTATTATTATTATATTATGATAAGTCTATGCCAGCCCCTCTATTAGAGGCTGGCATAGCACACTGTGTATGTTGTATTTAAAAACAAGCGCTGTAAATAATGAATATCAGCTGTCTTCAGGCTGGTCCATCACTCATGACCGCTTTCCAGCTCTGATAAATGTCTTCTGTGGGAGGGACCGGGATCTCCCTCTGACGTCAGAGGGAGATCACGTGGCCGCTCGTCTCCTCCGCAGAAGCCACCCATCGGAGCTTGAAAGCAGCCGCGAGTCACGTGACCGTCCTGAAGACAGCTGATATTCAGTATTTACAGCGCTCGTTCTTTTATTACAACATACACAGTGTGCTATGCCTGCCTCTAATACGGGGGCTGGCAGTGACAAATTTAATATTTTAATATTAAAATAATATCAGTGTTGGCGGGGGGGGGGGGGGGCGTTGCAGGGCCGGGCCGGAGAAAGACAGAGAGGGCACTGACAGGGAGGAAGGAGGGGGTGAGGGGGGAGAGAGGAGAGCAGAGAGCAGGCAGCCTATCACAGAGGGAGGTACTTTGACTACGGTGATCAGGGCAGAGCTGCCCTGGTTATCGTGGTCTGTTTAGAGAGGGTATAGAGGAAGTGGTGTGTTTAGTTTTTTTTTTACAGTTTAGGGGGGGGGGGGCAGATTACATAGCACAACCGCTGTGCTGCGTAATCTGCTTTAAGGGACCAGAATCTACTTTTTTTTTTGGGTTAACAAACACTTCAAAGTAGACCTTTCTCCTATTTTACTAAAGTTCACATCAGCATGCATCTCTGCATACTGATAGAAAATCCTCTGAACCATCTAATACTGTGGTGTTTTTTTTTACTTTCTTACCTTTGTTGTGTCTACTTCCTTGTTTCACTAAAGGCACTGGGAAGGTAACCTCATCAGTGCCTTCAGAGAGATCTAGTAACTAATCTGTTAGATCTCAGTATTATTGTACTGCGCGTTGGCAAGATGGAGCTTGTGGCATCATGCAGCACACTTGGGTAAAGGGCCAATCACAGTGGCCCTTTACCATGTGAGCAGCTGTCAGCCAATGACAACTGATAACGGAAGTAAACTGAAGCTGGTTATCTGCTTTTTTTTTCCTCACGCTGACAGCGTGAGGAGAAAGCCGTTGGCCAGATTCTGTTACAGAGACATCGGTGCCGCGCAGTGCCCATCAGTACTGCTAATCAGTGCCAAGCAGTATCACCTACCAGTGCCCACCAGTGCTGCCAATCAGCACCCACCAGTACTGCCAATCAGTGCCCACCAGTGCCACCTATCAGTGCCCATCAGTGATGCCAATCAGTGCCCATCAGTGCCCCATCATCAGTGTCATCTATCAGTGCTGCTTATCAGTGCCGCCTATCAATGCCACCTATCAGTGCCCATCAGTGCTGCCCATCAGTGCCACCTCTCGGTGCCCATCAGTGCCCATCAGTGCCACCTATCAGTGCAGCCTCATCAGTGCTGCCTCATCAGTGCCCATCAGTGCAGCCTCAATAGTGCCCATCAGCACCACCTATCAGTGCCCATCAGTGCAGCCTATCAGTGTCCATCAGTGCAGCCTCACTAGTGCACATCAGTGAAGGAGAAAAATTATCTGATTGCAAAATTTTATAACAAACTATAAAAAATGTTTTTTTCCCCAAATTTTTGGACTTTTTTGTTTCTTTAGCAAAAAATGAAAAACCCAGTGGTGATTAAATACCACCAAAAAAAGCTCTATGTGTGTGAAAAAAATGATAAAAATGTTGTTTGGATACAGTGTAGCATGACCGCGCAATTGTCATTCAAAGTTTGACAGCGCTGAAAATTGGCCTGGGCAGGAAGGGGGTAAAAGTGCCCAGTAAGCAAGTGGTTAAAGTGGTTGTAAATCTCTACATATACCCAGTGAAGTGACAAGCTTCACGTGATACAGACAGCTGGAATAAATCCTTTTTACATAAGTTGTACCTGTTTAGCCACGTACACACGGGTGGACTTTTCGACCAGATTGGTCCAACGGAGTTTCCGACGGACTTTCAATGGACTTTTAATGGACTTCCGATGGACTTTTTAATGAACGGACTTGCCTACACACGATCACACCAAAGTCTGACGGATTCGTATGTGATGACGTACACCGGACTAAACTAAGGAAGTTGATAGCCAGTAGCCAATAGCTGCCCTAGAGTCGGTTTTTGCCCGTCGGACTAGCATACAGACGAGCAGATTTCTGGGTCCGGCGGAGTTACGACGTAAAGATTTGAAGCATGTTCCAAATCTAAAGTCCATCAGATTTTCGACTGGAAAAGTCCGCTGAAGGTCCGATGAAGCCCACACACGATCGGATTGTCCGCCGGACTCGGTCTGTCGGACCAGTCCGGTCGAAAAATCCGACAGTGTGTATGCTGCATTTGTCTGCACCCCTCTCTTCGCTACAGCTGTTCAAAATGCTAAATTTGTACAGCTTTTCTGAGCTTTTAGAAAGCAGGAGGTGGGAAGCTGAGGTTACACTCTGCAGAGCCCAGTGAGAGATGATTGGGGGGAAGGGACACCCCCCCCTTCACACAGCACACAGGAACAGAGCAAAGGCTGTCAATCATAAGCTGTTTGCTGGAGCACCCTCCCCTGTTACCTTTTTATCTCTTGGTGTCAGGATAGCTGGGATAGGGTGAGCTCAGGGCGCAGAGAATACAAACCAAGAGCACCAAGGTGTGTTACAATAGTGAATTAATATTTACTATTGTAACTCTGATCCTCCTCCCGGGCCAATCAGGAAGCGGGTCTTGAGACAGGCGATCCTATTGGACCCCTAGGAGAAGTGGAGGAGACACACAGCCGCCGTGATGGAGGAAAGGACACCGGAGCCGCTGCCCGCTGCCTGCTGCTGATGCTGATGCCTGCCACTTGCTACTAGGTGGGGTAAGTCCCGGACTGACAGGCAGATAGTGAGCGGGCAGAGGGGGGGGGTTTGAGGTGCTGCCAGAGGGGGTAGTTGTTTGCCGCCCCGCCAAAAAAAACAAAAAACACCGGCCGCCAATGCCCAGTATTGAAGTGGTTAAGTAATGACAAAACTGTAGACGCATTAACAGGTCCAAAGCAGAAATGTAAAAGCTGCTCTAGGTCATAGGGGGTGTACAGGTGTTGTGATAGGGGGAGTGGATAATGGAGGAGGGAGAGCCAACAGCCCCCATCTTATGGAACTAACTGGAGTCCCAGTAAACACCAGAAACCGTGATGACATTTATTGCTACACCAGTGCAAATAGCACTGTGCTGAATCTGTTCTGAGGAGATCATGCATTTAGTTGCTGCTAATTGTGCTTTCAATGGGTGTTACAGTTTATTCAGTAACTGTAACAAAATATAATGGAACAGATGTAGTGATATTTGTGAATGGTTTTATATGTATGTTTGACTGAACTATTGAACTACAGAAAAACAAACAGCAGTGTTACACTTGCCCTGGTAAATGATGGTGTTTGTTTAGCATTAGGTGTAAATATTGTAAAGATCTGGAGAACCAGGGGGTTTTAATAATGTGCCTGTCACCTGCACACCAGAACACACAAAAAAGCTGGTTTGAAACCAAACATTTGGATCCCTGAATCTTTTATTCATCTGACATTCACATCAGCTATTCCATCAGTGTCAGGGGATCTCCCCTGTGCTCCCTGTGAGGCAGTTATTGTCATGTCAGGTTATGTCTTTTCATCTCAATAAAGATCTAATGAAACAAATTCCAGCCCAGCAGATCACTAGCACTGCCAGACATTCGATACAGTTGTTTGCACATACTGAATATTGTGTACAGTGAAATGATATCTGTTCATGTAGTAAAAAAGACACTAAACAATATAGTTAGGCTCCAAAAAATTTACCATAAACATCCACTACATTAATGGCGCTGTAATTTATTTTTCATAAATCTATTTTTTTTTACTGCGTTTTTCTGCCTCCATGTAGCGTCTTCCATGAGCTTCTTCTTTTCCCCCTCACTTCCGTTTGTTTGGAATGAGTTATGCATGTTAGTTGCGGTCATGTGCACTGCGCTATGCACACTACAGTTTCTATAGTTCATAGTTCCTAGTCCATCACGGGAGGGAGCAAAAGATTGTGGCTACATTCTTACACACAGTGGTGGAATCGTGGAGAATAAATGTAGCCACCCTATGAGAGCAGCAGAAGGTATTTTGAGTTAAAGGATAAGTTCACCTTTACAAAAATAAATAAATAAATACACATTTTTGTTGCAGGTAAAAAAAATGTGTACGGTATATACTCGAGTATAAGCCAAGTTTTTCAGCACATTTTTTTGTGCTGAAAGTGTCCCCCACGGCTTAGACTCCAGACAAGCACTTTTCTGCAGCAAAAAATGTCATTTTCTGAACCGACTTTGGGGCCCTGTATCTTGGGGACACTTGGTGTTAGGAAACCCAAATTTGGTGTACAAACCTAGTGGAACTAGTACCACAACATATCTAAAGCTGGGGTTCCTAGCACCAAGTGGCCCCAAGATACAGGGCACCAAATCCGGTTCGGAAAATGTCATTCTCTGCTGCAGAAGTGCTTGACATTTTCTGAACCGATTTTGGGGCCCCATATCTTGGGGCCACTTGATGCTAGGAACCCCAGCTTTGGATATATTGTAGTGCTAGTTCCATTGGCTTTATACACCAAATTTGGGGTTCCTAGCACTAAGTGGCCCCAAGATACAGGGCTCCAAAGTCGGTCAACTGTGTCCATCTGCAGCAATGTCATTTCGGGACCCTTTGGGTCCAGAGACCCCAAATTTTGGCTGCAGCTAGGGGGCATCTAGGAAACCTTAACTACCGAGTTTGAAGTTCGGGGGACCTATGGCTGCAAATGGGCACAGTGAGGCATGCAAATGGGCACAGTGAGGCTGCAAATGGGCATTGTTGACCCTCTTTTCCACTTACAGTAGCTGCTGCATTTCTCACCCTAGGCTTATACTCGAGTCAATAAGTTTTCTCAGTTTTTTGTTAGCAAAATTAGGTGCCTTGGCTTATATTCGACTTATCCTTGAGTATATACAGTATTTATTTATTTTTTGCTAGGAGCCTGTAAAACATTACACCCACGATCAGCAGATTGTGGGTGTAATGCCAGGCTCCTGCAGACTGTCTGTGTAGCTGTCTTCCTGTACCTCTGAGTGACAGGTAGCACTATGAAACTACCTAGAGTGCTCATCATCACCCTGGTAGTTCATTGAGAACTACAAACTGTTACCCGCAAAGGCTGCCGGTACTTGTAGTTCATTGATTCAGTGGGCCTCGCTCTGTTTGAATTGTGACAGTGAGTATGGGGAGAAGATCACGGGCTCGCTGTCACAAGGAGGCCCCCCTCCTGATCCCCCTGGATCAGATCCCCCTCCTTCCAATCCCCCCTGATCAGCCCCCCCCCCCGCTGCCCCCTTTCCCCCTGTTCCTTCCGATCAGGGGGAAAGGGGTCAGATGCTGAACATGTTATATGTTACACCTAAATATAGGTATGCCATGTAACATGCTCAGAAAGGTGAACTTATCCATAGGCGTGTGCACAGGGTGTTTCAGGTGTGACTGGACACACCCTGTGTGGCGCAGATTCCCCCTGTTTAAACCCCTGATATTTCACCAAAGCCCCCGATAGTGTTCCTAAATAACTTTAAAAAAGAAATTTAAAAAATAATAATAATATAAAAAATAATAACAAAAAATAAATACATAAAATAATACAAATAAAAACTACTGACATCAATCTCTGCTCTACCGACACCGTCCACTGCTCTACTGACACCATCCACTGCCCTACTGACACCAATCTCTGCCCTACTGACACTGTCCACTGCCCTACTGACACCATCCATTGCTCCATTCACACCGGCAGTATACATACACATGCACACACACACATATGTGTTTGAGCTTGGAGGTGCACACCTATGTGAAGAAAAATCAATTGGCGCAATATAATGGGAATAATTGAATGTGGATAATAATGTGAATGTTTAATTGATAATTACTAAAGTAGCTGCTGTCACTAAAAGTGATTCCACCTGTAAAAGAAATTTTATACCAAAAAACAGTGCTGCGCTACTTAATAAATTTTAACATGCATAACATAATTTGTGAATAATACCTGTGTAAAAGCAATAAATATATATCATGCAAAATAGTGATGAATAATTAAATACTGCGTGTGCAACATCAATAATAATAATAAAATCCCCTGCTGCAAAAAATCTTATATCAAAATTGTGCGTGAATAATGTTTGAAGAAAATCCTGCCACAAATCAATTCACCAAAAAGTGCAGATAAGGATGAGGGCTCTCCACCACCAGTTTCACAGGCTGTTCACCTCATATCAGAGAAAAATCAGCAGTTATCCCCGAAATGATGACACCTGGCATACCATGGATCACAGACCTCCTTGGATAAATGGCTCCTAAATAGGGTTCCAAGGCCCTGATTGACTTGCCCGATAGGGTATTATATGTAAAAGAAAGGTAACATCTAGTGCTCTCCGTTTCCAAAGAATTTTATAATATAAAGGTAAGTAGGTACAATTACAAGCATAGGTGTGCGCAGCCTATTGCATTAGGATGTGCACCCCATAGCTCCAACACATATGCGTTTGACATATTTACCGGCCTCTTCCCCGCTCTCCATCCGGAAACAATGGGAGGAAGGGGGAGCAAGGGAGCACATGGGAGACCCAGGCAACAGAAGGAAGAGGAACAGGGAAATGAGGGGTGGCGGGGTGGCATATATTAGTACCACTCCCCTATATTTTCCTCCTGTGGCAGCTGAATGTTGACAAAAGGGAGAGGAGAAGCCTACTTTCAGCTGCTGCAGGAGGAAAATACAGATCGGTTCCACTAAATTCCACCCACGCCACCTCTCCTGTCCAGGTTCTGAGGGTCGGCAAGGAAAGGTTTTGGTTTACCTGTCATCTGCCCACCATTGACAGGTTGCCAACCCCAGGATTAGGGTGTGCCCAGGCACACCTGGCACACCCCTTGCGCACGCCTATGCTTACAAGTAAAGCACAATCAGCTTGTGCAAACTGCAAGGCATGATAAACATCCAATATTCGAGTTGTCTGCAGTATGACATCAGTGCGTAAGCTCCACACCCTAGACGTGTATTGTCAGAGCGTTGAGGCATTGACTTCTTCAGTAAGGGGTGGAGCCATAACATCACTGCACCAGCTTATATACTCCCCTTTATTCCCTACACACGTGCACGGCTAATTAGCTAACACTCACGCTGCCCAACTGGACATAAAGTGCACAGGGAGGGGTTACTTGAAATTCACTGGGGACATGACCAGAAATAACTAACCTAATGTGCAACATTATTAAAATACAAAACCGGAGCACGCACACTGATCTACCACACCACAACCATCTTTACAATAGCATACACTACCTCAAAAACTAAATAAATATTAGAATAAAAATATTAATTAAAATGAAAAAAAAAAAAAATTTCCAAAAAAAAAAACGTTTAAAAAAATCGTTGCGCAAATACCCTGTGACATAAAAAGTTGCAGCGACCACAAAAAATTATGATTTTTACATGTAGAAGAGAAGTGTCAGAATTGACCTGGGTGGCAAAGGGTTAATTACAATAAGTAATATACAAATAATTATTATATATTGTTTTTAAAGCGGGGTTCCGGCCCCAAACACTGTAGCTGCTGACTTTAAATAAGTAGACTTACCTGTCCTGGGTGCCCGCGATGTCGGCCGCCCGAGCGTCCCATTCCTCGGCTCTCGGGTCCCGGCACCGCCATCCTAACTAAGGGAAACAGGCAGTGGAGCCTTGCGGCTTCACTGCCAGATTCCTGCGGCGCTCTGTGAATGGCCCCGTGGTTTTCTGGGAACACACACAGTTCCCAGAAGGCAACGGGGCCGCTCACTGAGGAGCAATACACGCCGCGGAATAGGAAGAGGCAGATTAGGAAGACTGCCTAGCAACAAGGGTTTCAGGTAAGTAAGTTTTTTTTTTCATTTTTTGCAGATTTTTGGTGCAATTTTTTTTTTTTAGGGTGGCCCTTCACCTTAAGGTAATTTACTATATTTTTTAAATCTGTACTCAAGAAGGTGGCTTAAAGGACAAATTACTGAAGTTTGAAGTTATAACTTCCAACCAGTAATTTCACAGTAAATAGATAACAAATAAATGAATATCTTATAACATATAGCATATAAATATATGATTTAGCTGGAATATTTTCAGTAGGCAGTAGGTACATTTTCAGTAGGCGTGAGAAAAACATGGGATTGTGGGTAAATCTTATACTCATAGACACGTTTTTTCCTTGTAGTTAAGAGGGCTGAGCTGGAAGGGAGCATTTGTCTTTTAGACACATGCCCCTTCAATGACACTGCAGTGAGAGTCGTGCCTCCACTGCAGCATTTTTATTAAACAGCTGAGACCAATGGTACTTTACCATTGGTCCAAGACTCCAAGCTGTTTATTGAGCTCAGTGCCTCTGACAAAAAGTGAGAGGCACTGTGAGCTCAACCTCTCAGTCTGCTGCAAACAGAGTGTGTCAGCTTGTATTTAAAGTGGCCGCTCTGTATTTAGCTTCTGACAGGCTGTGCAAGGAGCCCCATATCTCTGGAACCATAGGTCGTCGGAGCCCCAAAATTTTACCAGTGATGGGGTAGGTGCCTCACCTGCCTCCCCTGACTGCACGTCCCTGATGTGTAATGTCCTAGATGTACAACCAATTTATTGGAGCCCACATCCACACTCCAACACATAGATAATACCCGTGGTCCCACAGGTAATGAAATCCCGGATGGAGTAATTTTTCCCTGTGCTGGTGGATATGTAATTATTTCTCCTTTTAATATTTGTCTTGACCTATCGACATGCCAGACATTTTCCACACGCATAAAAACCTGTCAACACATTATTAACAATAACAAGGTACTCTTTTTATGTTTTGGTAGATCTATAACCCCGGGGGCCAATCTATCTTTCAATGTAGGGGCCATTCTATAGATAAATCCCAGATGTGCTGGCAGAAGAGGTCCTAATACCCTATCTTTCCTTAACCACTTAAGTCCCGGACCATTTGCCTGGCCAAAGACCAGAGCACTTTTTGCGATTCTGCGCTATCCGAAGGGTCTCTGTTTATTTGTATGTAAATGATCCCTACTGATCAATATGATTGATGTCAATATAAGTGATTATAAACAATACATGTAAATAAATCAAAAAGGTGATAAATATAAGTGATTCAGTATATGTTGAAATTATTCAATCCAATAATACAATAAATACAAAGTGCTCGTGCTCTTGTGCCTTGTAGAAATCGTAAAATAATCCAAGCTAATACATATGCTAAAGTGCAGGAATGAAACAATATTATCACACAAACTCTATGTGTCAAATGTATTCAACAGAAAAACGCATGGTCGCCTAATCCTGGTGTTGCGACCAGTGCAACAGTGCAAAACGCAATTAAAGTGATCACGTGAATAAATAAATCGATAATTAATCCGAAGATTGCTGGTGTCCTACAAAATCAATTGATAAGTAATCTGATATCCAAAAAAAGTCTGTGCAGTCTTAAAACAAAATTAATCAATGGTGCACAGAGGAACAGTGCTCAAACACAGCAGGATAAATGACAGTGAGGTGGTGATATGCAAATGAACCACTCTGTGTCCTCTTCATGCAGCATGCACTAGTGTGGGTAATAGCCCCTTACCTAGCGGTGCTAGGTCAACCGCATATAGGATGTAAGATCTCGGGGTCCAGGGTCTCTCCTGCGTCTCTGTATCCAAGTTGGCTGGCTCTGCAGGGTCCTATTGGGGGCTGGGTGTATCTGGTTGTGGTCCTAATTGAGGTCCCGGGGCACTGCGACTCCTAGCTCCTCCTCCATATCACATCTCCAGTATATGTAAAATATAGGACAGAGTACCCAAATAGTGAAGTAGGTTTTTCTTAGGGTCACTTTATTCACATATACAATGCACAAAGGTACTCACATTACTCACATTAAGCAGTTTTTTTCTACAGCGTTGTATCCTACGAGTCACGAACTCGCAAAGACATTCAGCAGAGAAAGGGAAGGTAGAAAGCAAGCCTATTCCGTCCCTACGCGTGACGTCACGACCACGTGACTTCTTCAGGGGATGAACAAAATAGGCTAATGTGGGTCTTAAGTAGTCTCTCCTATAGGAATCAATTGGCGGCCATTTTCTTGTAGCCGCGCCGGCCATTGCTTGGTTTCCGATGTGCGCGGCCATTTTGTTGGTTAGCGAAAAATATCCTAAATGTATTCAATGGGAGGAGGCCAGATTGCTTGTGTGTATCTATGGTAATGAGACAAATAGACATCACCATAGTCTTTTCTATTTCAGGGACAGCGATTTCTATAGTAGCAGTCTCTGCAGCAAGTTTTAAACCTGCTGACATATAGTGAGCTGATTGTGGATTGCTGTTGTTTGCAGCATTATAAAAATTAATATATGTGAAAAATAAAAAGGTATAATTAAATTTATAAAATTGATTGGATTAAAAATCTTTATTATTATGAATGCTAAAAACATATAGAAAAAATGCTAGAAAAATACTAGAAATATATTAAAAAAATATATTTTTATCAAAGGGGAGAACCCAATGGTTCTCTGTGGACTTCTATAAGCTTATGGGTGTATCAAAAAAGGGGGTTTATTCGTTCTCAGTATGAAATCTAAAAGTGGGAAAACAAACCGATGGTAATGTTGGGTAGGTACGCTACTTAACAGGGAGGTGGTGGAATAGGCTTATTTCCTTTCTCCCATGAATGACATCCCTGAGTAGATGGAAAAAGGAGGGGGGGGGGGAGGGGAGGGGGGAACGGGAAAGGGAAAAAGGGGGAGGGGGAAGGGGAGAGAAAAGAAAGAGGAAAAGGGGGGGGGGGGTTGTGGGGGGGGCGAAAGAGGCCTCCGAGAGGGGCATGTATCAGTATATGTATTATATGGACCGAGTTGTGGGAAGAGATTGTCATGCACACACTGCTCAATAAAAATCGCATAAAAAAGTTGCATTATAAGTTAGCTTCAAAGGTCGCATTAAAAATCGCTTAAAAAACAGTTCAAATCGAACTCAATGTTCAAACCTCTAGGGGCAAAGGTGTCTAAGGTGTATATCAATTTGGATTCAAGCTGGCTGAGGGTTCTTACTTTGTGACTTCCTCGCCAGTGCCTCTTATATGGTTCAATCCCCCAAAATTTTAATTGTGTGGGGTCTTTATTGTGACACATCAGGAAATGTTTGGATACACTGTGTTTGTCATACCCCTTCAGGATGTTATTTACGTGTTCCTTGATCCTGACTTCAAGGGGTCTTTTTGTGCGGCCTATGTATTGTAGGCCGCAGCTACATTCTAGGGCGTATACTGCTCCCTCTGTGTTACAGCAGATGAAATCTTTGATCTCGTATGTCTCTCCAGTGCTATTTGATACATAGTGAAATTTCTTTTCATTTGGGCGCTAAGTTCTTAAACACGCAAAACACCTTTTGCAGGGGAAAAAACCGCTTCGTGTGAAGAAGGAAATCGTTTTCTTTGGGGGGTCGATAACATTTTTTACAATTTTATCTTTATGGGTGGGTGCATTCTTGTATATAAATCTGGGGTTGCGAGGAAGTTTATCTTGTAGGTCTTTGTCTGCCAGAAGTATGTGCCAGTGTTTCTTTATGATCTTCTCTATTCTTTTATGTTGAACGTTAAAATCCAAAATTAGTGGTACTAGCATAGGTTCTATTTCTTTTCTGGTTTTGTCTCTGATGAGTTCATTTCGGTCCATCTCTTTTACTTCCAATATCTTGTTTTTTATAAATTGTTGGTCATATCCTTTGTTGGTAAATTTCTGTGCAATATGCTCAGCTTGTTTAAGGTAGGTGTTTAAATAGGTACAGTTTCGTCTGATTCTCATAAGTTGACCTTTGGGGATATTAAACAGCCAATTCCTGTGGTGACAACTCTCACTCGGAAGGTAGCTGTTTCTGTCCACATTTTTAAAATGCGTGCTAGATGATAATTTGCCGTCTTCTTGTGTGATGTCCAGATCTAGAAATGTCACCTTTTCTTCACTGATTTCCCAGGTTAGTTTGATATTCCGATCGTTGATGTTGAGGTTCTCTAGGAAACTGGTAAGTTGGTCTCTTTCGCCTTTCCAGAGTATGAAAATATCGTCAATGTACCTCTTGTAGATGGCTAGTTCCGTGGGTCTGTTCTTAAAGACATTTTGCTCCTCCCACTGGGCCATGAATAGGCCTGCCACGCTTGGGGCGAATTTGGCCCCCATGGCTACTCCTGTTCGTTGATGGTAATAGTTTTTATCATACCAGAAGTAGTTGTTCTTTAAACAAAAGTCTAGGCTTTTCACTAAAAACTTTCTTTGGACACATGGTAACTTGGTATATAATCTAAGGCCCCATTTTGTAGCTTCACATGCTTGGTGGTGGAGTATCACTGTATATAATGATGAGACATCTGCCGTAGCTAGGATCCAGGGTCCTCCTTCTTTCGGGATTTCTTCTAGTATTTGTAGCATCCGCTTCGTATCTCTAAGGTATGCCTCTGTATTTTGAACCGCTGGCTGTAGGAACACATCGATTTATTGCCCAATCCTTGATGTTAAAGAGTCTATGCCGTTTACAATTGGTCTTGGTGGTGGATCTGTTTTATTTTTATGTATTTTCGGCAGTGAGTATATGATTGGGGTTCGGCAGGAATCCGGTATCAGATATCAGGCTTCTTTTTTAGACTCTTTAACATCAAGGATTGGGCAATATATCGATGTGTTCCTACAGCCAGCGGTTC
Organism: Lithobates clamitans; assembly: GCA_037952925.1. Lineage (NCBI taxonomy): Eukaryota > Metazoa > Chordata > Amphibia > Anura > Ranidae > Lithobates > Lithobates clamitans. The sequence continues at coordinate 791,369 of JBBGZY010001281.1, read as the reverse complement.
AAAATACAGAGGCATACCTTAGAGATACGAAGCGGATGCTACAAATACTAGAAGAAATCCCGAAAGAAGGAGGACCCTGGATCCTAGCTACGGCAGATGTCTCATCATTATATACAGTGATACTCCACCACCAAGCATGTGAAGCTACAAAATGGGGCCTTAGATTATATACCAAGTTACCATGTGTCCAAAGAAAGTTTTTAATGAAAAGCCTAGACTTTTGTTTAAAGAACAACTACTTCTGGTATGATAAAAACTATTACCATCAACGAACAGGAGTAGCCATGGGGGCCAAATTCGCCCCAAGCGTGGCAGGCCTATTCATGGCCCAGTGGGAGGAGCAAAATGTCTTTAAGAACAGACCCACGGAACTAGCCATCTACAAGAGGTACATTGACGATATTTTCATACTCTGGAAAGGCGAAAGAGACCAACTTACCAGTTTCCTAGAGAACCTCAACATCAACGATCGGAATATCAAACTAACCTGGGAAATCAGTGAAGAAAAGGTGACATTTCTAGATCTGGACATCACACAAGAAGACGGCAAATTATCATCTAGCACGCATTTTAAAAATGTGGACAGAAACAGCTACCTTCCGAGTGACAGTTGTCACCACAGGAATTGGCTGTTTAATATCCCCAAAGGTCAACTTATGAGAATCAGACGAAACTGTACCCATTTAAACACCTACCTTAAACAAGCTGAGCATATTGCACAGAAATTTACCAACAAAGGATATGACCAACAATTTATAAAAAACAAGATATTGGAAGTAAAAGAGATGGACCGAAATGAACTCATCAGAGACAAAACCAGAAAAGAAATAGAACCTATGCTAGTACCACTAATTTTGGATTTTAACGTTCAACATAAAAGAATAGAGAAGATCATAAAGAAACACTGGCACATACTTCTGGCAGACAAAGACCTACAAGATAAACTTCCTCGCAACCCCAGATTTATATACAAGAAAGCACCCACCCTAAAAGATAAAATTGTAAAAAATGTTATCGACCCCCCAAAGAAAACGATTTCCTTCTTCACACGAAGCGGTTTTTTCCCCTGCAAAAGGTGTTTTGCGTGTTTAAGAACTAAGCGCCCAAATGAAAAGAAATTTCACTATGTATCAAATAGCACTGGAGAGACATACGAGATCAAAGATTTCATCTGCTGTAACACAGAGGGAGCAGTATACGCCCTAGAATGTAGCTGCGGCCTACAATACATAGGCTGCACAAAAAGACCCCTTAAAGTCAGGATCAAGGAACACGTAAATAACATCCTGAAGGGGTATGACAAACACAGTGTATCCAAACATTTCCTGATGTGTCACAATAAAGACCCCACACAATTAAAATTTTGGGGGATTGAACCATATAAGAGGCACTGGCGAGGAAGTCACAAAGTAAGAACCCTCAGCCAGCTTGAATCCAAATTGATATACACCTTAGACACCTTTGCCCCTAGAGGTTTGAACATTGAGTTCGATTTGAACTGTTTTTTAAGCGATTTTTAATGTGACCTTTGAAGCTAACTTATAATGCGACTTTTTTATGCGATTTTTATTGAGCAGTGTGTGCATGACAATCTCTTCCCACAACTCGGTCCATATAATACATATACTGATACATGCCCCTCTCGGAGGCCTCTTTCGCCCCACCCACAACCCCCCTCCCCCCCCTTTTCCTCTTTCTTTTCTCTCCCCTTCCCCCTCCCCCTTTTTCCTTTTCCCGTTCCCCCCTCCCCTCCCTCCCCCCCCCTCCTTTTTCCATCTACTCAGGGATGTCATTCATGGGAGAAAGGAAATAAGCCTATTCCACCACCTCCCTGTTAAGTAGCGTACCTACCCAACATTACCATCGTTTTGTTTTCCCACTTTTAGATTTCATACTGAGAACGAATAAACCCCCTTTTTTGATACACCCATAAGCTTATAGAAGTCCACAGAGAACCATTGGGTTCTCCCCTTTGATAAAAATATATTTTTTTAATATATTTCTAGTATTTTTCTAGCATTTTTTCTATATGTTTTTAGCATTCATAATAATAAAGATTTTTAATCCAATCAATTTTATAAATTTAATTATACCTTTTTATTTTTCACATATATTAATTTTTATAATGCTGCAAACAACAGCAATCCACAATCAGCTCACTATATGTCAGCAGGTTTAAAACTTGCTGCAGAGACTGCTACTATAGAAATCGCTGTCCCTGAAATAGAAAAGACTATGGTGATGTCTATTTGTCTCATTACCATAGATACACACAAGCAATCTGGCCTCCTCCCATTGAATACATTTAGGATATTTTTCGCTAACCAACAAAATGGCCGCGCACATCGGAAACCAAGCAATGGCCGGCGCGGCTACAAGAAAATGGCCGCCAATTGATTCCTATAGGAGAGACTACTTAAGACCCACATTAGCCTATTTTGTTCATCCCCTGAAGAAGTCACGTGGTCGTGACGTCACGCGTAGGGACGGAATAGGCTTGCTTTCTACCTTCCCTTTCTCTGCTGAATGTCTTTGCGAGTTCGTGACTCGTAGGATACAACGCTGTAGAAAAAAACTGCTTAATGTGAGTAATGTGAGTACCTTTGTGCATTGTATATGTGAATAAAGTGACCCTAAGAAAAACCTACTTCACTATTTGGGTACTCTGTCCTATATTTTACATACACTGGAGATGTGATATGGAGGAGGAGCTAGGAGTCGCAGTGCCCCGGGACCTCAATTAGGACCACAACCAGATACACCCAGCCCCCAATAGGACCCTGCAGAGCCAGCCAACTTGGATACAGAGACGCAGGAGAGACCCTGGACCCCGAGATCTTACATCCTATATGCGGTTGACCTAGCACCGCTAGGTAAGGGGCTATTACCCACACTAGTGCATGCTGCATGAAGAGGACACAGAGTGGTTCATTTGCATATCACCACCTCACTGTCATTTATCCTGCTGTGTTTGAGCACTGTTCCTCTGTGCACCATTGATTAATTTTGTTTTAAGACTGCACGGACTTTTTTTGGATATCAGATTACTTATCAATTGATTTTGTAGGACACCAGCAATCTTCGGATTAATTATCGATTTATTTATTCACGTGATCACTTTAATTGCGTTTTGCACTGTTGCACTGGTCGCAACACCAGGATTAGGCGACCATGCGTTTTTCTGTTGAATACATTTAAAACATAGAGTTTGTGTGATAATATTGTTTCATTCCTGCACTTTAGCATATGTATTAGCTTGGATTATTTTACGATTTCTACAAGGCACAAGAGCACGAGCACTTTGTATTTATTGTATTATTGGATTGAATAATTTCAACATATACTGAATCGATTTCACTTATATTTATCACCTTTTTGATTTATTTACATGTATTGTTTATAATCACTTATATTGACATCAATCATATTGATCAGTAGGGATCATTTACATACAAATAAACAGAGACCCTTCGGATAGCGCAGCACCACCCCCCCTTTCTCTTTTTATATTTATTTTGGGCTTATGTCTGAGCCCTCTGTTCGGTGCATGCAGCTGCCCGGCGATATACGTCTTATACAGTTCTAAAAATCAAGTCTATATTTCGCATGATTGCTTTATCTTTTTTCCTTATCCGGTAGCGCAGGAATAACCCCCGTTTTTATCTGACTTTTTGCGATTCGGCACTGCTTCGCTTAAACTGACAATTGCGTGGTCGTGCGACGTGGCTCCCAAACAAAATTGACGTCCTTTTTTTTTCCACAAATAGAGCTTTCTTTTGGTGGTATTTAATGACCTCTGCAGTTTTTATTTTATGCGCTTTAAACAAAAAAATAGCGGCAATTTTGAAAAACGCATTATTTTTTACTTTTTGCTATAATAAATATCCCCAAAAAATATATATAAAAAACATTTTTTTTCCTCAGTTTAGGCCAATACGTATTCTTCTACATATTTTTGGTAAAAAAATCGCAACAAGCGTTTATTGATTGGTTTGCGCAAAAGTTATAGCGTGTACAAAATAGGGGTTAGTTTTATGGCATTTTTATTAATAATTTTTTTTTTACTAGTAATGGCCCTGATCAGCGATTTTTATCATGACTGCGACATTATGGCGGACAGATCGGACACTTTTGGTGCGATTTTGGGACCATTCACATTTATACAGCGATCAGTGCATTTAAAAATGCATTGATTACTGTGTAAATGTGACTGTCAGTGAAGGGGTTAACCACTAGGTGACGCTGTAGGGGTTAAGTGTGTCCTAGGGAGTGATTCTAACTGTGGGGGGGGAGGGGCTGTGTGTGACATGACACTGATCACCGCTTCCGACCACAGGGAGCTGTGATCAGTGTCAGTGTCATTAGGCAGAATGGGTAAATGCTTGCTTACATCAGCATTTCCCCATTCTTCCTCTCCGTGAGACGATCGCGGGTATCCCCGCGGACGTCGAGTTCGCGAGACCCGCGATCACACTTACGGAGCTCGCGGTGCGTACACGCGCGCCCGCAAGCCGCTTCTTGAAGGGCAATGTACAGGTACTTGATTCTGCCTGTACGTGCCCTTCTGCTGCAGTATATGTGCGTAAAGCGGTCGGCAAGCTGTTAAGATATCCCAATGATTTCTAATAATGTGTTTCACCTGTCTAAACTGTATATTGTAATCGAGAATCACCTTATACTCAAACCCAGGATTTCTATGTTGGTGACCATCCTGTAATGATAATTCCCTGTCCATCTCTAACACTTTATGTTTATCAATCAATGCAGTCACAGGGTCATAACCTTTTTCTATGAATTCATTAGTCAGAACCTCTGACTTATGAAGAAAATCAGATGTTTTAGAACAGTTTCTGCGTATTTGAATGAATTGCCCCTTAGGGATATTGCTCAGCCAGGATATCACGTACCTGGTGCAGACTGGAATGTGATGGAGGCCTCCCTTGCTCCTCTCGCCTACACTCCTGAAGGTGGGAACAGAAAGTGTAAAGGCAAGGAGTGGCACGAGTGCCGAGTAGCTGGCTGGTAATGTCCCCTCCGAAGGTGGGTAGAGCTGGCAGTCACGATCCTTGGAGCAGGAAGCGGAAGCAGCTGGGCACCAGAGCGTGGACAGGAGCAGAACCAGGAGAAGCGCAGCAGTCAGCAACAACCGGGCAGCAGGGCACCGAATCAGCATGCAAAAGGAAGTCCAGAGGGCAGGCCAAGGTTGGGTAACAGCCAGGTAAAGCGGTACCAAGTCAGCAGGCAGATCAAGTCCAATAAACAGGCCGAAGTCAGGATACCAGGTAACAAGTAAAGGAGCAAGCAGAGGGGAAGTCCAAAGACGAGCCAGGTCATACACGAATAAACAGGAACACAGGATCAAGACTTGGTAGTTCAGGAAGGAGCTGAAGATCATCCAGCACTTGTTTGCAGTAACAGAGCAGTTTAAATAGGCCACTGGGCGCCAAGTGCTAATTGGTGTGTGCATGTGCGCGCACCCGCACACTCGTTCGCGTAACAATGTGCGCGACGAACTGACATTGCGGGCATTCTGTTGGTCCTTTGCTCATGAATATTAGCACGGGTGCAATGTGTGCGAGCATGAGCAGGTTTATGCACTGGCCTTTTGGTGGTGGAGGTCCGGTTTACCTTACACAGGAGGTATGATGTCAACTATCCCAGGGCAAGTAAGCATTTCTATCGGTGGGCTTGAATTGATTCCTGGTGAGTAACTTATCCTGCTCCTTAAATATCTCCAAATCCAGGAACACTAACTGTTCAGTGCTAACAGTCCAAGTCAGTTTGATATTTTTAGAGTTACTGTCCATTTTCGCCCTAAACTCATCAAACGATTGTCGATCTCCCTTCCAAACAATCAACAGGTCATCTTGAATCTTTTGTAACATATGAGTGCCTCTGGGCATTCACATAAAATCTCCTCTGATTCCCAGCATGCCATGCTACAGTAGGTGCGAACCTGTCCCCTATGGCTACGCCTCGGGTTTGTAAATAAAACTGATCATGGTACCAGAAATAATTATGACCCAACAGATACTTCTTATGGCTAATAGTAAGGTTAGAACTCTCCAATGCCCACTTTACCGACTGTAAGGCATCTTTATGTCCTATAATTGTGTAAAGTGAGCCTACGTCGGCTGTGGCAAAAATGCATGACTGAAGACCTGCAAGAGACCCCAAACATTGAATAATATGCTTGGGGTCCCTGATAGAGGCCTCAGTCTGATGCACCAAGGGTTGCAAAAAATAATCTATATATTGGCCCAACCTGGAACATACCGACTCTATCCCATTGATAATAGGTCTACCAGGGGGTCACAATGCATCTTTATGGATTTTGGGAAGGAAATATATTATAGGCGTCCTACACGCTATAGGGATAAGAAATAAGGCTTCTTTCTTAGATAATATATCTCTCCTCTCCCCCTTTTTAATCAATGTATCTATGTTATTTTTAAATTCAAAGATGGGATTACTGTTCAATAATTGATAAGTATTAGAATCCGATAGTTGTTTTTCCTTTTCCTACTGATAGTATTGATTACTCATAACCACTAGGGATGAGCCGAACACCCCCCCATTTGGTTTGCACCAGAACATGCGAACAGGCAAAAAATTCGGCAGAACACACGAACACCATTAAAGTCTATGGGATACGAACATGAAAGACCAAAAGTGCTAATTTTAAAGGCTTATATGCAAGTTATTGTCATACCCCAGGGGACATGTATCAATGCAATTTTTTTTTTAGAAAATGGACGTTTTTTTGGGAGCAGTGATTTTTTTTAATGCTTAAAGTGAAAATGAAAAATTCCTTTAAATATCGTGCCTGGGGGGTGTATATTTTTTTTAAAGGTTAACTTTTTTGGGGGTGTCTATAGTATGCCTGTAAAGTGCCGCATTTTTCCCATGTTTAGAACAGCACCGCAGCAAAATGACATTTCTAAAGGAAAAATTGTCATTTAAAACTGATCGCGGCTGTAATGAATTGTCGGGTCTCGGCAATATAGATGAAACTCATTGATAAAAAGATCATGGGTCCCCCCCCCAGTCCATTACCAGGCCCTTTGGGTCTGGTATGGATTTTAAGGTAACCCTGTGCCAAAGTTAAAAAAAAATGGCGTAGGGGTCCCCCCAAAATCCATACCAGACACTTATCCGAGCACACAACCTGGCAGGCTGCAGGAAAAGAGAGGGGACGAGAGAGTGCCCCCCTCCTGAACCATACCAGGTCACATGCCCTCAACATGGGGAGGGTGCTTTGGGGTCTGATCCCAAAGCACCTTGTCCCCATGTTAATAGGGACAAGGGCCTCATCCCGACAACCCTTGCCCGGTGGTTGTGGGGGTATGCGGGCGGCTTATCAGAATCTGGAAGCCCCCTTTAACAAAGGGACCCCCAGATCCCGGCCTCCCCCCTATGTGAATTGGTAATGGGGTACATTGTACCTCTACCATTTCACAAAAAAAGTGTCAAAAATGGTAAAAAAAGACAAGAGACAGCTTGGGACAAGTCCTTTATTAAAAAATAAAAAAATAAAAATGTCCCACGATGTAAATTCATGCTGTCCAACGGACCGAAAAAAAAAACAGCCGCAACTGTTCCGCCTCCATGGGAAGCTCCCACCGACTGACGCTTCTTCTTTGTGACAGTTCTTATATAGCTGAGGGCAGGGCCACCCGGTGACGTATACGAGTGACCCTGCCCCCCTCTGACACCACAGGGGAGCCCCCGGGGGACCCCTACGCCATTTTTTTAAATTTTGGCGCAGGGTTCCCCTTAAAATCCATACCAGACCTAAAGGGTCTGGTATGGATTTTGGGGGGCCCCTACGCCATTTTTAAAAAAATTTGATGCAGGGTTCCCCTTAATTTCCATATCAGACCTGAAGGGCCTAGTATGGATTTTAGTGGGAACCCCACGCAATTTTTTTTTTAAATTTTGGTTTGGGGATTCCCCTTAATATTCATACCAGACCCAAAGAGCCTGGTAATGGACTGCCGAGACCCGACAATTCATTACTATAGACAACCCCCCAGGCACGATATTTAAAGGAATATTTCATTTTTATTGTTTCACTTTAGCACTAAAAAAATCACTGCTCCCGAAAAAAAGGGCCATTTAAAAAAAAATGTTTGCATTGATACATGTCCCCTGGGGCAGGACCCAGGTCCCCAAATACTTTTTATGACAATAACTTGCATATAAGCTTTTAAAATGAGCACTTTTGATTTTTCATGGTATTGTCCCATAGACTTTAAGGGTGTTCCGACGGCTTTTGAATTTGCCGCGAACACTGCATATTGTTCGCTGTTCGGAGAACGTAACAACGGGAGTTTGCCCCATTTAAATGACTGAACTGCCTATGCATCCCATCCCGAGACAGATTAAAGAACAAGATTCCTCAGAAAATGGGACTTTGAAAGGACGCAAGGCAGTGATAGTATAAAATTACAAAATTTATTGTGCAATCGATAAATTACAACATGGAAAACATATAGCTACACATTTTCCACATCTTCCACTACCATGTTTCGAAAAACCTCTAAATATTTGTTGTCACTATTAGGAGGGTTAAAAACTGATTTGTTTCTTAGGCTAGATTCACACCTATGCATTTTTAGTGCTTTTTGCATTTTGCAGATTTGCACTACATAATGTGTTCCATATGAAACCATGTTAAATGGACTGTAGTAGAAATCTGCAAAATGCAAAAAGCACCAAAAATGCATAGATGTGAATCCAGCCTTAGAGTGGAGACAGATCCCATCTCCACTATTTTGGGGTCTAGTGACCGGTTTGGACAAAAAATATTCCTTTTGATTCAAAGTGCGCATACATTTTTGTATCTGAACATAAGTATCAAATTTATTAGGATAGATATTCTCTATAGGTACATTGTAATCACTGTAGCCATAGTGGGGAGGGTGCTGGGTTTGAACGCTATAATGATTGTATCCCCCTTGATGAAAAATACCCCGTCCTGATCCACGTTGATCCCACTGTGCTGATAATGGAGTTCCCCATGGGGGTTCCAATGCTTCCCTCCTCTCCCTCTAGGGGGACCTCCTCTAAATGGTCTCCTACCCTTCCCATTACCCCTAAAGGGGGGCTGGAGATGATATGGGAGTCTTTCATTCCTCAGTTCCTCTCTGGAATTTCCTCTAGAATTAGAGGATTCTCCATTCCCATGGGGTAGAGGAACAAGAGGAAGGAATTTTTAAGAGACACAGGAGATTTTAAAAATAAAGATGTTTTTAAATGGCTGCGTGTCATCACTGATGAAATATTAGTACCCTCCCGAGAAAGTACACCACCAAAGGTAGATGCACCCAGACTCCCTGTTCCTCTACCCCATGGGAATGGGGAATCCTGTAATTCTAGAGGAAATTCCAGAGAGGAACTGAGGAATGAAAGACTCCCATATCATCTCCAGCCCCCCTTTAGGGGTAATGGGAAGGGTAGGAGACCATTTAGAGGAGGTCCCCTGAGAGGGAGAGGAGGGCAGCATTGCAACCACCATAAGGAACTCCATTATCAGCACTATCCCCAGTGGGATCAACGTGGATCAGGACGGGGTAGTTTTCATCAGGGGGGATACAATCATTCTAGCGTTCAATCCATGCACCCTCCCCCCTATGGCTACAGTGATTACAATGTACCTATAGAGAGTTGGTTCACTCCCCTATATAATCAGGAGACCAGTCTACTGGTGTTTTTTTTAGGGAAACAGATGGTCCACCAAAACAATCAGGGATTGACTGGAAGTCCATCTGGGGGAAAAAGAAGAGAACGAGAGGGAGGAGAGCCGGGAGAAGAGAACAAAAAAAGAAAGTACCAATAGGTACTGGTATTTTCAATATTAGTGGACAGCAACTTAATAAAGAAGAAATTAGAGTTTTAGATAAAAGTCTCAAGTATGCTCCAGTTAAGAATCTTAATAAATTTGATACTTATGTTCTGATACAAAAATGTATGCGCACTTTGAATCAAAAGAAATATTTTTTTGTCCAAACCGGACACTAGACCCCCAAATAGGGAGATAGGATTTGTCTCCACTCTGAGAAACAAATCGGTCTTTAACCCTCCTAATAGTGACAACAAATATTTAGGGGGGGGGGGGGGGCGAGGATTGATGGTTATGTGTAAACAATAGGAAATGGAAATGGAAAAACAACTATCAAATTATAATACTTACCAATTATTGAACAGTAATCTCATCTTTGAATTTAAAAATAAATTAGATACATTTATTAAAAAGGGGGAGAGGAGAGCTATATTAACTAAAAAAAAACAACCTTATATCTTAACCCTATAGCATGTAGGACGCCTATAATATATTTCCTACCCAAAATCAATGAAGACGCATTGCGACCCCCTGGTAGACCTATCATCAATAGGATAGAGTCAGTATGTTCCAGGTTGGGCCTATATTAAGGACACCAAGCATATTATTTAATGTTTGGGGTCTCTTGAAGGGCTTCAGTCATGCATTTTGGTCACAGCAATACTTATCAATTATTGAACAGTCATCCCATCTTTGAATTAAAAAATAACATAGATACATTGATTAAAAAGGGGGAGAGGAGAGATATATTATCTAAAAAAGAAGCCTTATTTCTTATCCCTATAGCGTGTAGGACGCCTATAATATATTTCCTTCCCAAAATTCATAAAGATGCATTGTGACCCCCTGGTAGACCTATTATCAATGGGATAGAGTCGGTATGTTCCAGGTTGGGCCAATATATAGATTATTTTTTGCAACCGTTGGTGCATCAGACTGAGGCCTATATCAGGGACCCCAAGCATATTATTCAATGTTTGGGGTCTCTTGCAGGTCTTCAGTCATGCATTTTGGCCACAGCCGACGTAGGCTCACTTTACACGATTATAGGACATAAAGATGCCTTACGGTCAGTAAAGTGGGCATTGGAGAGGTCTAGCCTTACTATTAGCCATAAGAAGTATCTGTTGAGGTGTTTAAAATTCTGTTTGGGTTATAATTATTTCTGGTACCATGATCAGTTTTATTTACAAACCCGAGGCGTAGCCATGGGGGCCAGGTTCGCACCTACTGTAGCGAACCTGTTCATGGCATGCTGGGAAGCAGAGGAGATTTTATGTGGAAGCACAAAAGCACTCTTATGTTACAAAAGATTCATAGATGACCTGTTGATCGTTTGGAAGGGAGATCGACAATCATTTTCTGAGTTTAGGGTGAAAATGGACAGTAACTCTAAAAATAACAAACTGACTTGGACTGTCAGCACTGAACAGTTAGTGTTCCTGGATTTAAAGATATTTAAGGAGCAGGATAAGTTACTCACCAGGAATCATTTTAAGCCCACCGATAGAAACGCTTACTTGCCCTGGCTAGGATAGTTGTCATCATATCTACTGGCTGAGCAATATCCCTAGGGGCAATTCATTAGAATATGCAGAAACTGTTCTAAAACATGTGATTTTCTTCAGAAGTCAGAGGTTCTGACTAATAGATTCATAGAAACCGGTTATGACCCTGTGACTGTATTGATAGAAACATAACGTGTTAGAGATGGACAGGACAGGATGGTCACCAACGTAGAAATCCTGGGTTTCAGTATAAGGTGATTCTATATTACAATGTACAGTTTAGACAGGTGGAACACATCATTAAAAATCATAGGGATATCTTAAGGAAAGATAGGGTATTAGGACCTCTTCTGCCGGCATATCCGGGATTTATCTATAGAAAGGCCCCTACATTGAAAGATAGATCGGCCCCCGGGGTTATAGATCCACCAAAACATAATAAGAGTACCTTGTTTAATAATGTGTTGACATGCTTTTATGCGTGTGGAAAATGTCTGGCATGTCGACAGGCCAAGACAAATATTAAAAAGAGAAATTACATATTAACTAGCACAGGGAAAGATTACCCCATTCAGGATTTCATTACCTGTGGGACCACAGGTGTTATCTATGTGTTGGAGTGTGAATGTGGGCTCCAATATATTTGTCGTACATCTAGGGCATTACACATAGGAGTTGAGGAACATATGAGGAATATTAAAAAGGAGTAGTCACACATAGGGGGTCATTTACTATAGAGCTGCGGCGCTAATTAGCGCTAATTGCCGCTAATTAGCGCTAAAATGGTATTTACTATAGCGCTGGTGAGAAAATACTCCCAAAATCGAATTTACTATAGTTTCCTGAAACCAAATAGCGCCCAAACCCTTACTCTGCTAAAACCTGGAGTAGTGCATATGGAAATAATGTTTAAAGCATGATATAATTGCCTAAATGGTACTGAAATATGCGGTATATTATTTAAAGATAATCTGCTTTTAAACTGTGTGAAAAGTGATTTCTACACTGAAATACCTTTAAAAGTCTGAGAATTGAAAAATTCCCTGTTTTGTACAACTAGGTGCCAACACAACTGAGCATGCTCAGACCTGAAAATAACTGTCATTTTAACTCAAGTGTCTTTTTTAGCCGGCGCTATAGTAAATACCAAAATGAGAGCTAATTAGAGAGCATTTTTTTGAAGTGAAAATCTTCTCTATTCTAGTCCAAATCAAGTATTAGCCATTGATTCTAATGGAACAATTCTAACTTTCACAAAAAACAGTTTAATGTTGAGATGAAATGTATCTTTCTCTGAAATAAATTTTTCTTTGCAACATTCTTGCTTCTACTTAAAATATTTAGTTTTTAAGAATGCTAGAATGTGGAAGGTTTTAATGTTTTGGTAAAATATATTTTTCTCTGTCACTTTCACTTGTTACTCTCCATCTCACAACAATCTTTACCCAAACTCACACAGGTGTCTTTATAATCCACAAACAATACCATTGTTGATGCAAATTTAAAATGAATCACAATTTTATGTGCTTTTTATTATTTCCAAATATTCATAATTTGAGCCCAAAAAATGTGATATGTGTACCAACATCAGAAAGCAAAATGTAATTCCCAAAAATTTGAGGGTAATATTCTTCTCTCACCCACAAAAAAACACCAAATATCACAGAATAAATCAAGAAGAATAACTCTTGAGTAATGTAATTCCATCACTTGTATGTCCAAAGAAATGCAGTATTTATGTGTTTTTATGTGTATTTATGTGTAGTTATGTGTAGGAGGTTCTCACATGTGGCAGCTCTGTGGCTTAGAGGTTCTGCTTAGGATTAGGGATGAGCCGAACACCCCCCGGTTCGGTTCGCACCAGAACCCGCGAACGGACCGCAAGTTCGCACGAACGTTAGAACCCCATTGACGTCTATGGGACTCGAACGTTCGAAATCAAAAGTGCTCATTTTAAAGGCTAATTTGCATGGTATTGTCCTAAAAAGGGTGTGGGGACCCGGGTCCTACCCCAGGGGACATGTATCAATGCAAAAAAAACTTTTAAAAACGGCCGTTTTTTCGGGAGCAGTGATTTTAACCACTTGACCACTGGGCACTTAAACCCCCTTAATAACCAGACCAATTTTCAGCTTTTGGTGCTCTCACATTTTGAATGACAATTACTCAGTCATGCAACACTGTATCTATATGAATTTTTTGTCCTTTTTTTCACACAAATAGAGCTTTCTTTTGGTGGTATTTAATCACCACTGGGTTCTTTATTTTTTGCGCTATAAAAGAAAAAAGACCGAAAAATCTGTAAAAAAATTAATTTTTCTTCGTTTCTGTTATAAAATTTTGAAAATTAGTAATTTTTCTTCATATATTTTGGCCAAAATTTATACCGCTACATATCTTTGGTAAAAATAACCCAAATTAGTGTATATTATTTGGTCTTTGTGAAAGTTATAGCGTCCACAAGCTATGGTACCAATATCTGAAAATTGATCACACCTGAAGTATTGACGGCCTATCTCATTTCTTGAGACCCTAACATGCCAGAAAAGTACAAATACCCCCCAAATGACCCCTTCTTGGAAAGAAGACATTCCAAGGTATTTAGAAAGATGCATGATGAGTTTTTTGAAGTTGTCATTTTTTCCCACAATTCTTTGCAAAATCAAGTTTTTTTTTTTTTCGTTTTTTTTTTTTACAAAATTGTCATATTAGCAGGTTATTTCTCACACACAGCATATGCATACCACAAATTACACCCCAAAACACATTCTGCTATTACTCCCGAGTATGGCGATACCACATATGTGAGACTTTTACACAGCGTGGCCACATACAGAGGCCCAAAATGCAGGGGAGCACCTTCAGGCGTTCTGGAGCACCCAGGCCAATTCTGACATTTCTCTCCTACATGTAAAAATCATCATTTATTTGCTAGAAAATTACATAGAACCCCAAAACATTATATATGTTTTTTTAGCAAAGACCCTAGAGAATACAATAGCGGTCATTGCAACTTTTTATCTCGCACGATATTTGCGCAGCAATTTTTCGAACGCGTTTTTTTTGGAAAAAAAACAGTTTTTTGCTTTAAAAAAAAACAAAACCGTAAGGATAGCCCAATGTTTTTGCATAATATGAAAGATGAAGTTACGCCAAGTTAATAGATACCTAACATGTCACCTTTCAAAATTGCACACGCTTGTAGAATGGTGCCAAACTTCGCCACTTAAAAATCCCCATAGGCGACGCTTTAAAATTTTTTACTGGTAACAAATTTTGAGTTACAGAGGAGGTCTAGGGCCAAAATTATTGCTCTCGCTCTACCAATCGCAGCGATACCTCACATGTGTGGTTTGAACACCGTTTTCATATGTGGGCGGGACTTACGTATGCGTTCGCTTCTGCATGCGAGCACACGGACAGGGGCGCTTTAAAAAAATTTTTTTTTTTTTATTGTTCATTTTACTTTAATTATTTTAGTTTGACACTTTTTTCCAGAAAAAAAAATTTTTTTGATCACTTTTATTCCTATTACAAGGAATGTAAACATCCCTTGTAATAGGAATATGGCATGACAGGTCCTCTTTACAGCGAGATATGGGGTCAATAAGACCCCACATCTCACCTCTAGGCTGTTCCTGAAATAAAAAAAAAAAAAAAAGATCCTGGCTTCGATCGTAGCGGTGAGTCGGTAGAAGCACCGGAGGGCGGCGGGAGGGGGGGCGTCCCCTCTCGCCTCCCGTAAGAACGATCAAGCAGTGTAACAGCCGCTATGATCGTTCTCATGGTATAGGGAATCGCCGGCTGAAAAATATGATATCTGAATGATGCCTATAGCTGCACCCATCATTCAGATATCCCTGCACAAAGTCAAGTACGTCGTATGACGGAAGGCGGGAAGTGGTTAAAACGCTTTTTTTTTTTTTAACACAAAGTTGTCCATTTATACAATATTTCTAACACATAGCATGTATATACCAAAAATGACACCCCAAAATAGATTTTCCTACTCCTCCTGAGTACGGCGATACCACATGTGTGAGACTTCCACAGCCTGGCCACATACAGAGGCTGAGTACAGCCGACTATGGCTGGGTATGGCTGAGTATCGCCAAGTATGACTGGGTATGGCAGAGTATGGTTGGGTATCACCGAGTATTGCAGAGTATGGCTGGGTATTGCGGGGTATTGCAGAGTATGGCTGGGTATGGCAGAGTATTGCGGGTTATGGCAGAGTATTGCAGATTTTTGCGGGGTATTGCAGAGCATGGCTGGGTATCACTGAGTATTGCAGAGTATGGCTGGGTATTGCGGGATATTTCAGGGTATTGCAGAGTATTGCGGGGTATTCCAGGGTATGGCAGAGTATTGCGGGGTATTCCAGGGTATTGCGGGGTATGGCAGAGTATTGCGGGGTATGGCAGAGTATTGCGGGGTATTTCAGGGTATTGCGGGGTATGGCAGAGTATTGCGGGGTATGGCAGAGTATTGCGGGGTATGGCAGAGTATTGCGGGGTATGGCAGAGTATTGCGGGGTATTTTGGGGTATGGCAGAGTATTGCGGGGTATGGCAGAGTATTGCGGGGTATTCCAGGGTATGGCAGAGTATTGCGGGGTATTCCAGGGTATGGCAGAGTATTGCGGGGTATTCCAGGGTATGGCAGAGTATTGCGGGGTATTCCAGGGTATGGAAGAGTATTGCGGGGTATTCCAGGGTATGGCAGAGTATTGCGGGGTATTCCAGGGTATGGCAGAGTATTGCGGGGTATTCCAGGATATGGCAGAGTATTGCGGGGTATTCCAGGGTATGGCAGAGTATTGCGGGGTATTCCAGGGTATGGAAGAGTATTGCGGGGTATTCCAGGGTATGGAAGAGTATTGCGGGGTATTCCAGGGTATGGCAGAGTATTGCGGGGTATTCCAGGGTATGGCAGAGTATTGCGGGGTATTCCAGGGTATGGCAGAGTATTGCGGGGTATTCCAGGGTATGGCAGAGTATTGCGGGGTATTCCAGGGTATTGCGGGGTATGGCAGAGTATTGCGGGGTATGGCAGAGTATTGCGGGGTATTTCAGGGTATTGCGGGGTATGGCAGAGTATTGCGGGGTATGGCAGAGTATTGCGGGGTATGGCAGAGTATTGCGGGGTATGGCAGAGTATTGCGGGGTATTTTGGGGTATGGCAGAGTATTGCGGGGTATGGCAGAGTATTGCGGGGTATTCCAGGGTATGGCAGAGTATTGCGGGGTATTCCAGGGTATGGCAGAGTATTGCGGGGTATTCCAGGATATGGCAGAGTATTGCGGGGTATTCCAGGGTATGGCAGAGTATTGCGGGGTATTCCAGGGTATGGAAGAGTATTGCGGGGTATTCCAGGGTATGGCAGAGTATTGCGGGGTATTCCAGGGTATGGCAGAGTATTGCGGGGTATTCCAGGGTATGGCAGAGTATTGCGGGGTATTCCAGGGTATGGCAGAGTATTGCGGGGTATTCCAGGGTATGGCAGAGTATTGCGGGGTATTCCAGGGTATGGCAGAGTATTGCGGGGTATTCCAGGGTATTGCGGGGTATGGCAGAGTATTGCGGGGTATGGCAGAGTATTGCGGGGTATTTCAGGGTATTGCGGGGTATGGCAGAGTATTGCGGGGTATGGCAGAGTATTGCGGGGTATGGCAGAGTATTGCGGGGTATGGCAGAGTATTGCGGGGTATGGCAGAGTATTGCGGGGTATTTTGGGGTATGGCAGAGTATTGCGGGGTATGGCAGAGTATTGCGGGGTATTCCAGGGTATGGCAGAGTATTGCGGGGTATTCCAGGGTATGGCAGAGTATTGCGGGGTATTCCAGGGTATGGCAGAGTATTGCGGGGTATTCCAGGGTATGGAAGAGTATTGCGGGGTATTCCAGGGTATGGCAGAGTATTGCGGGGTATTCCAGGGTATGGCAGAGTATTGCGGGGTATTCCAGGATATGGCAGAGTATTGCGGGGTATTCCAGGGTATGGCAGAGTATTGCGGGGTATTCCAGGGTATGGAAGAGTATTGCGGGGTATTCCAGGGTATGGCAGAGTATTGCGGGGTATTCCAGGGTATGGCAGAGTATTGCGGGGTATTCCAGGGTATGGCAGAGTATTGCGGGGTATTCCAGGGTATGGCAGAGTATTGCGGGGTATTCCAGGGTATGGCAGAGTATTGCGGGGTATTCCAGGGTATGGCAGAGTATTGCGGGGTATTCCAGGGTATGGCAGAGTATTGCGGGGTATTCCAGGGTATGGCAGAGTATTGCAGGGGTAATCCAGGGTATGGCAGAGTATTGCGGGGTAATCCAGGGTATGGCAGAGTATTGCGGGGTAATCCAGGGTATGGCAGAGTATTGCGGGGTATTCCAGGGTATGGCAGAGTATTGCAGGGGTATTCCAGGGTATGGCAGAGTATTGCAGGGGTATGGCAGAGTATTGCAGGGGTATGGCAGAGTATTGCAGGGGTATGGCAGAGTATTGCAGGGGTATGGCAGAGTATTGCGGGGTATGGCAGAGTATTGCGGGGTATGGCAGAGTATTGTGGGGTATTCCAGGGTATGGCAGAGTATTGCGGGGTATTCCAGGGTATGGCAGAGTATTGCGGGGTATTCCAGGGTATGGCAGAGTATTGCAGGGTAATCCAGGGTATGGCAGAGTATTGCGGGGTAATCCAGGGTATGGCAGAGTATTGCAGGGGTATTCCAGGGTATGGCAGAGTATTGCAGGGGTATGGCAGAGTATTGCAGGGGTATGGCAGAGTATTGTGGGGCATTGCAGAGGGAATTGCAGAGCATGCAGAGTAGTAGGGATGGCTGAGCATGGATGGATGGATGGCTGGATGTCTCTGTGCAGCGCTGTGGGCACTACAGATGCAGCCCACAACGCTGCAGCCATCCATCCATCCGCCTCTCCGGTCACTGTGTACCGATCGGTACACAGGAGGGGAGGAGAGGGGGAGGAGAGGAACCGGCGTCATCAGATGACGCCGGTTTGTTGACATGTGATCGCATGGTAAACGGCCGCGATCAGCGGCCATTTACCGGGATCTGTGATGCGCCGGGTCCTCTGGACCCGGCGGTCACGGATGCTCTCGAGTGCGCGCCCTAGGGGGCGCGCGAGAGCAGAATTCTGGGAGGACGTCCCTGGACGCCCTCCCAGAGTTAAACAACCGCCCTGTAGCCGTCATTTGGCTATGGGCCGGTTGTTAAGTGGTTAATGATGCTTAAAGTAAAAAAAAAAAAGTGAAATATTCCTTTAAATATCGTACCTGGGGGGTGTCTATAGTATGCCTGTAAAGTGACGCGTGTTTCCCATGTTTAGAACAGTCCCTGCACCAAATGTCATTTTTAAAGGAAAAAATCTCATTTAAAACTGCTTGCGGGTTTAATGTCATGTCGGGTCATGGCAATATGGATGAAAATCAGTGAGACAAACGGCATGGGTACCCCCCAGTCCATTACCAGGCCCTTTGGGTCTTGTATGGATATTAAGGGGAACCCCGCACCCAAATTAAAATAAGGAAAGGTCCCTATATACTCTGAACAGCAGTATACAGGCGGTGCAAACAAGACAGGGACTGTAGGTTTGTTGTTAAGTAGAATCTGTTTGTAATTTTGAACATTTTTAATGTGTTTAGCTCCAGCCAAAAAATCTTTTCTAAGCTTTTTGGAAAACATAGGGAAGGGTTATCACCCCTGTGACATTTGTTTTGCGTCTTTCCTCCTCTTCAGAAGATTTCACCTCACTTTTTTGTCCCAATGAAAAATGTTTTTTGAAAATTTGGGTTTTTTTGTGGAACAAGGATTGGAAAGCATCAGTGGAAAGGAGAAATTGTTTTCCCATATTAACTCTTACAGGAGAGAATTTCCCTTCCTTAGGGGTAGATTTCATCTCACTTCCTGTTGTCTCCTTCCGTTTGCAAGTAGGAGTCGTTTGTAAGTTAGATGTTTGAAAGTAGGGTCCTGCCCTATATACTCAGCAGAAATTTGGGCCTTAGGTGTTGCTGTGGCCAAAACACTGTAAGCCCTCACAGGGCCCTGCTGTGAAATATTAGATCAAGAATTGTAATTACATGCCCCTGTTGAACAGGAGCTGAAAAATTAGGCCTTAGGCACTGGTGCTGGTGCCACAACACTGCAACCCCTCACAGACACTCTAGTTGGAACGCAGGAACGAGCCCTGCTGCAAAGTATTGCATCAAAAATTGTAATTACACGCCCCTGTTAGACAGGGGCAGAAAAATTGGGCCTTAGGCACTGGTGCTGGTGCCACAACACTGCAACCCCTCACAGACACTCTAGTTGGAACGCAGGAACGAGCCCTGCTGCAAAGTATTGCATCAAAAATTGTAATTACACGCCCCTGTTAGACAGGGGCAGAAAAATTGGGTCTTAGGCACTGGTGCTGGTGCCACAACACTGCAACCCCTCACAGACACTCTAGTTGGAACGCAGGAACAAGCCCTGCTGCAAAGTATTGCATCAAAAATTGTAATTACACGCCCCTGTTAGACAGGGGCTGAAAAATTGTGCCTTAGGCACTGGTGGTGGCGCCCAGAACCAAAAATGTTCTTACAAGCTATCAGCGTGATGATTGAGGAGGAAGAGGATAATTACTCAGGGATAGTCACTCAGCATCAGCATAGGCAGTCTTTGAAGGGATCTGAAAAAAATTATTCAGTTACATCAGCATCAGGTGCTTGGTAGCTGGTGGTGATCCAAGACTGATTCATTTTTATGAAGGTCAGCCGATCGACCGAGTCAGTGGACAGACGCACCCTGTGATCGGTTACCACGCCTCCAGCAGCACTGAATGTGCGTTCCGAAAGAACGCTGGATGCAGGACAGGCCAGTAGCTCAATTGCATACTGTGCAAGCTCTGGCCAGTGATCCATCCTCAAGACCCAGTAACCCAGAGGATTTTCGGTGGGAAAGGTGTCCAAGTCTGATCTTGCCCCTAGGTATTCCTGCACCATGTAAAACAGACGCTGGCGATGGTTGCTGGAACCGATCATACCTTGGGGCTGCGGACCAAAAAATTGTCTGAACGCATCGGTCAGACGGCCACCTTCTCCACCGCTCCTTCTTTGACTGACCGAAGCCTCAGCAACACGTTGTCCAGAAACAGGAGTTTGTAACCTCCCAGTCTCTGGGAACGCGTTGCACAGACCTTTCTGCAAGGCCTCCCGAAGATGTTTCATCCTCTGCTCCCTCTGCGATGGCAAGATAAGGTCCGCAACCTTACCCTTGTAACGTGGATCAAGGAGGGTTGCCAGCCAGTATTGGTCCTTCTCCTTGATACCACGAATACGAGGATCCTTACGCAGGCTTTGCAGGATCAGGGAGGCCATGCAGCGTAGGTTTGCTGAGGCATTCGGTCCGGAGTCCTCTGGGTCACTAAGGACAACAACGTCCGCAGCCACCTCCTCCCAGCCACGTACAAGTCCATGTGTTCCTTGGGACTGATCCCTTAAAGACTGCTGATGCTGAGTGCCAGGCTCCACCTCCATACTGACACAATCTTCCTCCTCCTCCTCCTCCTCCTCCTCCTCGTCCTCTTCCTGTGTGATCGGCGGGCACGCAGGAACACTGTCTGGATAAAGGGGGCCTTGAGAGCTAAGGAAGTCCTCCTCTTCCTGCCTCTGTTCTGCCTCAATTGCCCTGTCCATTATTCCATGCAGCGTGTGCTCCAACAGGTGGACAAGGGGGACAGTGTCACTGATGCATGCACTGTCAGTGCTCACCATCCTCGTGGCCTCCTCGAATGGTGACAGGACAGTGCATGCATCCCTGATCATGGCCCACTGGCGTGGGGAAAAAAAAACCAAGGTCCCCTGACCCTGTCCTGGTGCCATAGTCGCACAGGTACTCATTGATGGCCCTCTGCTGCGTGTGCAGCCGCTGCAGCATGGCCAATGTCGAGTTCCACCTGGTGGGCATGTCACAGATTAGGCGGTTCTTGGGCAGGTTAAACTCCTTTTGGAGGTCCGTCAGCCGAGCACTGGCATTATATGACCGGCGGAAATGCACACAGACTTTCCTGGCCTGCCTCAGGACATCCTGTAAGCCCGGGTACCTGCCCAAGAACCGCTGCACCACCAAGTTAAGGACGTGAGCCAAACAGGGCACATGGGTCAGTTGTCCCTGTCGGAGGGCAGAGAGGAGGTTGGTGCCATTGTCGCAAACCACCATTCCTGCCTTAAGTTGGCGTGGCGTCAACCACCTCTGAACCTGCCCCTGCAGAGCTGACAGAACCTCTGCCCCAGTGTGGCTCCTGTCCCCCAAGCACACCAGCTCAAGCACCGCATGGCATCTTTTGGCCTGCGTACTTGCGTAGCCCCTTGAACGCCTACGGAGCACCGCTGGTTCCGAGGAAGAGGCCATGGAGGAAGAAGAAGAGGAGGGGGTGGAGGAGAGAGGTGTGTCACAATCAGCATTTTGGAGGCGTGGTGGCGGAACAACCTCCAACACTACTGCACCTTGTCCTGCATCCTTCCCAGCTGCCAGCAGAGTCACCCAATGCGCCGTGAAACTTAAGTAACGTCCCTGTCCATGCCTGCTGGACCATGAGTCAGCGGTAATATGCACCTTACCGCTGACCGCCCTGTCCAGCGAGGCATGGACATTGCCTTCCACATGCCGGTAGAGAGCCGGAATCGCCTTCCGTGAGAAAAAGTGGCGTTTGGGAACCTGCCACTGAGGAACCGCACATTCCACAAACTCACGGAAGGGGGCAGAGTCTACCAACTGAAAAGGCAGCAGTTGAAGTGCTAGCAATTTTGCCAAGCTAGCATTCAACCGCTGGGCATGTGGATGGCTGGGAGCAAACTTCTTTCGGCGGTGCAGCAGCTGGGGCAGGGAAATTTGCCTGGTACAATCTGACGTCGGTGTACCAAAAGCAGATTGCCCACAAGTACTTGGCTGTGACACACCTAATTCTACACCTTCATTCCTCTCACTGCAGGTCTCAGAGAGGACTGAAGGTCTAGTGGGGTTGGAAATCTCAGCTGATGAGGAGCAAGGAGAGATCCTCTTTGTTCTTTGGTGTGGGTCTTTTAGATATGCTTGCCAACGAACTGCATGGCAGGTCAACATATGTCTGGTCAAGCATGTGGTACCCAAGCGGGAGATGTTTTGGCCACGCGAGATACGCTTGAGACATATGTTGCAAATAGCAACGGTGCGATCTGATGCACTCGTCTCAAAAAAGGCCCACACCAAAGAACTTTTTGAATAACGCGCAGAGACTGCAGCGCCCTGCACATGTGGAGCTTTGGGGTGTGATGCAGTCAATGTGCTGCCCTTAGGCTGGCCCCTGGAGGGCATCCTGCCTCGTTGGTGATGTGCCGCCTCCTCCTCCTCCTCCTCTCTCCTATCAGGCACCCACGTTGAGTCAGTGACCTCATCATCCCCTCCCTCCTCATCACTGGAGCAAACCTGGCAGTATGCTGCAGCAGGGGGAGCATGACTGCCAGATTGCTGTCCTTCTTGGGCACCCCCTCTGTCCGTGCTCATGTTACTGCCTTCATCGAGCTCAGTATCATCATCAGAGCCTTCCAAACGCTGGGCATCCACCTGGAGCATGTACCCAACACTGTGGTCAAACAGTTCGAGGGAATCCTCAGGAGGACATGGTGGAGCTAGGGAAGGAGTCACTGATGACATTGAGCTGAGGGAAGAGGCCGCTGCTTTGCCAGACAAAGCACCCTGGGCATGGGTGAGAGAGGATGAGGAGGATGAGGACGGCTTGGTCATCCACTCGACCAAGTTTTCTGCATGTTGCGGCTCAACACGGCCAGCTGCCGAAAAAAAGGCCAAGCGTGTCCCATGGCCACGGGCTGATGAGGATGCACCGTCTCCACGACCAGCACTAGACACAGAGCCTGCTTGCCCTCTCTTATTGGCTTGTGACTGTCTGCCTCTCCTTCTTGGCCTTCCAGACATACTAATGGCCTGTAGCTGCACTAAGCTGGGATAGAACACCTGTAATTTTCTTCAGGTAGCTTTATATACTGTAACCAGACAAGCCTGCCTGTCAGTAGGAAGATAACAGGAACGGATCTAGCTGAACACTGTGAGCAGGACGCACTGACTGCACTAAATGTAAATAGCAGGAACGGATCTAGCTGAACACTGTGAGCAGGACGCACTGACTGCACTAAATGTAAATAGCAGGAACGGATCTAGCTGAACACTGTGAGCAGGACGCACTGACTGCACTAAATGTAAATAGCAGGAACGGATCTAGCTGAACACTGTGAGCAGGACGCACTGACTGCACTAAATGTAAATAGCAGGAACGGATCTAGCTGAACACTGTGAGCAGGACGCACTGCACTAAATGTAAATAGCAGGAACAGATCTAGCTGAACACTGTGAGCAGGACGCACTGACTGCACTAAATGTAAATAGCAGGAACAGATCTAGCTGAACACTGTGAGCAGGACGCACTGCACTCAATGTAAATAGCAGGAACGGATCTAGCTGAACACTGTGAGCAGGACGAACTGCACTAAATGTAAATAGCAGGAACAGATCTAGCTGAACACTGTGAGCAGGACGCACTGCACTAAATGTAAATAGCAGGAACGGATCTAGCTGAACACTGTGAGCAGGACGCACTGACTGCACTAAATGTAAATAGCAGGAACGGATCTAGCTGAACACTGTGAGCAGGACGCACTGACTGCACTAAATGTAAATAGCAGGAACGGATCTAGCTGAACACTGTGAGCAGGACGCACTGACTGCACTAAATGTAAATAGCAGGAACGGATCTAGCTGAACACTGTGAGCAGGACGCACTGACTGCACTAAATGTAAATAGCAGGAACGGATCTAGCTGAACACTGTGAGCAGGACGCACTGCACTAAATGTAAATAGCAGGAACGGATCTAGCTGAACACTGTGAGCAGGACGCACTGCACTAAATGTAAATAGCAGGAACAGATCTAGCTGAACACTGTGAGCAGGACGCACTGCACTAAATGTAAATAGCAGGAACAGATCTAGCTGAACACTGTGAGCAGGACGCACTGCACTAAATGTAAATAGCAGGAACAGATCTAGCTGAAAACTGTGAGCAGGACGCACTGACTGCACTAAATGTAAATAGCAGGAACAGATCTAGCTGAACACTGTGAGCAGGACGCACTGCACTAAATGTAAATAGCAGGAACGGATCTAGCTGAACACTGTGAGCAGGACGCACTGCACTAAATGTAAATAGCAGGAACGGATCTAGCTGAACACTGTGAGCAGGACGCACTGCACTCAATGTAAATAGCAGGAACGGATCTAGCTGAACACTGTGAGCAGGACGAACTGCACTAAATGTAAATAGCAGGAACAGATCTAGCTGAACACTGTGAGCAGGACGCACTGCACTAAATGTAAATAGCAGGAACGGATCTAGCTGAACACTGTGAGCAGGACGCACTGCACTAAATGTAAATAGCAGGAACAGATCTAGCTGAACACTGTGAGCAGGACGCACTGCACTAAATGTAAATAGCAGGAACAGATCTAGCTGAACACTGTGAGCAGGACGCACTGCACTAAATGTAAATAGCAGGAACGGATCTAGCTGAACACTGTGAGCAGGACGCACTGCACTAAATGTAAATAGCAGGAACGGATCTAGCTGAACACTGTGAGCAGGACGCACTGCACTAAATGTAAATAGCAGGAACGGATCTAGCTGAACACTGTGAGCAGGACGCACTGACTGCACTAAATGTAAATAGCAGGAACAGATCTAGCTGAACACTGTGAGCAGGACGCACTGACTGCACTAAATGTAAATAGCAGGAACGGATCTAGCTGAACACTGTGAGCAGGACGCACTGACTGCACTAAATGTAAATAGCAGGAACGGATCTAGCTGAACACTGTGAGCAGGACGCACTGACTGCACTAAATGTAAATAGCAGGAACGGATCTAGCTGAACACTGTGAGGAGGACGCACTGCACTAAATGTAAATAGCAGGAACAGATCTAGCTGAACACTGTGAGCAGGACGCACTGCACTAAATGTAAATAGCAGGAACAGATCTAGCTGAACACTGTGAGCAGGACGCACTGCACTAAATGTAAATAGCAGGAACAGATCTAGCTGAACACTGTGAGCAGGACGCACTGACTGCACTAAATGTAAATAGCAGGAACAGATCTAGCTGAACACTGTGAGCAGGACGCACTGCACTCAATGTAAATAGCAGGAACGGATCTAGCTGAACACTGTGAGCAGGACGAACTGCACTAAATGTAAATAGCAGGAACAGATCTAGCTGAACACTGTGAGCAGGACGCACTGCACTAAATGTAAATAGCAGGAACAGATCTAGCTGAACACTGTGAGCAGGACGCACTGCACTAAATGTAAATAGCAGGAACAGATCTAGCTGAACACTGTGAGCAGGACGCACTGCACTAAATGTAAATAGCAGGAACAGATCTAGCTGAAAACTGTGAGCAGGACGCACTGACTGCACTAAATGTAAATAGCAGGAACAGATCTAGCTGAACACTGTGAGCAGGACGCACTGCACTAAATGTAAATAGCAGGAACGGATCTAGCTGAACACTGTGAGCAGGACGCACTGCACTAAATGTAAATAGCAGGAACGGATCTAGCTGAACACTGTGAGCAGGACGCACTGCACTCAATGTAAATAGCAGGAACGGATCTAGCTGAACACTGTGAGCAGGACGAACTGCACTAAATGTAAATAGCAGGAACAGATCTAGCTGAACACTGTGAGCAGGACGCACTGCACTAAATGTAAATAGCAGGAACGGATCTAGCTGAACACTGTGAGCAGGACGCACTGCACTAAATGTAAATAGCAGGAACAGATCTAGCTGAACACTGTGAGCAGGACGCACTGCACTAAATGTAAATAGCAGGAACAGATCTAGCTGAACACTGTGAGCAGGACGCACTGCACTAAATGTAAATAGCAGGAACAGATCTAGCTGAACACTGTGAGCAGGACGCACTGCACTAAATGTAAATAGCAGGAACGGATCTAGCTGAACACTGTGAGCAGGACGCACTGCACTAAATGTAAATAGCAGGAACGGATCTAGCTGAACACTGTGAGCAGGACGCACTGACTGCACTAAATGTAAATAGCAGGAACAGATCTAGCTGAACACTGTGAGCAGGACGCACTGACTGCACTAAATGTAAATAGCAGGAACGGATCTAGCTGAACACTGTGAGCAGGACGCACTGACTGCACTAAATGTAAATAGCAGGAACGGATCTAGCTGAACACTGTGAGCAGGACGCACTGACTGCACTAAATGTAAATAGCAGGAACGGATCTAGCTGAACACTGTGAGCAGGACGCACTGCACTAAATGTAAATAGCAGGAACAGATCTAGCTGAACACTGTGAGCAGGACGCACTGCACTAAATGTAAATAGCAGGAACAGATCTAGCTGAACACTGTGAGCAGGACGCACTGCACTAAATGTAAATAGCAGGAACAGATCTAGCTGAACACTGTGAGCAGGACGCACTGACTGCACTAAATGTAAATAGCAGGAACAGATCTAGCTGAACACTGTGAGCAGGACGCACTGCACTCAATGTAAATAGCAGGAACGGATCTAGCTGAACACTGTGAGCAGGACGAACTGCACTAAATGTAAATAGCAGGAACAGATCTAGCTGAACACTGTGAGCAGGACGCACTGCACTAAATGTAAATAGCAGGAACGGATCTAGCTGAACACTGTGAGCAGGACGCACTGACTGCACTAAATGTAAATAGCAGGAACGGATCTAGCTGAACACTGTGAGCAGGACGCACTGCACTAAATGTAAATAGCAGGAACGGATCTAGCTGAACACTGTGAGCAGGACGCACTGCATTAAATGTAAATAGCAGGAACAGATCTAACCTAATCTAGCTAACTCAAATCAAATGACACTGTCTGTCTCTCTCTCTATCAGCACACCGGAACACACTACACAGGGCCGCCGTGCAGGCGGCCTTATATAGTGTGGGGCGTGTACTAAATCCCCTGAGCCATAATTGGCCAAAGCCACCCTGGCTTTGGCCAATTACAGCTCTCTCTACTGACGGCGCTTTGATTGGCCAAGCATGCGGGTCATAGTGCATGCTTGGCCAATCATCAGCCAGCAATGCACTGCGATGCCGCAGTGAATTATGGGCCGTGACGCGCCACACGAATTTGGCGCGAACGGCCCATAACGTTCGCAATTCGACGGACGGTCGAACAGCCGATGTTCGAGTCGAACATGCGTTCGATTCGAACACGAAGCTCATCCCTACTTAGGATCCCTGAGTGTCTGGGTTCAAATCACAACCATGTTACTTCATGTAGAGAAGTTCTCTAATCTCCCAGGTCCTATAACTATGTCTAAATGTAGTATTTATGTGTAGGAGGGTTCCACCACCATTGTAAGTCTTTTCCAGATACACTATTTAGCCAAAAGTATTGGGACGCCTGCCTTTACACACACATGAACTTTGATGGCAGCCCAGTCTTAGTCCATAGGGTTAAAATTTGATTTGGCCCACACTTTGCCACTAGAACAGCTTCTGAGAAGGCTGTCCACAAGGTTTAGTGTGTCTATGGGATTGTTTGATCATTCTTCCAGAAGCGCATTTGTGAGGCCAGGCACTGATGTTGGATGAGAAGGTCTGGCTTGCAGTCTCTACACTAATTCAGCCAAAGGATGTTCTATCGGGTTGAGGCCAGGACTCTGTGCAGGCCAGTCAAGTTTCTCCACCCCAAACTTGCTCATCCATGTCTTTATGGACCTTGCTTTGTGCACTGGTGTGCAGTCATGTTGGAACAGGAAGGGGCTTTCCCCAAACTGTTCCCACAAAGTTGGGAGCATGAAATTGTCCAAAATGTCTTGGTATGCTGAAACCTTAAGAGTTCCCTTAACTGGAACTAAGAGGCCAAGCCCAACCCCTGAAAAACAACCCCACATCATAATCCCCCCTCCACCAAATCATTTGGACCAGTGCACAAAGCAAGGTCCATAAAGACATGGATGAGTGATTTTGGGATGGAGGAACTTAATTGGCCTGGACAGAGTCCTGACCTCAACACAACAGAACACCCTGGGGATGAATTAGAGAGGAGACTGTAGGTCAGGCCTTCTCGTCCATAGACACACTCCTAAACCTTGTGGACAGTCTTCCCAGAAGAGTTGAAGCTGTTATGGCTGCAAAGGGTGCGCCAAATGAGTTTTGAACCCAATACTAATACTGGGATGCCATTACAGTTCATGTGCCTTTAAAGGCAGGTGTCCCAATACTTAGGCCAATATATTGTATATAGCTTGTGACACTGAGCATGGTTATGGACTTAGGGCTGGTTCACACCACAGACATGCAGAGAACATGTGCAAGGCTGCCTGGTGGCTAAGTGGGTAGCAGTTCTGTCTAGCAGCACCTGGGATGTTGGTTCAATTCCCCAACATGCTAATTCTTGTGTTGAAGTTTATACGTTCTCCCTGTGTGGGTTTCTCACCACAATCCAAAGACATGCTGGCACTTTATTTGTCTCCTGTCGAAGGTTCTAATGTAAGAAAGTTAATTTTGGACTTGGAAGCTATATTGGAAGCTCATTGCAGCCAGGGACTGATGTTAATGTTTATTAGCACTAATCATGCCCAGGGACTTGGACATTTCAAATTTTAGGGTTTACACTGCACTGGTACATATGCTTAGAAAACTGTTGCTTTGTTTATGTGGATGCAAATTGACTTTTATCTTTGTCCTGTAGCTGGAGATTTGATGCACATAGCCAAGGGCTAACACAGTTTCGAATAATATTATGTGTTCCTGCCCATCAGGTGCAATCACTTTAGACATACATGAAGAGACAGATTGAAAGATACTGGTGGGCGTGTACTTCTATTGGGTGTGTCAGTGTGCTAACAGTACAGCCTCTCGTATATAAAGGCCTGCAGTAGGGGGTTCGTTTGGCCTGAGAAGGTCAGGTTTTTTGCTGTGATTTGTGGGGGAGAAGGAATGATATTGTGCATATTGACAAATGTCCAACTAGGGATATTTGATGAAATTCTTGTGCATTTTTTCAATCAAAAGTGGGTTTATGTGGCCATGCTGTCAATGTTGTGCGTGTATTGTTCCTGTCTGATCATGCAAACATCGTTTGGAAGCATCTGCTGACCTACTCTTTTTGATCTCGTTGTTTAATCGTGTACACCGAAATGCAGCTTCCAGCAGAACATGGTCACCAATGTATGTATGTGTGGATTGTGGGCTGGTGGTGGGTGTTTTGAATAAGTCTTTCTTTGTAATATTATGTTGGAATGCTTTGTTAAGAATGACTGTTAAGTATGTTTCTATAATCTTGCAGATAAAAATGTGATGTGTTGCCCATTATACACTGAAATTAAAGCTGTGTCCACTCTAAGGTTTTGTCTAATTTTAGATTGTAAGCTCCTATGAGCAGGGCCCTTAAAATCCCATTGCTAAATGTAGCACCATATATCCTGTCCAAATTTTTTTGAAGCTAGTAAATGAATGTACTTTTTTTTTTTCTGCTGGTAAAATGAAAGTACATTATTGAGCTTTGTTGTGGTGGTTTTTTTTTCTTCTACTTTTTTCTCTTTAGTTTTTGTGGGTGGTGGTTTTGGGAAAGTGCAATATCTCTTATATTTTATTTCAAAATGTATTTGTGCACCAAAAAACTAATCTTTTTGCCCTGGTTGACATTGATGCTACTTTGAAATCGCGCTACTTCACTTGAAGTAGCACGATTTCAAAGTAGCAAGGTCAACGTGATTTCAGGTGCTACTTGATAGACATTCGTGTGGCTTCATACACGGATGTCTATTGAAGTCGCACCTGAAATCGGCAAATATAGTGCAGGAACTACTTTAGCAAATTGGTGCTGCATCACAAAATTAGTGTCGCATTGATTGGAACAGTGCCATTGCTGCCAATAGTCATGCGATTTGATCTCTCAAATCGCATGACAAATCACTCCAATGTAAACCTAGGCTTCTGCACACCTGCAAGTAAATAATAAAGGTGGAATCTTTATATATAACAGCTGTGGAAAATTGCAGGTAATGAATTCAGATGGTGGATAGGCAGTGTTGTATGTGTCAGCTTTAGTTCACATTGGTGCGATTTGACATGTCAAAGCGGTGACAATTGCACTGTTTTAATTGGTGCGACTTTGGGGTGCAATTTGTATTGATATCAGTGCAGAAACCTGCATAGATGTCTCTGAAATTCCCCCTGCAGTCAGGACTGTCATGCAGGAATGAAATTGTGTGATTTAAGCTGAACGATTTCCTCCCTCTGTCAGTTTGAGCCCTGGTTCACAAAAATAATAAAATTCTAATTGTGATTGCGATCAAATATTCGCAGAAGCAATCAAAAGAGTGTGGTTCCGCCTTCTGAGTTGACCCAGAAATATGTCATTGTAATCACCCTGAAGTTCCTGTGCTGGTCAGGATCTCCATCTAGGTGGACATGGCGAGGTCCCTCTTTAGCAAAGAGGAGGTGCTGCTCATTTTCCGGATAAGGGTATGATATGTACTTGTTCTTAATCAATACGGGGGTGGATGTGGTGGTTAAATTTGGTGTGGGTGGGGTTCATTGATTTGTTTGGCATCCCCACACATTTGCTTCTGGCCCATGTGCACACATCACTTCCTGCATTTGTTCTGCTGATGTAAATGAGAGCTCCTTTCTATTAAAATATATATGACTTGTTTCACAGTTGGGCGACTTTGGACCTCCGAGTTGCTTGACAAAGTTGTACCCCATGATTCTCAATGATAACTAGGGATGGGCCGAACATCCCCCCTGTTCGGTTTGCAGCAGAAGATGCGAACAGACAAAAAATTTGTGCAAACACCGGGACACGAACATGAATAATCAAAAGTGCTAATTTTAAAGGTTAATATGCAAGTTCTTTGTCATAAAAATGGTTTGGGGACCCGGGTCATGCCCCAGGGGACATGTATCAATGCAAAAAAAGTTTTACAAATGGACGTTTTTTCGGGAGCAGTGATTTTAATGATGCTTAAAGTGAAACAATAAAAGTGTAAAATTCCTTTTAATTTCGTACCTGGGAGGTGTCTATAGTATGCCTGTAAAGTGGCGCGTGTTTTCCGTATTTAGAACAGTCTGACAGCAAAATTATATTTCTAAAGGAAGAAAAAAGTCATTTAAAAGTGCTAGCGCTAGTGCGGGTGTTCTGCCGAGAAAGTTCCCCCCGGCGGATAAGGACTGCCCTGTACTGCGCAGGCGCAGCACTTGTGCAGTGCGAGCTGCCGAAAATAGCCAAAGCTGAACACCTGTGAGTCAGCTGTACTGTGCCTGTAACAGGGCCGCTCGCCTCGCTTCGGGCACGGCCTCGCTTCGTTCAGCATATTTTTATTCTAACTCTATGTACACTTGGATGGTGGGGCTTGAACCTGGACTCAAGGCAGAATGTAGTGCGCAGGCGCCGTGTAGAGCTGACGATCAGCTGTTCGGAGACTTTCGGCAGCTCTGTAGTCATTCGTACTGTGAAAGCGCAGGGCATGCGCAGTACAGGGGGTCCTTATCCGCCGGGGGAACTTTCTCAGCAAGATACCGGCTATTAATAAATTGTTGGTGTCACGTACCTTGTGGACGAGCCCGACTTGCAGGGGATGGCCTCTCTTGCGGCTCCGACTCGAGGGCCCTGGTAGGGTATACAGGAAGCACAAGAGTCAGGAGTGGCACGAGTGCCTGGCAGGATCAACAGCAGGAGGTAGGTCTGGAACAATGGAAACACTGTGCAATGGAGATTAAGCTGAGCTGGTAGGTAGACTGGAACACTGGTGCAGCAGACTGGAACCACACAGCAGACTGGAACTGGATAGCAGGCTGGAACACAAAGGACAGCAGACTGGAACACTGCTGCAGCAGACTGGAACTGGGTAGCAGGCTGGAACACACAGGACAGCAGACTGGAACACTGGTGCAGCAGACTGGAAGGTCAGACAAGCCGGATCGAAAGCCAAGTGGACTGTAGATGAGCCGAAGGGTCAGGCAGAAGAGTGGTCAGACAAGCCGGGGTCGGATGCAGAAATTGGGCTTGATTGTTCCTTTTCCTGCAGTCAAGGATGGTTTCAATTTCAAATTCTTCCTCTCCATCCACTATTACAGGATCTGGAGGATTCAGATTTCGTTCAGGAAAAGGATTGGAGACAAAAGGTTTCAACAGGGAAACGTGAAAAACAGGATGAATTCTGAGTGAGTCCGGGAGTTCCAATTCAAAAGCTACTTCATTTATTTTCCTTTTTACAGGAAAAGGACCCAGGAATTTAGGACCCAACTTCTTGGAGGGACAAGTCAGTTTCAGGTTTACAGTGGATAACCATACAAGATCTCCTGGTTCGAGTAGCAATTCCCCTCGTCTTTTCCTGTCGAAAGTTACCTTGTTACGTTCTTCGGACTTTCGTCATGGTTTCCTGTAATATTTGGTATTTGACAGAGAAAAAATTTATTGTTTCCTGGACTGCTGGTACGGAACTTTCAGGAATGGAGCTGGGCAAAAGGTTGGTAACACCAAAATGTCCTGCTAGTGCGTGATCATGACAAAGTTCTAAAATTGTGACCCGTAGGCCTTCAGGTACCTTTTCTTGTAGTTTTGTTCTCATAGCAGGTACCAACCCTACTGAAGCTTGCTTAATCCGGGAAAGTAGGTCTTCTTGCAACAGGAAAACATTTCCAGGAGAAAGGATCGTATCTGGAGGTGAGGTTTCTTGAGGCTTGTGGAACATCCTAGACAAAGCATCAGGTTTTATATTCTTGGGGCCTGGCCGATAGGTCACGTGGAAGGAGAACCTGAAAAAGAACAAGGCCAACCTGGCTTGTCGCGGTCTCAACCTCTTTGCGGATTTCAGATATTCCAGGTTTTTGTGATCTGTGTAGATCAGAATAGGATGAGCAGCTCCTTCCAAAAGATACCGCCACTCTTCCAGAGCGGATTTTATGGCCAGTAGTTCCCGATCTCCTACATCATAATTCCTTTCTGCGGATGATAGTTTCCGAGAAAAGAAGGCTACAGGGTATAACAGAGCTTTGGTCCCTTGTCGCTGGGAAAGAATCGCACCAACAGCACTCTCAGAAGCGTCCACTTCCAGGACAAATGGTAAAGAGGAATCGGGATGTTTCAAAACAGCAGCAGAGGTAAACAGTCTTTTGAGAGATTCAAAGGCGGATTGAGCTTCGGGCGACAAATGAAAACGCAACCCCTTGTTTGGTCAATTGAGTGATGGGCTCAATGATGGCTGAGAACCCCTTAATGAATTTTCTATAGAAGTTGGCAAAGCCAATGAAACGTTGGACTCCTTTCTTGTCAGTAGGGGCTGCCCAGTCAAGAATTGCAGCAACCTTATGGGGATCTATCTTGATCCCTTCCATGGAGATAATTAGCCCCAAGAATGGAATACTCCCTTGCTCGAACTCGCACTTTTCAGCCTTAGCGTACAAGCCATGTAGCCGGAGTCGAGCTAAAACACATTTAACATGTCTGCGATGGGATTCCAGGGAAGAAGAAAAGATGAGAATGTCATCTAAGTAGACTATGACGAATAGATCCAAATAGTCCCGGAAAACATCATTTATGAAGTACTGAAAAGTTGCAGGGGCGTTACATAGTCCAAAGGGCATCACCATGTATTCAAAGTGCCCGAAGCGAGTGCGGAAAGCTGTCTTCCACTCATCGCCTTTTCTGATGCGAACTAGGTTGTAAGCCCCTCGGAGATCTAATTTGGTGAAAATAGTAGCAGTCCCCAGTCTCTGGAATAATTCTGGTACCGATTTTTAACAGTTATTTTATTGAGTTTGCGGTAGTCTATACAAGGACGAAGAGAGTGATCCTTTTTTTCAACAAAAAAGATGCCTGCACCTGCTGGGGATGTAGAGGGCCGGATGAAACCCTTTTCTAGGTTCTCGTCGATGTATGCTTTTAGTGCTCCTTGCTCCAGCTCGGTCAAAGGAAATATCCTGCCAAAGGGAACTTCGGCTACGGGAAGGAGTTCGATGGGGCAATCGTAAGCCCGACGAGGAGGAAGGGTTTCAGCCCCTTTTTTACTAAAGACATCTAAAAAGTCATGATAGACCTTGGGGACCGCCTGGAATAACTCAGAATCAGTGTTGAGACATAACAGAGCAGGGGATTCACCAGAGTCCTTCAAAGTGCAGAACTGTTGACAGTACTGAGATCAATGGATAGCAGGCTGGAACACACAGGACAGCAGACTGGAACACTGGTGCAGCAGACTGGAAGGTCAGACAAGCCGGATCGAAAGCTGTAGATGAGCCGAAGGGTCAGGCAGAAGAGAGGTCAGACAAGCCGGGGTCAGATGCAGGCAGAAAGCAGGGATGGTCAGAGACAAGCCGGGATCAGATGCAGGCAGACAGCTAGTATAATCAGGAACAAGCTGGGTCTAGTACAGGAAACAGGTTCTCAGGAAGTGCACACGTAACGCTGTAGAGCAGACAGCAAGATTCTCATGTGACAGATCAGTTTAAATAGCCCGCCTGGTGCGCGCGTACATGCGCGTGACTGCCCGCACAGGGCGTCTGATACTGACAGGACTTTCCTGACAGTCGGTCCCAACGATACACATAAAAGTTCATTGATAAAAATGGCCCGGGATTCCCCCATAGTCCATTGCCAGGCCCTTTGAGTCTGGTATGAATATTAGGGAGAACCCCAAACCAAAATTTAAAAAAAAAATGCGTGGGGGTCCCCCCAAATTGCATACCAGGCCCTTCAGGTCTGGTATGGATATTAAGGGGAACCCAGAGCAAAAATTTTTTTAAAAATGGCGTGGGGTTCCCCTCAAAATCTATACCAGACCCTTCAGGCTTGGCATGGATTTTAAGGGGAACCCTGCACCAAAATTAAAAAAAATAAAAGGTGTGGGGTCCCCCCAAAAATCCATACCAGACCCTTATCTGAGCACGCAATCTGGCAGGCCGCAGGAAAAGAGGGTGGACAAGAGAGCACCCCCCTCCTGAACCATACCAGGCCACATGCCCTCAACATTGGGAGGGTGCTTTGGGATAGCCCCCCAAAGCGCCTTGTCCCCATGTTGATGGGAACAAGGGCCTCATCCCCACAACCCTTGCCCGGTGGTTGTGGGGGTCTGCGGGCGGGGGCTTATCAGAATCTGGAAGCCCCCTTTAACAAGGGGACCCCCAGATCCCGGCCCCCCCTGTGTGAAATGGTAATGGGGTACGAAAGTACCCATACCATTTCACAAAAAAAGTGTCAAAAATTTTAAAAATGACAAGAGACAGTTTTTGACAATTCCTTTATTTAAATGCTTCTTCTTTCTTCTATCTTCTATCTTCTTTCTTCTATCCTCTATCTTCCTCCGGTTTCTTCCTCCATCTTCTTCTTCTTCTGGTTATTTCTCCGGTGTTCTCGTACGGCATCTTCCTCCACGGCGTCTTCTTCCCTTCTTCTTCTCGGGCCGCTCCGCATCCACCATGATGGGAGGCTCCTGCTGTGTGACGCTTCTCGTCTTCTGACGGTTCTTAAATAACGGAGGGCAGGGCCACCCGGTGACCCCGCCCCCTTTGACGTCACAGGGAATGCCACAGGGAAGTCCCAGTCAAGTGCCCGTGCGTCAGAGGGGGGCGGGGTCACCGGGTGGCCCTCCGTTATTTAAGAACCGTCAGAAGATGAGACGCATCACACAGCGGGAGCCTCCCATCATGGTGGATGCGGAGCGGCCCGAGAAGAAGGGAAGTAGACGCTGCAGAGGAAGATGCGGGACGAGAACAACGGAGGAAGAACCAGGAGAACCAGAAGAACCAGAAGAAGAAGAAGATGGAGGAAGAAAGAAGATAGAAGATAGGAGAAAGGAGCTAAAAGAAAGAAGAAGCATTTAAATAAAGGAATTGTCAAAAACTGTCTCTTGTCATTTTTAACATTTTTGACACTTATTTTGTGAAATCGTAGGAAGTACCCGATTACCATTTCACACGAGGGGGGCCGGGATCTGGCTTCCAGATTCCGATAAGCCCCCCACCCGCAGACCCCAAAAACCACCGGGCAAGGGTTGTGGGGATGAGGCCCTTGTCCCAATCAACATGGGAACAAGGTGTTTTGGGGGATTACCCCAAAGCACCCTCCCAATGTTGAGGGCATGTGGCCTGGTGGAGGGGGGGTGCTCTCTCGTCCCCCCTCTTTTCCTGCGGCCTGTCAGGTTGCGTGCTCGGATAAGGGTCTGGTATGGATTTTTGGGGGGACCCCACGCCATTTTTAAAAGAATTTTGCCCGGGGTTCCCCTTAATATCCATAACAGACCTGAAGGGCCTGGTATGGAATTTATGGGGACCCCCACGCCATTTTTTTAAAATAATTTTGGTTCGGGGTTCCCCTGTGGGGAATTCCCATGCCGTTTTCATCAATGAACTTTTATGTGTATTGTCGGACCGGCAATTCATTAATAGCCGCGAGTAGTTTTAAATGACTTTTTTTCCTTTGAAATGTCATTTTGCTGTCAGACTGTTCTAAACACGGGAAACATGCGCCCCTTTACAGGCATACTATAGATACCCCCTAGGTACAAAATTTAAAGGAATATTACATTTTTATTGTTTCACTCTAAGCATTATTAAAATCATTGCTCCCAAAAAAACGTCTGTTTTTAAAATTTATTTTTGCATTGATACATGTCCCCTGGGGCAGGACCCGGGTCTCCAAACACTTTTTATGGCAAAGAACTTGCATATAAGCCTTCAGTGAGAACTTTGGATTTTGCAGGTTTGAGCCCCATTGACTTCCACTATTCCAGCATATGTGATCTGACAGGCATTATTGACGGCAATAGCGCTGCTTTCCATTTGCATTAACGCTGACTTTCTGAGAGTTGAAGTCTTTATGGCCTTTTTTGAGAGTTATTTTTTGGTACTGCAGGATAATTTTTTGGCGCTATAGTAAATGACCCCCATAATGTCTAAACATTGTACATATGTTCATGATAAAAACCAGAGTTCATTAAAATTTTGGGGGATTGGAGGGGAGTGAATTTTATGAGGCAACTTAGTAAGAGAGAATCTTCATGTTTGAGGCCAAGGTCCTTTCTTTGAGGGGCCTGAACGTTGATTTTGAGATTTTGATATGAATTGCTTTATTATTGATAGATGATTTGTATCTCGTTTGGTCTATATTTTTTATTTATTTTTATAGTGTATTTATCAAATGTATTAATTTATGCTGATTTTAATTTTATTAAATTTTTATTTTTGTTTAGTGTCATTTTTTATTTATTTTCATTTTTATATTTATTTAGTATTTGAGGCAGTGTATGCTATTGTAAAGATGGCTGTGGTGTGGTAGATTAGTGTGCAGGCTCTGGTTTTGTATTTTAATAACGTTGTACATATTAGGCAAGTTATTTCTGGTCATGTTCTCAGTAAATTTCCAGTGACCCCTTTCTGTGCACTTTATGTCCGGTTGGGAAGCGTGAGTATTGGCTAATTAGCCGCAGATGTGTGTAGGGAATAAAAGGGAGCATATTAGCTTGTGCACTGGAGTTATGGCTCCACCCCTTACTGAAGAAGTCAACGCCTCAATGCTTTGACAATATGCGTCTAGGGGCAGAGCTTACGCACTGACACCATACTGCGGACATCATATTGGATAATTGCCATGCCTTGCAGTTTGCACAAGCTGATTGTGCTTTACTTGTAAGTGTACCTACTTACCTTTTATATTTTTGAATTCTTCGAAAATGGAGAGCCCTAGATGTTACCTTTCTTTTACATATAATACCCTATCGGGCAAGGTGATCGGGTTCTTGGAACCCTATTTGGGAGCAATTTATCCAAGGAGGTCTGTGATCCATGGTATGCCAGGTGTCATCATTTCCCCAGAGGGGATATCTGCTCATTTTTCTCTGATATGAGGTGAGTCTTGTCTGCACTTTTTGGTAAATTGATTTGTGGCACGATTTTCTTCAATCAAACATTATTCACACAAACTTTTGATATAAGATTTTTTTGCAGCCATGTATTTTATAATTTTTATTGATGTTGTACACGCAGTATTTAATTAGTCACCACTATTTTGCATGATATATATTTATTGCTTTTACACAGGTACACAGGTATTATTCACGAATTATGTTATACATGGTTTTTGTGCACACCTATGAACTTATACTTTAATAATACATACTTGAATAGATTTTTTTTTTAGTGTTAGAGTTAGAGTTTAGTGTTATGTTAAAAGTGAGCTCCAGGAGT
Source organism: Lithobates clamitans (assembly GCA_037952925.1). NCBI lineage: Eukaryota > Metazoa > Chordata > Amphibia > Anura > Ranidae > Lithobates > Lithobates clamitans. Next base: position 752,727 of record JBBGZY010001281.1, on the reverse strand, counting down.
TATTTGTGTTGCATAATTACATTGGTCCAGTCTGGCACTCTAATGAGCTGCTGGGGAAGTTTTAAATTATTGTAGTAGTTGGTGCAATTTTCTGGGTCCTGCTCAGATTCAATGTGAGTGGCTGCCCCACTGCGCACTGACCATAAAACGCCATGTTTTTTTCCCCCCCTGCATATAAGGCATTCTCTGATTGGACAAGGTGAAGATTATAGAGAAAGAAGTAGTTTGAGGCTATATATATATATATATATATATATATATATATATATATATATATATATATATATGTATATTAATTAGGGCTGGGAAAATTAAAGAATGATTCCTCGATTAATCGTTAATTTTTTTGATCAATCAAAATTCTTTTGATCAGTACTCACCTCTCCACCAGCTTCCGAGTCTTCAGGGAGCTCCGTCGGAGATCCGGTGATGTCAAGGACATCAACGTCACCGGACTCCTCCCACCTTCCCAAAGTGCTTCCGTCTGCTAACGAAGGGAAGGGGGGAGGAGTCCGGTGACGTCGATGTCCATGAAATCATAAATTGAGGAGGACAGATCCTAACGATTTGATTGATCTCACTGGTCAAAGTATTCAGATATCCAAAAAACCAAATAAGTGTAGCGCTAAGAGAAGGGGTCTGAAGATGGAGTCTATAGACTGACAGTTCCAAGTTCGTGTACTCAAAGGGACATCCTTGGAGAAAAGATAAAAAGTCCTCTGAAATGGATCTCAAAAAGGGTGTAAACCATCTGTAGGGGGAGCCCACACACCACCAATGAAAGTGAAAAGGCTTACCGGACTAGGTGGACCCAACAAGGCATACGCCAGGTGGAGTCAGTTAAGCTCAGGTGGTGCTGGACTGCAGTTGGCCTGGGAGGGCAGAGTTGGTGGAGTGGCTTCCACGTGGCTACGTTCCTCGATCTTGATCAGGCCCAAAGGTATGGGGTGCAGCTCCCAAAGATCGTTTTCCTCAGATCAACGGTGAAGTCAGCAAAAACAGCAACAAATGGAGAGAAGGAATGGCCAAATAGTGTAAATTCGTTTAAATGGAGATTTATTAAAAGTATTAAACACTCACATGAAAGGTATCAAAAAAACAGCGCTGTGAAAAAGTGGCGACAGTGGGGTCCTACCCGACGTGTTTCGTCTGCATAGACATCATCTGGGGGGTTCCCACCACTGTAGCCACCAGGATATATATAGGGAAGCCTTCAAAAATAATGAAAAACAGCTCCACGTCTAGTAAAACATCATTCCGGTATTGGGGGAAGATGGCCGAACAGCGTGCGTTCCACGCTGGCCGGCATGCGTTCCACATCTCGAAATGGTAGGCACCAGAAGTGAAAACACGTAAATAAAATACCCACGAGAAATTCATATAAAAGGGGCCTTATCTGTGATCACAAATGAAGAAAAATGGGAATGGGTGAGTGATTGCCGTGAGGTGAGATGGCGAAAAAGAGATATGAGCGGCGCACAATGTGCACGCGCATCAAAGTGATGAGATGTGCACTGCGCATGTGTGAGGAGCGTGCGTACTGTAGTAGTGGAGAAATGAGACGGTGGAATGACGTCAAAGGTCTAGAGGCCGTACAGGGCTGCGTATCGAGTGTATACATAGTGAGAGCCTCCCAGAGAGGCGGGCAATGTAAATGCCTGGGTAACTATGGTAACAAGCCGTGGCCCCGGCGTTGCGTACAGAAAAAGGACATTGAAAGCGCAACGACACAAATGAATAACAACTAAGTGGTACACACAAAGGTAAAATGGATGAATACCTATACATTCATAACCAAAATCAGGTAAATAAAATAAAGGAGATACAATGCAAATGGAAATGGATGCCATAAGAGTGGCGGAACATATCGCACTTATCAAAGGGGGGACACTAAACACACTGTCCCCCGCCATTACAAGTTACATCATAATCGTGTTATTGATGGGACACAATTTATAGTCATTGACAGATACGTCCCCCCATGGAGGGGTGGTGCCATGACCAGGGGTGTGTCTCGCTTGGAGACCTATTGGATCCACGAGCTCCGCACATTTTTTCCATTGGGCTTGAACGTTGAAATAGACGTCAACGCTTTCATTAACAAAGCTTGAGGTTGTTGCTCCAATTCTCATTCCCCCTTTTTTTAGAGGTGCTCTCTTTCCTTTTTATTTTATTTTTTTATTTTTATACATTTCTATTTTTATTCAATTCATATGTATACATATTTTTAATTCATCCATTTCCATTTGCATTGTATCTCCTTTATTTCATTTACCTGATTTTGGTTATGAATGTATAGGTATTCATCCATTTTACCTTTGTGTGTATGAATGTTCACCATATCTAGCCTACATCAATGTAATTTATGTTTGTGCATGAGCCATTTATACACATATAAGATACCTATTGTACATGTTCATTTATGATTATTACATTTTATCATCTTATGAAAACCAGCTCCATGAGTTTATATTTCCTCCATGGTTTAATATCACCAGCCTTCGTCTTCATATTTTGTATGTTCGCACAATCGTTGACACAGTGCACTTCAATTTGGGCTTTTGTCCCCACTCTTTACACATACTTGTTTGTATGGTAATAGCATTTATATAATTTCGTTACTTAGTTGTTATTCATTTGTCTCGTTGCGCTTTCAATGTCCTTTTTCTGTACGCAACGCCGGGGCCATGGCTTGTTACCATAGTTACCCAGGCATTTACATTTGCCCGCCTCTCTGGGAGGCTCTCACTATGTATACACTCGATATGCAGCCCTGTACGGCCTCTAGACCTTTGACGTCATTCCGCCGTCTCGTCCCTCCACTACTACAGTACGCACGCTCCTCACACATGCGCAGTGCACATCTCGTCACTTTGATGCGCGCGCACATTGTGCGCCGCTCATATCTCTTTTTCGCCATCTCACCTCACGGCAATCACTCACCCATTCCCATTTTTCTTCATTTGTGATCACAGATAAGGCCCCTTTTATATGAATTTCTCAGGGGTATTTTATTTACGTGTTTTCACTTCCGGTGCCTACCATTTCGAGATGTGGAACGCATGCCGGCCAGCGTGGAACGCACGCTGTTCGGCCATCTTCCCCCAATACCGGAAGTGATGTTTTACTAGACGTGGAGCTGTTTTTCATTATTTTTGAAGGCTTCCCTATCTATATTCTGGTGGCTACAGTGGTGGGAACCCCCCAGATGACGTCTATGCAGATGAAACGCGTCGGGTAGGACCCCACTGTCGCCACTTTTTCACAGCGCTGTTTTTTTGATACCTTTCATGTGAGTGTTTAATACTTTTAATAAATCTCCATTTAAACGGATTTACACTATTTGGCCATTCCTTCTCTCCATTTGTTGCTGTTTTTGCTGACTTCACCGTTGATCTGAGGAAAACGATCTTTGGGAGCTGCACCCCATACCTTTGGGCCTGATCAAGCTCGAGGAACGTAGCCACGTGGAAGCCACTCCACCAACTCTGCCCTCCCAGGCCAACTGCAGTCCAGCACCACCTGAGCTTAACTGACTCCACCTGGCGTATGCCTTGTTGGGTTCACCTAGTCCGGTAAGCCTTTTCACTTTCATTGGTGGTGTGTGGGCTCCCCCTACAGATGGTTTACACCCTTGTTGAGATCCATTTCAGAGGACTTTTTATCTTTTCTCCAAGGATGTCCCTTTGAGTACACGAACTTGGAACTGTCAGTCTATAGACTCCATCTCCAGACCCCTTCTCTTAGCGCTACACTTATTTTGTTTTTTTGATATTGTTTACACTTGCTGGTTGTGTTAGCTGCTGTTTGTATTCCACTTTTTGGTAGCGCAGAGTTATTGTGTACATATACAAAGTATTCAGATAAACATCCATGTAAATCCTGGACTTGGCTATGAAAATCAAAATATCTGAGGGCTTTCCTGGCTGTAAGTCAGTTTGACGATGAACTGACATTGATTGGTTATCCAGCAATCAAGAAACATTTATGATGAGGGCACTTTTTTTCCAAAGAGCTGACACTTTGCTGTCTCAGCAGGTGATGGATGTCTCTGGCTCTCCATTGGTCCCCCTGATGCACAACGGTGCTATTTAAATAGACTGTAGGGTGACGCCATAGCCCAGCCCTGCTGGGGAAGTTCTGATTGAACGTAATGCATATGGGGGAGGAGCTACGGTTAACCGAACATGAAAATTTTAATCAGTAACAGCCCTAATATATAAATATATATATATATATATTTTTTTGGATAGAGTAAGGGAGGGTTGTAACCCCTGGCAGATTTTTTTTTTTTTTTAGAATCTGTGTACTATTGGTGAGATTTCCCTTCAGGCTTCATTCACACTAATGCGTTTTTTAATGCTTTTTTTTTCTAATTCACTTTATATAGCTGGTTGCTAAGGAATGGGTCGGGCAGCCGACCGCTGCATCCTTAACAACCGATGAGTCATTAGCTGTCAGCGGGCTTTCCCGCTGACAGCTGAATGTAAAAAAAAAATAGCTGAAAGCCCGCTGAAAACGGATGACTCGTCGGTTGTTAAGGACACGGCAGCATCCAACCTGCTCCTTAGCAACCAGCTATATACAATGGATGTAAAAAAAAAAAAAAAAAAACTTTAAAAAAATGCAAGTTGCGGCAAAATTGTGGTAACAATGTGATTACAAAAATGCAGAAAGCACAGCAAAAGCACTGCAGAAACGCTCAAAAACAACAATGCATAGATGTGAATTGAGCCTGACTCGCTATCCCATAGACAAACAGGGAGGAAATCCCTGTAATTTAAAGTGGTGTTCCGGCCGAAATTATACTTTTTAAATAAAAATACCCCTATAATACACAAGCTTAATGTATTCTAGTAAAGTTAGTTTGTAAACTAAGGTCTGTTTTGTTAGTTTATAGCAGTAGTTTTTTATTTTATAAACTTACAGCAGGCCGTGGCCATCTTAAGTGTGGGCATCTGAAGCCAGACTGTATTTCTTCCTGGATCTCATCCTTGCAGATCTCGCACATGCTCAGTGCAGCACAGTGTAATAGGTTTCAGATCAGGTTTCCATAGCAACCACAGTGTCAGAGGAAGTTGCCGTCCCTTCCCAGAAGGCATTGCAAACAGGAAATGATGCGATGGGCCGCGGCCAGGGAGGAGGAAGTGAAAAATGAATACAGCAGATATACAGTAGGTGCTGAGAAAAAAGATAAAAAAATATCCAATTTCTTTACAGTGCACAGTTTAGTGAGGGATGCTGAAGAGTTGTAAAAGTGGGTGGAACTCCACTTTAAGGAAATTCCTTGAGGACCTCCAGGTCACCAGAACTAGTTTGGAAGATTTCCCCTGTATTGCTTTTCTGGGAACAACCCAATATTTGGGATTTTCTTTTACTTTCACTTTCAATAATAATGGTAAACAGGACAAATGAAGAGCGTGAGTCTCCTTAACGGAGGCACAGACAGCAATAAAAACCTGACAGGCGTTCTAATCCCTCTCCACTCTATTCAAAACTAAAAAAAAAATGTTTTGCCTTTAGTTATACTATAAGCTTTAAAATAAACCTGGGTTGAATAAAAACATTTCTAGGGTAACATTAGTGCTGAAGTATAGTCAGGATAAAGCTCCACCCCTCCCACAATGAGCTCCACCCTTGCCATTGGACTGGCAAATGCAAGAAATCAAGTTTGTCTTGGCCTGAGCAATAATGGAGGACTTTGGTACTATAAGGGCCCTAGAACATGAAATGCTGTACATGAACACAGGGTTTTATTTAAGGACTTATGGCCCGTACACACGATCCGAAAATGAGCCAAAAAAAAACCACGCTTTCAATGTGATCGTACAATAATCGGATCGTTAGTAAAGAGCTTTTGAGAGCCAATCACGACAGTTCACCCGATATTATTTTAGCGGACATGCACGAAAATGGTTCTTGTACGATGCCAGATTGTACAATTTTCGTTTAATCAGTACAGTTGTCGTCCAAAAATACAATACAAATACACTACAACACATGACATCACATCCAATTTTTTTATTATTTTGTACGGAAATTTTCGTAACTTTAGTAAACTCTTCAGGTTTCGATTGATGACTAGCATGCAAAGTAAAACAGACGATCTGTTGTCCGATTTTCACATCGTGTGTACAGGGAGTAAAACAGATGTCTGCACTTCAGCACTGTTGTTACATTTTCAAACTCCACATCCACAATGCTACAGCTATTGCTGACACTGGCTGAATTGTGACTGTCGCCTCTCAAAACTCAGAGACAGACAGCAACAGTTTAGAATGACCTGTACTGGGGGAGGGGATCTCTGTTCGGGAGGAGGGATTTCTACTGGGGGGGAAAGAAACTGTACTGGGTGGGATCTGTACTTGGGAAGGGGGAGGAGGGAGAGATCAATACGGGGGGGGGGGGGGGGAGTCAATATTTTTCTGTTTGTCTACTGATCTTTACATTATACTCTCCTGATCGCTACCCTTTGGGCATTAACTTACACCGACCCTTGCCCTTTGTACATTGTGCACTCCCGACCTCTGCAGTCTCTGCATTTCACACTCCTGACCTCTACACTCTGAATTGTGCACTTCCGACCTCGGCACTCTCTGTGTTATGCATTCTTGGCCCCTGCTGTCACATACCTGGCACTGTTGCCAATCTACCACATTGAAATTTACTGACATGACTCCCAGAATTTACTGGCACAGCCAAGTTTTTACTGACATTTCTAAAAGTTACAAAATAACAGTTTTACAGTACGTGCAAATTTCAGTATTTAGGTACAAACAAGTACAATAGGCAATTAGCAATGTGATTTAAAGCAGTTGTAAAACACTGGATGTTTTTCTTTTTTTATTACCTGCAAGGTAAAGCCATAATGTGCTAGTATGCATCATATTTTATTTTCGGTATAGTAAGTAAGTAGCTCAGGGACAGGACTCAGGAGGGCCAGAAATTAGAATGGGCAGGCACACACACATGAAATTGATTCTCACAGTAACACCGACAGCAGTGTGCAGCAGAACAGATGATGATGACACCTCACCAACACAACACATCCCCTCCTGAGTCACAGTGACAGTCTCTCAGACCCAGGTGGTCCCTTCAGTCCACTCCAGTTCAAACAGCACAAGCAGTCCTGCTCCCAGTTTGCCTTGCTCCTGTCCAGCAGACCTGCACATGGGTCTCCCTCCCGCCCCACTCGGCTCCCTTGCAACATGACATCACATGACACACTCAGGCACCTTCTCTTGCAGACCCTCCCCCGCCGGCACCACCCAAACACATGGTGGCACTCGTATGGTCTCGGCTGACTCCAGACCGGATCTGTGCATGCCAGGTTCTGACCTGAGTGTCACAGCCATATTTTTTACTGGCAACCTTTTTCTGTCACTGGCATTTACTGGCAGGGGAAAAGTGCCTGTTTTTTACTGGCTTCCAGTAAAAATACTGACAGTTGGCAACACTGGTGGTGGAGTCTGACATGCAGAGGTAGGCTTCTCTAATACCTCCAGCTCAGGAACCCTGGTAAGGTAACAGAAAGCACCAGAGTGTGGAGTGGCATGAGTGCCTGACAGTTCTTGAAGTATCTAGTGCTGGTGACATGTCTGTGCTTTCCCATAGGCAGGCTGGACCATGGTTGCCAAACAGCAAAGATGGCAGACTGTGGGAAAAGTAGAAACTGGCAGGTCACCAGAAGGCAGACAGCTACTACAATGCAGACTGGCAGATAGGTACAGGTTGGCAGGCACAGGTACTGAGTGAAGAGTTTGTTGGCAGAGTCAGCCAGGTAACTGGTAGGCAGGTCACATGTAGGCATAAGACAGAGGGCCAGGCCAGGATCAGTAACTGTGAGTTGGATCAGCATAAAAAGCAGGCAGAAACGTAATGGTCAGTGCAGGTGGAGTTCAGACATAGTCAGAGGCAGGTCAGGTCAGCAACAGGAGGTCAGGCACAGGAATGAGTAGCAGGTTACACAGGGAACATTATAGAACAAACAACAAGAGTCCAGAGCATTAGTCCAGTTTAAATAGCCCACTTAGCGCCCGTATTAGTGGTAGGCATGTGCATGTGCACCCAGCTACAGATGTGCGTACCTGTAGATCCCCACGCACAAGTATAGCTCAGTGTAGTTCTGCGCTTGCACAAACATATGCGCCTTGATACATTATGCTTTTCCTGACACCTGCACTCTTTACAAGGGTTCTAACTTTTGCAAAATCCTTGGGATTTAAAGGATAACTGTACTTTTTGAACAGTTATCATTTAAAGGGTAACTCCACTTTCGTGGGAAAAAAAATAGCAAATAAAGAAATAATAATATAGTGTATACAATTGCGACAGTGATATTGTAGTTGAATGTTATGAAAAATTACCTTTCCTTTTCAATCTGCAGCCGCTGTAATTTTCTGTAAATGCAATGCAACATGACTACCTGGAGATATTCTGTACACAGAATGTGTACTGACCACCCCTCAGAAACATAATTTTCTTCTTGTGTGATTGGCTCACCATTTTTCCCAGAAGTCTGCCTAAGACAAAAGTCAGATTTCAGGCATCCCCTGCAACAAAAATTTAATTTTTGGTGAGGAACACCCAATAGGAACACGTCTAAAGGGATGCAGGCCCAGCAGCTTTCCTCATTAGTGCTCTGCAGGTGTCACAGCTGATTGATAATTATGAAACCACTCCCATTAGACCCGCTCGGCACAGAGGAACAAACAATGATTTCTTCAGAATAACAAATGTAGGTAGGAATCTGCAACAAAGGTTGTTATAATCCTTGCAATGTACCTAGATACACTTTTGTATTTTTCTCAACAAAAGTGGAGTTACACTTTAATTGTTTCATGTTTGGGTTAAGTGTAGGATTAGGGATTAGGTGTATTTTAATAATAATTGATAGATTAATATTTAAGGTCCAGGTTTAAAATAATTTTTAACTGTTGTGTCAAAGCTGGAGTTTAATTTGCCTATATTTTGCCTTCCCTGGACTGCGACTTCCTTTCCCCCACATTAAAAACGCTAATGAAAATTTAGTAAACTTTTCTGTTTTCATTACATACTTTGTTTACACCCAGTGATGTCATCATTGGGTCTTTGTGCTTCTCTATGCAATGCAGGCACAGCTTGGCTGGTGGGAGAGGTTGGCCGGTGCTGTATATAACCAGGGCCACTGATAAGGCAGTACAGCCAGCCTTTCTGTACTGGGCCCGGGCCCCATCAGTTCCAAAGAGGGGCTCAGGCACCTGCTGAGCAGGGGGGGGGGCAGCTGTACTACCTTACTGCAGACACTGATCCTCTTCTGCATTCCCCTGCAGCACTGCCGGCTTCTCTGTCGCTCCGCTGCAGGGGGGCCAGTTCTAGAATCCGCACCCCAATCCCTCTGCTTTCCGGGCCCCCCTGTGCACCCCTTTTCCCCACAGCTTGGTCGGCTTCCCTCTTCTCCTGCTGGTAGCTGCTGTGGGCACCCAATGTTTTAGGATGGAGAGCAGAGGAGGGGGTGGCTTTAAACATGTCATATAATAATGATTTTAGTGTATTCTTAGCGGAAATATGATTCAATATTTTTTGGGTGGTGGCCTTGTCAGGTAGGCAGAATGGGGCCCAATGATTTCTAACAGCAGCCCTGTACATGGCTCTCTAAAAACACCCCCGCACCCTGTCTCAGCACTCTTCTCAAGAGCCTCGAGCTCTGATGCAAGCAACGGGCTAGGCAAAGGGGGGAGTTATGCAAACAGTAAAAAAAAGCCTAGCTTTTTTTTTATAGGTTAAACAAAAAAACTGACAGCTCAGGTGCACACTGTGAGAAGCTTACAGCATGCAGTGAAACCAGAGTAGGGGTCGGCCACCTCCATATTCTATGGATTGTAAGTGGGAATCCCATGCATAAATAAAGAAAAAAGCATTAACCCCTCCCCCGTCAGAAATCCACAACAGACCCTTATCCAAGCATACAGTCTGGTAGGCAAGGAAAGAAATGGGATGCGGTGAGCATACTCTATCTCCCACCTGAACTATACCAGGACACATGCCTTCCACATGAATGAGGGGAGTATTTTGCCAAGTGGGACTTCCCTGGCAATGCACCTTGTCCCCATGTAAATAAGGACAAGGGCCACTTCCCCACAACCCTGGCCCATGCTCTGATTAAGCACTATATATCGTGAAAAGCTTTAGCAGTCTCACGTAGCCCTCTGTATTGTACTGTTTTTATAGATGTATTAAATAAAGAAGTTGTTTTTATCAGAGTGTAGGCATCTACAAATTTCTTTATAGTTCCTTCAGTCATGAGCTGGACTTGCATCTGATACTTGGACCGATAAAGGTGGACTGACCTGTAGCAGTATTGTGTACAATTCACGCTGCAAGCAGGGGAGGGGGGTGTTATTGTAATATGGAAGCACCCTTTAAAATTAAGGGGCCCCAGATCCTTCTACTATCGCATAAGTATGGGGTACATAGTGCTAGTTCCATATGAGGTATGCTTTAGGTGATGATGAGCCTTAGGCAGTGGCGTCACTAGGGGGGCCAGAGAGGGCCATGGCCCCCCCAACATTATACCGTTCCCCCATGTGCCCCCCCGATAATAGAAACTGACACTGGGATTTGGAGCAGTTTGGAATGCAGGGGACTGAGCCACTGTAGCGCTGGCTCCATCTCCACCTGTCACTGGTTGCTAGAGCCACCTGGTGTCTAGCAACTAGTGACGTCACAGCTGTGACTCCCTCCCCCGCCCAGCGTCGAAAGCAGAGGAGGATTTAACTTCCTCCTCCACGCCTAGTGCTCCTGGGCCCAAAGCAGCTGCTCTTTGAGTTGAGCCTCGCCGCTGCCCCCTTGTCATGGCCCTGCTGGTGGCAGGGTGCAGGGCAGCAGAGCGATATCCATCGCAGCGGTGCTGACAGCAGCAGCATCTTCAAATGGTGGGCGGCCCCGGTGAGCAGCACGAGGGTCAGCCTCGGGAAGCTGGCTAGAATCAAAAGCACGGGAGAAAGTGGGAGAAGACCTCACCGGCCACCACCCTGACCTGAGCAACAGTGGACGCAGCATCCCCAGCACCTTCCAGAGCCTGCACTCCTTCTTAAACATCTGCTCCCACTCTCATCAAGAATAAGACAGGCTTTCCGAGGGCCCAGAGGACGAGGATGGGCGGGAAGTAGGTACATCACACACACACACCTACCCACAGACAGGGGGGCACAGCAGGGACTGCATGCAGGGCTTTCTCTCCCACCCCCTCTCTCTCTCACCCCATCTCTCTCACCCACCCCCTCTCACACACCCCTCTGTCTCACCCACCCCCCTCACCCCTCTCTATCTCTCCCACCCCCCTCTCTCTCCCATCCCCTCACTCCCTCTCCCAGCCCCTCACATTTTCTCTCTCTCTCTCTCTCTCTCACTCCCCTCTCTCCCTCATCCCTCTTTCTCTCACACACCCCCTCTCTCTCACACACACCCTCTCTCATCCCCTCTCTCTTCCCCCCTCTCTCACCCACCCCCTCTCTCTCCTCCCTCCTCTTCCACCCCATCCTCACAACCCCTCTCTCTCTCTCTACTCCCTTCTCTTGCATGCAGGCAGGGGGAACCAAGTGGACACTGACTAACAGGTGACAGCAAGTGAGAGTTAGTGTGACCCCCCCCAAGCACTGCCACTGAACCCATCCCCCCAACACTGCCACTCATCCATTCCTCACCCCCGCCACTGCAACTGATCCCATACTCCTAATGAAGGACTACAGGTCTCAGCATGAACCCGTGAGATCTAAGGGGTTACAACTTTAGATTTCACAAGTTCATGCTGGGACTTTTATAGTCCTTCATCTTTGGAGGGAGTCACATCCTTAGATCTGAGAAGTTCATGTTGGAACTTGTAATCTTTAATTTTTGGGGGATGTGACTCCCTAAAAGGTAAAGACTACAAGTCCCAGCATAAGCCTCTCAGAGCTGAGGATGTGACACCCCCCCCATGGAGGGGGTAGAAATCAGGTAGGTCAGTGTAATGGTCAGTATAGGAATCAGGTAGGTCAGTGTAGTGGACAGGTAGGTCAGTGTAGGAATCAGGTAGGTCAGTGTAGAAATTAGGTAGGTTAGTGTAGTGGTCAGTGTAGGAATCAGGTAGGTCAGTGTAGTGGCCAGTATAGGAATCAGGTAGGTCAGTGTAGTGGTCATTGTAGAAATCAGGTAGGTCAGTGTAGTGGCCAGTATAGGAATCAGGTAGGTCAGTGTAGTGGTCATTGTAGAAATCAGGTAGGTCAGTGTAGTGGTCAGTATAGGAATCAGGTAGGTTAGTGTAGTGGTCAGTATAGGAATCAGGTAGGTCAGTATAAGGGTCAATGTAGGAATCAGGTAGGTCAGTATAGGAAACAGGTAGGTCAGTGTAGTGGAGAGGAATGTCAGTGTAGTGGTCATATTTACAAAAATGTGAGGGGTGTATTCATATAAATTGAGTTTTATAGTTGGCCCCCCTACATTTGTCCCTCTCCCCCTATGTGCCTCCCTAAAAATATAAAAGCTGGAGGCGCCACTGGCCTTAGGGGAGTATTTGCCAATAATGAAACCTCTGTTGCAGGGGATTTCTGAAATTTGACTTGAATCTCAAAGCATATAAGCAATAAATTATTTTTGGGGTCAATCTGTGTCCCAATGCTGTACAGAACATCCCCAGCTTGCCATACTCATACCTCCCAACTTTTTGAGATGGGAATGAGGGACACCTATCAGCAAAAATATACAGGCATAGGACACATCCCTTGCCACACCTCCTTAAAGGAGAATTGTACAAAAAAACAGGATTGGTTAAACCCACAAGTGCTTTTTTTACCACTACTATTCTTTTATATTGGCTTTTAGAATTTACAAATGCAGCAATTTAGAAATCAGGTGAAAGATTTAGCGCTGGAAAACACCTTTTAATAGATAAAAAGTGCATTTTATATCCAACTATATAGACCAAAATGAGGGACAACTGAGGAAGAATGAGGGACAGAGGGACATTGCTCCAAATCAGGGACAGTCCATTGAAATCAGGGACAGTTGGGAGCTATGCATACTGCAAGGAAGCAACTGTTGAATGCTTTCACAATTACAGTATCTGCAGACTGAAATGAAAAGGTACTTTTTAATATGAATCAGTTATTATATATTATAACAAGTTTTTTTTTTTTTTTTTAACGAAAGTAGAGATATTCTTTAAAGTTTGTAAGAAGATGACTAGTTAGTTCTGAAACAGAAGTAGTAGCAGGAAAGTGTAAAAATGAACAATACCTTTTATTAGTTTAATGAATATTGCTTATTTCAAGCTTTCAAGAGTGCACAGTACTCTTTGTCAGGCATGGATTCAGATTGGTGTAACACAATGCTTAAAGCGCAACTCCACTTTTGTTGAGAAAAAAACATTCCCCTCTGGGTGATCTGTGTACATTGCAGGAATTATAACAAACTTTGTTGCAGATTCCTACCTTTTGTTATTCTGAAGAAATCCATGTGTGTTTGTCTGTGCCTCTGTTCTGAGTAGATCTAATGGGAGTGGTTCCATTATTAACTGTCAGGTGTGGAGCTACAGGGCACTAATAAGGAAATCTGCTGGGGCTGCATCCCTTTAGACTGGTTCCTATTGAAAGTATCTCTCAAAAAATGACATTTTTGTTGCAAGGGATGCCTGAAATCTGAATTGTATCTTAGGCTGACTTCTGGGAAAATTGGTGAGCCAATCACACAAGGAGGAAATTATGTTTCTGGGGAGTGGTCAGTACACATTCTGTGTACAGAAAACTCCAGGCAGCCATATTGCAATGTATTCTTAGAAAATTACATTGGCTGCAGATTGAAAAGGAAAGGTCATTTTTAATAACATTCAATTACAAAATGATTAGTGTTGCAATTATTTGCGCTATAATATTTTTTCTTTATTTGCTATTTTTTTCCCCACGAAAGTGGAGTTACCCTTTGAAAAATTAAGTGTTTTCTAAAGCTTACACTAAAATCTGTTTATTTAGCAGGAAAAAAGGTATTGCCTATATATTTATTTTTTTATTTATATACTTTCCTGCATGCAACATTCAAATCCACCGTATTATATGGATATGAAATGGTGTCTCCTAGTGGTAAAGGTTAGAAATGCAATGATATAGCCTTGATTTATCCCTTCCACCTGTCACACAGATATGCTCTGTCTTATCTGGAGGACTTCTTCTGATATCATTCATATTTCACAAGGACTTTCCTTCTTTGATATGACAACGAATTCTGAGGTCTCATCAGAAAAGGTCAAACAGCCAGAAAAAGGCATCAAAGAGAGTACATATTACTGATCTGCTCACTAGTTTAGGGCATTGATTCAGTTTATACATTATTTAGTAATAGAAACTGACAAAAGTGCAACAAAGTGGACTGCCATTCTGTTTATTAATTCTTCCTGTTTTAAAAAGAGACTAAAAGTAAAAATGAATATTTATTTTTAAGCGGTTCAGGTTTTAAGAGACCATGCACTGATGTAAGAGCTGTGTATGGTAAGTCATAGTAGGTGTTGCTTTAAGTTGATTCATTTTATTTTAGAAATCTTTCATTATTAAATACTTACTCATAATCTCCAAGGATAAGTGCACTTTCAAATGAAGTACACTAATTTTGTATGTCCTCTCCTAGCTTAAAGCATACTTAATACCTTGATCCCATAGTCATGGCTTACCACACTATGTACATCTTTCAGGGATAATTTTCACTGCGCTTGGTGCACCTGAACCAGCTGGCTTTTGTCTTCTCTCTTTCGTCTTTTTTTTCGCTTTCTCTCATCTTTCTCTCTCTCTCTCTCTCTCTCTCTCTCTCTCTCTCTCTCTCTCTCTCTCTCTCTCTCTCTCTCTCAATAAACGCATGCCATACTTTAATTGAACCAGTATAGGAGAGCTGTAGTTATCATGGCGAAAGGAAAACAACTGGTAGGAAGCATGGACACTGATCCCAAGGTTCTGCAAGGTGCAGACATGAACGACACACAAACTTTTGAAGAGCAAGGGCCACTTAAGTGATTTGGCAACCAGTCCCAGGTCACAATGAACTATGGGTTTTACCACCCCGGGCACCCCCTAAACCGCAAATGTAAATGAGCCCTTAGCCCTGGTTCACATTGGTGAAATCGTGATACCTCATCGTGATTTCAAAGCTGCAGATCAGTAGGATGTGCACATATGACTTAATTGCAGTTTGCAACTTCATTTAACCGAAGTCTATACATGTCACAATGAAATCGGCAAACAGTAGTGCAGGAACCTTTTTCAAAGCTGCTGCAACATGAGACATGGCAATTTGAACAGTTCTATTGCTGACAATGGGGTGCAACTTGTCATGTGATTTGGAACTGGCAAATCACATTGGTGTGAACAGGGGCTTACTGTTCTGAGCCCCCTATAAGGCTGCTTTCACACTGATGTGCCCACACCGTGGCTGCAGTGCGGTGCACCTGTGGCTTTTCTGTGGGTTAGCTGCACTGAGCCATGGACTTTTATTACATCTTGCGGGTGTGGTGTACTTTCTAAAAGTTCATCAAAACTCCTGCTTTCAGGAGTTTTGGTACGCTTTAAGAAAGTGCACCAAAGGCACTATTACTCCTACTGACTCCAATGAAGGGTCATTATTCCTCCCATTGACACCAATGAAGGGGCACTATTCCTCCCCTTGACACCAGTGATGGGACACTATACCTCCCATTGATATCAATAATGAGGCACTATTCCTCCCCCTGACGCCAGTAATGGGACACTATAGCTCCTATTAATACCAATGATGGGGCACTATTACTCCCACTGATACCAATGATGGGGCAATATTACTCCCACTGACACCAATAATGGGGCATGGTTTACTCCCACTGATGCCAGGATATTTTCTTCTCCCACTGGCCACAGTCCCCTAAAGTCTGAAGGACTGTAAACTGGCCCTTTGTTTAGAAAGATGTTTTATCAAAGACCCCCTTCATCAAAAATGTAAAATTTGACATTTGTGTGGGTACATGTGCTCACACTATCTACGATTAGGGCCATGCACCTGCACCCACACTGGTCAGATTGGGTGCACATACTGTGTCCATGCAGCCACTGCGTCGCAATGGACATGAATGAGACTGCCTGTGCGGGGATGCACTGAACACCTGTGCATTCCTGTGCACCTAAACACAGCCCTCACACAGGTGTACACTATAGTACGCCCCAATGTGAACGAGGCCTTAGTAAGAATTTAACATGAATTTTATAAGTTATGTTTATGTGTGCTATTTTAGTGTATTTTTTAGTGAAAACTGTGATTTGAAAAACATTTACACAACCGTTATGGGAACTAAACTATTCCTGGGATTGTACTGAGGGTCAGTCGGCTCCCCCAATACAGTCCCCCTAGGTCAGCTTACTGACCTGGGGGGGGGGGGGATTGTACTGGAGGACAGAGTGACCTGGGGGGGATTTATACAGGGGTGACATATTGACCTGGGGGATTGTGCTGAGGTTTATATATGCCTGTGAGACTCTTACTTGCGTCACAGCAATCTAAGCATTAGTTTTCTTTTCTTTGCTTTTTTCCTCTGTTTTTCTTCAATGGGAGGGGTTTAAAAACGTGTACAGAGCACAGGGGTCAAAAGTATCAGGTACATGTACAGTGTGCAGGGGGTCAGGAGTGAGTAACGCATAGAGTGCATGACTCAGGAGTGGGTAATGTACAGAGTACAGGGATCATGAGTGGGTAAGACATAGAGTGCAGGGCTCAGGAGTGGATAATGTATGGAGTGGAAGGCTCAGGAGTGAGTAATGTACAGAGTGCAAGGCTCAGGAGTGGGTAATGTACAGAGTGAAGTTCTCAGGAGTGGGTAATGTACAGGGTACAGGGATCATGAGTGGGTAAGACATAGAGTGCAGGGCTCAGGAGTGGATAATGTACGGAGTGAAAGGCTCAGGAGTGAGTAATGTACAGAGTGCAAGGCTCAGGAGTGGGTAATGTACAGAGTACAGGTCTCAGGAGTGGGTAATGTACAGAGTACAGGGATCATGAGTGGGTAAAACATAGAGTGCAGGGCTCAGGACTGGATAATGTACAGAGTGCAAGGCTCAGGGGTGGGTAATGTACAGAGTGCAAGGCTCCGGAGTGGGTAATGTACAGAGCACAGGGCTCAGGAGTGGGTAATGAATAAAGTGCAAGGCTCAGGAGTGGGTAATGTACAGAATTCAGGGGTCAGGAGTGAGTAATGTACAGACTGCAGGGCTCAGGAGTGGGTAATGTACAGAGTGTAAGGCTCAGGAGTGGGTAATGTACAGAGTGCAGGGCTCAGGAGTGAGTAATGTACATAGTGCAGGGCTCAGGCGTGGGTAATGTACAGAGTGCAGGGCTCAGGCGTGGGTAATGTACAGAGTGCAGGGCTCAGGAATGGGTAATGTACAGAGTGCAGGGCTCAGGAATGGGTAATGTACAGAGTGCAGGGCTCAGGAATGGTTAATGTATAAAGTGCAGGGCTCAGGAGTGGGTAATGTACAGTATTCAGAGGTCAGGAGTGAGTAATGTACAGAGTGCAGGGCTCATGAGTGGGTAATGAATAAATTGCAGGGCTAAGGAGTGGGTAATGTACAGAGTGCAGGGCTCAAGAGTGGGTATTGTACAGAATTCAGGAGTCAGGAGTGGGTAATGTACAGAGTGCAGGGCTCAGGAGTGTGTAATGTACAGAGTGCAGGGCTCAGGAGTGGGTAATGAATAAAGTGTAGGCTCAGGAGTGGGTAATGTACAGAGTACAGGGATCATGAGTGGGTAAAACATGGAGTGCAAGGCTCAGGAGTGAGTAATGTACAGAGTGCAAGGCTCAGGAGTGGGTAATGTACAGAGTGCAGGTCTCAGGAGTGGGTAATGTACAGAGTGCAGGGCTCAGGAGTGGGTAATGAATAAAGTACAGGGCTCCGGAGTGGGTAATGTACAGAGTGCAGGGCTCAGGAGTGGGTAATGTACAGAGCTCAGAGATCAGGAATGGATAATGTACAGAGCTCAGGGATCAGGAATGGATAATGTACATAGTTCAGGGGGTCAGTGGTGGATAATGCATAGAGTCAGGGGTTAGAAGGGGGTAATACACAGACAAAGACTGTGGAAGTGGATGGGGCAAAAGATACAAAGTCAGGATGGGGATATACAAATGCTGCAGTCACAATATTTTGCATCATGGCGTGGCAAAAATGATTTTCCTGTTGTATTCAGCTGTTGAACGCGACCCATTCCAATGAATAGGGCCGTCCCTCAACTGCATAATATGCATTCATTTACAGCACGATAATGCAGGTCTTAAAAGGTTAAGTCAGGGGTGATGAAGCAATATAACGCTTCATCACCGCTTGTCAAACACCCTCTGAAAAGTAATTGATCACAGATCACTCTTTTAGAGGGTAAAACAAGTATTTAAAAAAACCTTCCCCGTGCCCTATTTCTTCAGCAAGGGACAGAAAGAAAAAGGTGGCGTAACCAGGACCACCAGGGATGCCACCAGGACCACCAGGGATGGCCAGCACTGATGACCATCAGGTACGGCATCCCTGGTGGCCATGGGTGGCAATGCGTGCCCACACATGATGCCAATGTGTGCCCACACATGATGTCGATCAGTGCCCACCAACAATACCTGCCAGTGCCTCCTAATCAGTGATGCCCATCAGTGCCATCAATCAGTGTCAATCAGTGCCACTCATCAGTGTCTATCAGTACCACCTATCAGTGCCCACCTATCAGTGCCCATCAGTGCCATGCATAAGTACCCATCAGTGCAGCCTTTCAGTGCCCATCAGTACCGCCTTTCAGTGCCCATCTGTGCCGCCTATGAGTGCCCATCAGTGCTGCATATCAGTGCCCATCAGTGCCGCCTATCAGTGCCCATCTGTGTCGCATATCAGTGTCCATCATCAGTGCCCATCAGTGCCACCTCATTGGTGCCACCTCATCTGCGCTCATCAGTGCCACCTTATCAGTGCCTGCCAGTGCAGCCTCATCAGTGCCCATCAGTGAAGGAGAACGTGCTTTACCGTCATTTTTGCGGCACTATTCGGCCGCTAGCGGGGTGCTTTTAACCCCTGCTAGCAGGCGAAAAAGGGTTAAAACCGCCTGCAAAGCGCTGCTACAGTGGCGCTTTGCCGGCGGTTCGCCGGCACTACCCATTGATTTCAATAGGCGGGGGCACTTTAGGAATGGTGCGTTCACCACTCCTAATGCGCTCCAAAAAAGCTGCTGGCAGGACTTTTTCTGATGCCCTGCCAGCCTGAGTGAATGGAGCTGCTGTTTGCAGGTGCTATTTTTAACACTATAGCACCTGCAAAGCGCCTCAGTGTGAAAGGGGTCTAACAGAAACGAAGAAAAACTTTATTTTTTCATAATTTTTGGTCTTTTTTTATTTGTTTAGCAAAAAATAAAAACCACAGAGGTGATCAAATACCACCAAAAGAAAGCTCTATTTGTAGGAACAAAATGATAAAAATGTTGTTTGGGTACAGTGTAGCATGACCGCGCAATTGTCATTTAAACAGCGACAGTGCAGAAAGCTGAAAATTGGCTTGGGCAGGAAGGGGGAAAGTGCCCTGTATTGAAGTGGTTAATTTAATTATTGGGAACTGCAGTGCAGAACATTACTCTGTCTGCACCCCAAAGGCATTAAGGATTGATGTAAAAGGTGCCAGAACTGTAGTTAAATTTTAAGAACAGCGCTGCAGATTACTCCGCTGTACCCAAAAGTAAAAAAAATAGTCCTCTTTCTGCTGCGGCCCCCCTGCGAAATAATGGGTCCATGGAAAGTAAATTTTTTTTAATTACTCTAAATTCTTTCAGAAGTAGAGAGTCCCATTTGTTGCTGACCCCACCGGCCATGTTTCTGGGACACAGGACAAGACTGAGCCATGTCGGGTCTGAGCCATGGTGGGACAGCATACAGAAAAGTGTGACTGTCCTGGCAAATCTGGGACAGTTGGCAAGTATGCATATGTGCAGCACAAAGAGGGCAGGCTTTAAAATTTACCTACTGCACATATGCATCCATGGGTGGCAGAGCTTTATGTCCAGATCGCACACTCCCAGCACAGTGACCATCTCTTAGTCTCCACCCATGATTGGGAATCAGTCCTGTGGTTTGTCGTTCCATCGTGTCCCCCTGGGGTTAAAGACCCTGTTAAAAGGAAGGGGTTAAGCATAGCTAATATATGGCAATTAAACGAACAGTATGAATATCTATAAAACAATGATAACAACTTAGGAAAACAATACATAAATATTCCTACTACATTAGTCACTTGTTTTCTCTCCCTGCCAAGGTAAACATATCAGCTGGTGTCAGGCTGATGCATGACCCCAATAGTGGGTGATCTGATCTCAGGGCTGATAAATGGCACACTTTCTTGGCAAAACTGTCAGTTAACATAGCCTCTGCTTAGCTGGTCTGATGATTCAGAAACCCCTGCCACAATGCACAGCCAGACAGGTGACACCACTACTTCCTTTGTGACCCACCCACTTATTTAACTATGAAATTGCATAATCATACCACTAAAAATACTTGTTGCCGGCTTCCTGAGTAACTGAATTTTAGTGGGTTGGCATAACTACCAGGCGACCAGCATTTTTATATGAAGGCTTTTACATTAGTCGCCCTTGTGTTCCTGTCATGTCAGGTTTATTTATTGTCCCTGGTACAGGAGTTTTCAACTTTTCTCTCTGTAATTTGATGCTGTAAAAAGAAAAAAATATGTGGTATGTAGGCAAAGGTGCTAAATCTGATTTTTTTATATTGAGACTCCACCAGCATGTGACATTCTAGGGGTGCAACGGATCAAAAAACTCACGGTTCAGGTCGTTCCTCGGATCAGGAGTCACGGTTCGGATCATTTTCGGATCAACAAAAAAAAATCTCCCCCACTGTAATATCCACAATCTCCCTATTGGCAGGGTGTGGCAGGGTATTGGCGGGTATATTGGCGGGTATATTGGCAGAGTATTGGCAGGATATTGGCGGGTATATTGGCAAGGTATATTGGTAGAGTATTGGCAGAGTATTGGCAGGGTAACTATTGGCAGAGTATTGGCAGGGTAACTATTGGCAGAGTATTGACAGGGTAACTATTGGCAGAGTATTGGCAGGGTAACTATTGGCAGGGTAACTATTGGCAGGGTATTGGCAGTGTATTGGCAGACTATTGGCAGGGTATGGCAGAGTATTGGCAGGGTATGGCAGAGTATTGCAGCAGGGTATGGCAGAGTATTGCAGCAGGGCATGGCAGAGTATTGCAGAAGGGCATGGCAGAGTATTGCAGCAGGGCATTACTGACATCAGATCTCTCCCCTCCACTGTACATATCAGTACACAGAGGGGAGAGAGGAACCGGCGTCATGACATGACGCCGGTTTGTTACAAGTGATCGCTCCATCATTTGACGGAGCAATCACGTGCTAAACGGCCGCCGGGTGTACCAAGATGGCCTCCTCTCCGGAGTTAGGCTAAGCCGCGGCCTTTCCTATGGCCGAGGCCACAGAGCGCTCCACGGATCGCGGGTGTCCCGATCCGCGGATCGCGGGTGTCCCGATCCGCGGATCGCGGGTGTCCCGATCCGCGGATCGCGGGTGTCCCGATCCGTGGAGGTTGATCCGTACGGGTCACGGATCGATGACGATCCGTTGCACCCCTATGACATTCACATTGAAACTCCACCAGAATGTGACATTCACATTGAAACTCTACCAGAATGTGAAATCCACACTGAGAATCCACCAAAAAAAAGATGTTCACATCGAGTCTCCACCAGAATGGGATGTTCACATTGAAACTCCACCAGAATGTAAACTTCACATGAAGACGCCACAAAACATTGATGCTTACACTGAAACGACACCAAAAGTGACGTTCACATTGAGACTCCACCAGAATATAATACTCATATTGAGACTCCACGGAAATGTGACATTCGCATTGAGACTCCAACCTAAAAAGTGAGTCTCCACCAGAATGTAATGTTCACATTAAGACTCCACCAGCATGTGACCTTCACATTGAGAATCTAACAGATTGTGACCTTCACATGGAGACTACACCAGACTGTGACCACACTGAGACTCCACTAAAAAGTGACCTTCACATTGGGATTTCACTAGAATGTGACCTTTATTTGGAGACTCAGTCAGAATGTGACTTTCACATGAAGACTTCACAAGAATGTGACCTTCACACTCCCAGCACAGTGACCAGCTCTCAGTCTCTACCCATGATTGGGAATCAGTCCTGTGATTTGCCATTCTGTCTTGTCCCCCTAGGTTAAAGAACTTATTAAAAGGAAGGGGATAAACATAGCTAATATATAGCAATTAAATGAATAGTATAAATATCTTGAAAACAATTATGCCAATTTAGAAAAACGATACATAAATATCCCTACTACATTAGTCACTTGTTTTCTTTCCCTGCCAATGTAAACATACACTGTATTACCAAAAGTATTAGGACACCTTAATGGCATCCCAGTCTTTGTCCGTAGGGTTTAAAATTGAGTTGGCCTACCCTTTGCAGCTATAAAAGATTTACTCTTCTAGGAAGGCTGTCCACAAGGTTTAGGAGTGTGTCTACAGGAATGTTTGACCATTCTTCCAGAAGCACATGTGTGAGGTCAGGCACTGATGTGGACGAGAAGGTCCACATCAGTGCCTGACAGTCTCTGCTCTAATTCATCCCAAAGGGGTTCTATCAGGCTAGAGCCAGGACTCTGTGCAGGCCAGTCAAGTTCCTCCACCCCAAACTTGCTCATCCATGTCTTAATGGACCTTGCTTGTGTACTGGTGTGCAGTCATGTTGGAGCAGGGAAGGGCCATCCTCAAACTGTTCCCACAAAGTTGGGAGAATGAATATGTCCAAATTGTCTTGGTATGCTGATGCCTTAAGATTTCCCTTCACTGGAACTAAGGGGCTAAGCCCAACCCCTGAAAAACAACCCCACACCATCACCCCCCCTCTACTAAATTATTTGGACCAGTGCACAAAGCGAGGTCCATTAAAACTTGGATGAGCGAGTTCGGGTGGAGGAACTTGACTGGCCTGTACACAGAGTCCTGACCTCAACCTGATAGTATGGTCTGTATGGTCTGAGCACTGGCAGGCTGACCCCCCACCCCTTCAACCTCTGCAGCCAACTGGCAGCACTCATACACAGTGGCAGCTGGTGCTCAACCTTTTTTGGTGGGTGCAAATGAACTGAAAAAAATCTGAAAAATGCTGAAACAAAAACATAAAATGCAGATTCACTGTGCCATCATATGCATCCACTGTGCCCATCATATGCAGCCACTGTGCCCATCAAATGCAGCCACTGTGCCCATCATATGCAGCCACTGTGCCCATCATATGCAGCCACTGTGCCCATCATATGCAGCCACTGGGCCCATCAAATGCAGCCACTGTGCCCATGATATGCAGCCACTGTGCCCATCATATGCAGCCAACTGTGCCCATCATATGCAGCCACGGTGCCCATCATGTGCAGTCAACTGTGCCCAGCAAATGCAGCCACTGTGCCCATCATATGCAGCCACTGTGCCCATCATATGCAGCCACTGTGACCATTATATACAGCCACTGTGCCCATCATAAACAGCTGCTGTGCCCATTATATACAACCGCTGTGCCCATCATATACAGCCACTGTGTCCATCATATGCAGCCAACTGTGCCCATCATATACAGCCACTGTGCCCATCATATGCAGCCAACTGTGCCCATCATATACATCCACTGTGTCCATCATATACATCCACTGTGGCCATCATATACAGCCACTGTGCCTATCATATGCAGCCAACTATGCCCATCATATGCAGCCAACTATGCCCATCACATGCAGCCACTGTGCACATCATATACAGCCACTGTGCCCATCATATGCAGCCAACTGTGCCCATCATATACAGCCACTGTGCCTATCATATGCAGCCAACTGTGCCCCATCATATGCAGCCACTGTGACACCCACCCGATGTCTGCCTGGCACGCTACCCACGGGTAGCGTGGGTCAGGCAGTGGCTCCTGTGTGATACATATTGTATTTACGTGTTCGATAGGTTTGATAGCAATTCAAAATGGGAATTTTTGTACATCTAATAATCACAGTACAAAAGTACAGTACAGTACATCTAATAATCAGTAAGGCCCGTACACACGATCTGACTTTTTTACAACAAACATGCAAATTAACTGTTTTGGAGCAACATCCGAACGCTCCACTGGACAAACTTTTTCTGTTTCCATCGGACTTTTGTTGGCTGTGCTAACGCACAAATTTTCCGACAACAAAAGTCCGTTGGGGCAACAAAAGTCCAATAGAGCAAAGTCCGATCGTGTGTACACAAAGGCACCGGACTTTTGTACAAACTACAGTACGCAGCCACGAGAATGTTCTCGGCGACAGGGTACTGTACATCTCGCGCTGGCTGCAATAGGAAAAACACATTTTCCCACTGTGGCTGGCGTGAGGGGGAATTCCCCTCTGGGGGGAATACCAGGCCCTTCAGTCTGGTATGGATCTTAAGGGGAACCCCCTATGCCGAAAAACGGCATGGGGGTCCCCCCAAAATCCATACCAGACCCTTATCCGAGCACGCAGCCTGGCCGGTCAGGAAAGGGGGTGGGGACGAGCGAGTGCCCCCCCTCCTGAGCCGTACCAGGCCGCATGGCCTCAACATGGGGAGTGGGTGCTTTGGGGGTGGGGGCGCCCTGCGGCCCCCACCCCAAAGCACCTTGTCTCCATGTTGATGAGGACAAGGGCCTCTTCCCGACAACCCTGGCCATTGGTTGTTGGGGTCTGCGGGCGAGGGGCTTATCGGAATCCGGGAGCCCCCTTTAATAAGGTGACCCACAGATCCTGGCCCCCCACCCTTTGTGAATGAGTATGGGGTACATCGTACCCCTACCCATTCACCTAGGAAAAAAAGTGTCAAGAAAAAACACAGTACATAGGTTTTTAAAGTAATTTATTAGGCAGCTACGGGGGTCTCCTTCCGACTCCGGGGGTCTCCTTCCGACTCCGGGGGTCTTCTTCCGACTTCGGGGGTCTTCTTCCGACTTGGGGGGTCTCTCTGGCGTTTTCTCCCGGTGTCTGGATCTTCTGCCGGCTCCTCCGCTATCTTCTGCTGCTCTTTTGCTAGCAGGGGCCCGGACATCTAGATCGTCTTCTTCCCTCTTCTCTTCTTCCGATGTTGACACGACGCTCTCTCCAGCTGGAATGCTCTCTGAGCGCTCTGCAATGGACTTATATAGGCGGTGACCCCGCCCCCAATGAGGTCATAGTCCCGGGGCATGCTGGGACTGTGATCTCATAAGGGGGCGTGGTCATCCGATGACATGAAGACGATCCAGATGTCCGGGCCACCGCTAGCAAAAGAGCGGCAGAAGATAGCAGAGGAGCCGGCAGAAGATCCAGACACTGGGAGAAAATGCCGGAGAGACCCCCGGAGTCAGGAGAAGACCCCCAAAGTCGGAAGAAGACCCCCGGAGTCGGAAGAAGACCCCTGGAGCTGCCTAAAAAATACTGTAAAGACCTGTGTACTGTGTTTTTTTCTTGACACTTTTTTCCCTAGGTGAATGGGTAGGGGTACGATGTACCCCATACTCATTCACAAAGGGTTGGGGGCCACCTTATTAAAGGGGGCTCCCGGATTCCGATAAGCCCCTCGCCCGCAGACCCCGACAACCAACGGCCAGGGTTGTCGGGAAGAGGCCCTTGTTCTCATCAACATGGGGACAAGGTGCTTTGGGGTGGGGGCCGCAGGGCGCCCCCTGCCCCAAAGCACCCACCCTCAATTTTGAGGGCATGCGGCCTGGTACGACTCAGGAGGGGGGTGCTCGCTTGTCCCCACCCCCTTTCCTGACCGGCCGGGCTGCATGCTCAGATAAGGGTCTGGTATGGATTTTGGGGGGACAAAACGGCGTAGGGGGTTCCTCTTAAAATCCATACCAGATCTAAGGGCCTGGTATGCCCCTGGAGGGGAACCCATGCTGGTTTTTTATTTAAAATTTGGTGTGGAGTTCCCCCTCAAGATTCATACCAAACACAGTGCCTGGCTCCCAAGGTGTCAATCTCGCCGATAAAAGTGATTGACACAATATCAGACAACAATACAGAAGTTGACCAAAGGGTGGAGGTAAAGAGCTGAAAAACCACGTGATTTGGTGAAAGTTGGCTGGAAAAGTCCTGCCGTCTGTATGCAAGACAAACTTATGGCCAACGCCCTTTGTACAAAAATCCAAGGGAAAGTTTGTACAAAGTCCTATCGTGTGTATGGGGCTTAAGATTGAAAAGGCATATCATTATTATCACATTATGCTCATTGATCAATACATATATCGAAAATTCATTTATTTACTTAATATACACATCTCATATTTTAAATTTTAACAGTGCTCACCAAATATGTCAGTATGCAGTAAGTTGCGCTCGCACAGGCTAAACCTGCACCAAAAATTGCCCTTCAATCAATGGTCCCTGATAAAGACCAGGAACCTGTCAGGTGGATACTGGATCATGCGGCAAGAGATATGGCAGAAGAGATATTCAGTAGAGAGTACTGTAAAAGAAAGATAGTGTGTGTGTATATATATATATATATATATATATATATATATATATATATATATATATATATATATATATAATATAGTCACTATGGCCTTTGGAAAAACTCTCCAAATTTGCAGGCTAACGCTGATGGGCTGGATCATGGGGTCATTAAGGACTACCGTAATTAATTGAGGCAACATCCACATATATGATGTCAGGTCACCACTAGATGGCACAAAACATTAGAAACTATACTCATCTCCAAAGCATATTAACATCATTCACCATAATTCAGATACTTACGGGCCGAGGAGTACAAGTACTTCACCCCCACCCAGGATCTATACAATCTATCTATACGATCATACAATTCTGAAGCAGAGATAAAATTAACAGGTAGACCACACCCTCAAAACAGCCAACAACAAAGATGGATGAACATTCCATTGTTCTGCATCTGGGCTGATCTGCCATTCTGGCTTATACACTATATTACCAAAAGTATTGGGCTGCCTGCCTTTACACACACATGAACTTTAATGGCATCCCAGTCTTAGTCCATAGGGTTCAATATTGAGTTGGCCCACCCTTTGTAGCTATAACATCTTCAACTCTTCTTTCATTTGTGAGGTCAGGCATTGATGTTGGACGAGAAGGCCTGGCTTGCAGTCTCTGCTCTAATTCATCCCAAAGGTGTTCTATCAGTTTGGGGTCAGGACTCTGTGCAGGCCAGTCAAGTTCCTCCACCCCAAACTCGCTGGTCCATGTCTTTATGGACCATTTTTTGGACCAAGTAATATGACAAAATTTACAAATACTGCCTACCTAGAATAGGAAAATATGGCATTTCTTCTCTAGTAATGCTAATAAGTGGGAAAGGTTGAAAAGATCAATTGTGATAATTGTGTGTAATAACTGTCTTTGTGTTTTTTTTTTAGGGACCACGGAAGAGGGCTATAAGAAGTCAAACTAGTTGAATACAAAAGTTTGTGTTTGTTTGCAGGTCTTTGAAATTGGAACAATACAGATTAAATCTAGTTGATTTGGGGTTAGTTCAGCATAGGGGTCTAATTCATCGCCATGGGGAATCGTGAGCTCATTGATTATTAATTGCTTGCAAACAACTAAACAATAGTCAGGCATTGAAGGGTTAAAAGTTACCAATAGCATCTTGTTGTGATGATGTGCAGATGTTTTTTTTTTCCATCAACGAATTGCTTTTCCAGGTTTGAATTAGCACCTAAAGCCTCGCACACACTATTAGTCTTTTTTCGTTCAATCTGGTGGGTTGAACAAAAAAACCTGACGGCTCAGGTCGGAGCTGCTGTACTAACTATGCAATGTTAGTACAGCGATCTCCCCTGCTGAGGTATTGTGTTCTGACAGGGGGATGCCCCCCCCCGCGAGAACACTCCGTTCAGTCCTCTCAGCCATTGGCTGAGAGCGTTGATCAGGAGCCAGTCAGCAGACCTTTTTCGTCATGAGCCTTTGACAGAAGCTGGCTGAACAGCCAGCTTCTGTCGGACTGGCTGCCGTATAAATGGGCCGAACTGGCCAACATTCAGCCTGTGTGTGTTAGGCTTCACTCTTCTCATGAGAAAAAGTATACATGGATGTCTAATTGCCAATCAGTACAAAAGTTGATTTTCCTGTGTCATTGTTTTGTGGTGCTTGTCTTATGTTGTTTATGTGTGTTAGGCCCCTTTCACACATAACCGAACCGTTCATCCGTTTTTCATCCATCCATCCATGCTCAGCCATCTCTCCATATTCTAATACCCTGCAATGCCCTTCAATACTCTGCAATACCCCACAATACTCCGCAATACCCCACAATACTCTGCAATACCCCACAATACTCTGCAATGCTCTGCAATACCCCACAATACTCTGCAATACCCCACAATAATCTGAAATACCCCACAATACTCTGCAATACCCCGCAATACCCCACACTACTCAGCAATACTCCGCAATACTCTGCAATACCCTGCAATACCCTGCAATACTCCGCAATACTCCGCAATATCCCACAATACTCTGCAATACTCCGCAATACTCCGCAATACTCTGCAATATCCCACAATACTCCACAATACTCCGCAATACCCCACAATACTCTGCAATACTCCACAATACCCTGCAATTCCCCACAATACCCCGCAATACTCTGTAATATCCCGCAATACCCCACAATACTCTGCAGTAACCCACAATACTCTGCAATACTCTGCACTACTCTGCAATACCCTGCAATACCCCGCAATACTCTGCAATACTCTGCAATACTCTGCAATACCCCAAAATACTCTGCAATACTCCGCAATACTCTGCAATACCCCACAATACTCTGCAATACCCTGCAATACCCCGCAATACTCTGCAATACTCTGCAATACCCCAAGATACTCTGCAATACTCCGCAATACTCTGCAATACCCCACAATACTCTGCAATACCCTGCAATGCTCTGCAATACTATGCAATACTCCGCAATACCCCGCAATACTCTGCAATACCCCGCAATACTCCACAATACTCTGCAATACCCCACAATACTCTGCAATACCCCGCAATACCCTGCAATACCGCACAATACCCTGCCATACTCTGCAATACCCTGCCATTCCCAGCCATACCCAGCCATACTGCAATACCCAGCCATACTCTGCAATACCCAGCCATTCTGTGCAATACTCAGTGATACCCAGCCATACTCTGCCATACTAAGTCATACTCGGCGATACCCTGCAATACCCTGCCATGCTCAGCCATACCCAGCCATACTCTGCCATACCCAGTCATACTCAGCGATACCCTGCAATACCCTGCCATGCTCAGCCATACCCAGCCATGCGCAGCCATACTCGGCTGTACTCGGCCTCTGTATGTGGTCAGGCTGTGGAAGTCTCATACGTGGTATCGCCGTACTCAGGAGGAGTAGGAAAATCTATTTTGGGGTGTCACTTTTGGTATGTACATGCTATGTGTTAGAAATATTGTATAAATGGACAACTTTGTGTTAAAAAAAAATGCGTTTTAACCACTTCCCGCCCGCCGGCCGTCATATGACGTCCTTGAATTTGTGCGGGGATATCTGAAAGATGCCTGCAACTACAGGCTTTATTCAGATATCCGCTTTTTCAGCCGGCGATTTCCTACACCATAAGAATGATCATAGCGGCTGTTCCACTGCTTGATCGTTCTTACGGGAGGCTAGAAGGGACGTCCCTCCCCTCCGGTGCTTTTACCGACTCACCGCTACGATCGAAGCCAGGATCATTTTTTTTTTTGTGATTTCAGGCTTCCCAGCCTAGAGGTGAGATGTGGGGTCTTATTGACCCCATATCTCACTGTAAAGAGGACCTGTCATGCCATATTCCTATTACAAGGGATGTTTACATTCCTTGTAATAGGAATAAAAGTGATCAAATTTTTTTTTTTTTCAAACTAAAATAAATAAAGTAAAATGAACAATAACAATTTTAAAGTGCCCCTGTCCGTGTGCTCGCATGCAGAAGCGAACGCATACGTAAGTCCCGCCCACATATGAAAACTGTTCAAACCACACATGTGTGGTATCGCTGCGAACGTTAGAGCAAGAGCAATCATTTTGGCCCTAGACCTCCTCTGTAACTCAAAACATGTAACCAGTAAAAAATTTTAAAACGTCGCCTATAGGGATTTTTGAGTAGTGAAGTTTGGCGCCATTCCACGAATGTGTGCAATTTTGAAGGGTGACATGTTAGGTATCTTATTAATCGGCGTAACTTCATCTTTCACATTATGCAAAAACATTGGGCTTGCTTTATTGTTTTGTTTTTTTAAAGCACAAAACTGTTTCTTTTCCCAAAAAAATGCATTCGAAAAATTTCTGCGCAAATACCGTGTGACATAAAAAGTTGCAACAACCGCCATTGTATTCTCCAGGGTCTTTACTAAAAAAAATATATAATGTTTTGGGGTTCTATGTAATTTTCTAGCAAATAAATGATGATTTTTACATGTAGGAGAGAAATGTCAGAAGTGGCCTGGGAGCTCCAGAACGCCTGAAGGTGCTCCGTGCACGTTGGGCCTCTGTATGTGGTCACGCTGTGTAAAAGTCTCACACATGTGGAATCACCGTACTCGGGAGTAATAGCAGAATGTGTTTTGGGGTGTAATTTGTGATATGCATTTGCTGTGTGTGAGAAATAACCTGCTAATATGACAATTTTGTGAAAAAAAGAAAAAAAAATCTTGATTTTGCAAAGAATTGTGGGAAAAAATGACAACTTCAAAAAAACTCACCATGCCTCTTACTAAATACCTTGGAATGTCTTCTTTCCAAAAAGGGGTCATTTGGGGGGTATTTGTGCTTTTCTGGCATGTTAGGGTCTTCAGAAATTAGATAGGCCATCAGTAATTCAGGTGTGATCAATTTTCAGATATTGGCACCATAGCTTGTGGACTCTATAACTTCCACAAAGACCAAATAATATACAATTTGTACTTATTTTTACCAAAGATATGTAGCAGTATAAATTTTG
Organism: Lithobates clamitans; assembly: GCA_037952925.1. Taxonomy (NCBI): domain Eukaryota; kingdom Metazoa; phylum Chordata; class Amphibia; order Anura; family Ranidae; genus Lithobates; species Lithobates clamitans. The sequence continues at coordinate 721,619 of JBBGZY010001281.1, read as the reverse complement.
ACCAACATTTTCGAAGAAAAATTACTAATTTGCTAAATTTTATAACAGAAACAAAGAAATTCATTTTTTAACCGAATTTTCAGTCTTTTTTCTTTTATAGCGCAAAAAAATAAAAAACCCAATGGTGATTAAATAACACCAAAAGAAAGCTCTATTTGTGTGAAAAAAGGACAAAAATTTCATATGGGTACAGTGTTGTATGGCTGAGTAATTGTCATTCAAAATGTGAGAGCACCGAAAGCTGAAAATTAGTCTGGTTAGGAAGGGGGTTTAAGTGCCCAGTAGGCAAGTGGTTAATACATCCACCAATATATGGATATATAAGGTGTATATATATCGTGCATATGTAATAAAAAATACTACAGATCATAACTAATAGAATGCCCAGCATTACATCACTGAGTTATACATTTTTTTTAAAAAAATAGTAAAAAAAAATATATATATAGCCCCCCCTGAACATCAGATGCATGATGTTTACAAAAACCAAGTATAAATGACAGGTACATTGATTGAAAAAGGGGGGCATAGGAATATGGCAACCACCTACTGTGGCGATCCATTTCCACATTTATGAAAAGCGCAATAATAAATGTAAAAATAAATGATTAAAAATCATCTCCTTTCAACGATTGTTGAGAAAACACTGAAGATCAAACTCTTTGTTTAGATCCCCCAGTGATAAAGATCCTAATTGATGTATCCACCAGGATTCACGTTTGCTAATTTCTTTAATATAATTGCACCTTCTCCAGTGGTATTGAGGGGCCTCTATCCCCCAAAATAGCACCCCTTCCGGATTCTTATTGTGTTTATCCCTAAAGTGGATAGATAAATGGTGTTTGTCAAATCCATTTCTTATATTGCTTACATGTTCTTCCATTCTGACCTGTAAAAGCTCTTTTCGTTCTACTGACATAAATTAAGTTGGTAATAATCCTTATTCTATAAATTGTAATCCAATACTAAGCAAGTCTCATTACCAGATTTAATTTTCCTACCTGCAGTGTCCTCCAATAACCTTTCTCTATCCATGTCCCTAATTTTTATCTTTTCTCTCTCCAGAAAGTTAGCATCATATCCCTTGTCCCTAAACATCTTAGTTAATATATCTGTTTGTTTATCAAAATCTCCAACCCTTGTGCATTTTCTTTTTATCCGCATGTATTGTCCCCTGGGGATGTTGAAAATCCAGGGCCTGTGGTGGCAGCTCAACAAGGGAATGTAAGAATTACGATCTGTCTCCTTAAAGTATGTTATAGTCTCCATACCGTATCGAGTGTTCCTAATCTCTAAATCCAAGAAGTGTATCTTTTGATCACTCATTTCCCATGTAAGGCTTATATTATGGTCATTTTGATTCAATTTTGTTAACAAAGATTCCACATCATTAGTTTCCCCCTCCCAAACGATGATCAGATCATCAATAATGCGGTTGTACAAAAGGATTCTGGGGTCTGGATTCAATAAGATACCTTCTTTTTCCCACTTTGCCATGTACAAGTTAGCCATGCCAGGTGCAAACTTGGCCCCCATTGCTACCCCCCTTATTTGCAAAAAATAAACATTACTGTACCAAAATTAGTTATGCGTTAAACAAAATTTTAGACATTTCAGAATAAACTTTCATTCCTTTCATGCAAACTTCTGGCTCCTTTTTAATGCCCACTTGACTGCTTGTACAGCCCCACCATGGTTAGTTATTAGGGAGTTATTTCATGAGGGGTGCTTGGAGGCCAGTAGTCTTTACTGCAGGAGTGCTTTGGACTGGCTATGAGGGGAGGTTGGGGGCCAGTAGTCTTTTCGGCAGGTGTGCGTTGGACTGGCTATGAGGGGAGGTTGGAGGCCAGTAGTCTTTTCTGCAAGTATGCGTTGGACCGGCTATGAGGGGAGGTTGGAGGCCAGTAGTCTTTTCTGCAGGTATGCGTTGGACTGGCTATTAGGCAAGGTTGGAGGCCAGTTGTCTTTTCTGCAGGTGTGTGTTGGACCGGTAATGAGGGGAGGTTGGAGGCCAGTAGTCCTTTTTGCAGGTGTGCATTGGACCAGCTATGAGGGGAGGTTGAAGGCTGGTAGTCTTTTGTAAAGGCTTGTGCTTGTCCGGCTATGAGGGAAGTGTGGAGGCCAGTAATCTTTTTTGCAGGTGTATGTTGGATTGTATATATCTAATAAACCAAACCCTTATTTTAAGAGTTAGTCATTCTTCATTGGAATCAAGACACCCCAAACAAAGAACATTTTACATTTGGCAACCCAGAAAGCGTGTGAAAATACAAAAAGCCACATAGAACCTACAGGGCAGATTTGCTCTGATTCATGGTTTCAGAAGGACAGGCAAGGCTTCCTCTGAAGTTCCCATTGTAAAGCCAGCTGGATCTCGGACATTGCAGTTGAATTGTTTTGTTTGATTTCTAGTAATGAATAAAAGATATGTTTTATGGCATGGAACCAATGTAGTATGGTACCAAATAGGGGGAAGATGGAGGAATTATAATTGTACATTTTTTTTAGGAAGTTTTTTTTTACATTTTTATTAGTTTAATTATTTTTGTTTTATTTTGTGTGACAAAAAATGAGTTAATCCCCAGCTAGGGCAAACTGAGACCATAGCTTTGTCTGGGCCTTAAAATAACAGGGAGTTATTTCATGAAGGGAAGGTTGGAGGCCGATAGTCTTTTCTGCAGGCATGTTTTGGACTGGCTATGAGGGGAGGTTGGAGGCTGGTAAACTTTTCTGCAGGCATGTGTGGACTGGCTATGGGGGGGGGGGGGGGGGGGGTTGGGGGCTGGTAGTCTTTTTTGCAGCCGTACTTTGGACTGGCTAGTTCAGTAAATCTCAACCTGATAGTAACCTCTATGGTTATGAATGGCAGTGAATGGCAGTGATTCCTACTGATCTACTAACATCCAGCTGGATTGGCAGGTTAGCTATATCCAGCAGACCCAGTGGTCTCCAGGCTCAGTAGTCATCTAGCAGTGATGAGGGCAATTATTTCCTGGTGGCCTTGCAGGCTGTGGTGTCCTCAAGTACAGTCTTTGGTCCATGAACCCCCTATTCTCCTTCCTGACATTTTAGACCTTACACAGCGAGGCCAAGTGTATTCTCCAAATTCAGCATAGTTAGATCTAGCTGCTGGAAGACCAAGAGGTGGAGGCTCACCTAGGGGTCTCACCTTCAGTACTTGAAACCCTGTTGAAGCCAGAGCACCTCCTACAAACTTCATGTATACAAAAACACGGGAAACCTTGCAGAATTTTAAAGCTGTAGTAAACCGCAGGTGATTACAAAAAAAACTAAAATCCCTACAAGGCAATGTCATAATGTGCTAGTATGTATCACATTCTAGCACATTATGACAGACTTACCTTAGAACAAAGCCTTCCAGCGTCTCCAGCTGAGATGGCTGACATCTTCCCCAAGTCTTCTTTATGGGTTAGCGGCCTCCGGCTACATAAGTGGCCGGGGGGCACGATGATGTCACTCCTGCATGGGAGCCACCGTTTCTGGCAGGTCTCTGAAGGCCCGCCACGGTAAGCTGGACCTTTAGAGCGCATATGCTGGTGATGTCATCGGCTGCATGCACGCTGAATATCTTCTAAACTGTGCAAGTTTAGGAGATATTCACAGTACCTAGAGGTAAGCCTTATTATAGGCTTGCCTGTAGGTACAAGTGGTAGTACATTGTTTACTACCACTTTGAGGATTAAATCTTCTGTTCCCTGCTGTAAAGATTGAGATGTATGCAAGTAAACTGAGATATGGGATTAAGTTGTAGTTGAGTTTAGGTCATGTCCTTACTTCCTGGGATCCAGTAACCATCGTACATCTTGGTAAACCAATTCCGAAAGACGTGTACAGATTGTTCTCCCCCCGGAACTTCTCCCCCCGGCAGTGCAAATAGTGCTGGACATGTTGTCCCACTCTGCCATTTTTTTAATAAAATGCACACACAGGGGCACACAGGATTAGGAAACACAGAAGATTATATATAATGTAAAATTCTCTTTTAGCAGCAGGAGTGGAGGGGCAGACACTGTCACTAGATGACAGGCAGTAAGCGGAGGGGGGAGAAGAAAAGGGCGAGCCGAGAGGAGAGCTGTGGATGACAGAGGCACGTAAACTAACCATGGTGTCAGGGCTCAGCAGCCATGATAAACAGTGGTCAGTTTACAGGGGGGAGGGCAGAACCAGGCAGTATCAGCCAGGAATTTTAGGTGATACAGGGGGCCAAATAACACAGCACAAGTACTGTGCTGTATAACATGCTTTAAAGTTACAGGATCTATTATTTTTGTAACATTTACAGAATTCAACCTTTCTTAACTAATGACACCAACAAAGCAACCTATTCACTCCCTGTTTTTCTCCCGCCTTGAGAACTGCAACTGCCTTCTAAGACAGGATAGCCTACTTAAAGGTCTATCTTTACACAGGCTATACCCCTTCAGTGTATCATGAATGCTGCTGCTGCTAGACTTATACACCTTACTAACCGATCTGTGACTGCTGCCCCTATCTTCTAATCCTTTTATTGGATTCCAATAGCCCAGCATATAAAAATCGAAATTCTAACCAAAACACACAAAGCCATCCATAACACTGTCCCCAGCTACATCACCAACCTCATCTTGAAATATGGCCCAAATCATCCACACCACTCTTCCCAAGACATTTTGCTCTCTAGCTCCCTTGTCCCTTCAGTGCTTGCTTTTGGGACTTTTCCAGAACCTCTCCCATCCTCTGGAACTTCCTACCCCAGCATGTCCAGTAAGCTCCTACCCTGTCCTGATCCTTGAAAACCCATTTATTCAGGGAAGCCTACCCCACCTCCACCTAAAAACTGTACTTTGGTGGCCTCCATCAGATCATACCCTGCAGCTGTTACCTTTTGTAGCATCTCCCCCTTACTTTAGATTATAAGCTCCATGACCCTCCTTTTCCTTCTGTACTGAACTATCTTGTAATTGTACTGTCTCTCTTTATATTGTAAAGCGCTGAGCAAACTGTTGGCACTATATAAATCCTGCATAATAATATTAATAATAATTTTGTGTTCAGCAGTAGGGATAACATTAGCTAAACTTATTGTCCAGGGCCATATTGTGGTTCTGTGCCCACTGGGCACAATTTTGTCCAACTTAGTAGGATTTTAGATCTTTATGGCCATACACTGTAAAACATCTCACATTGTCAAAATAAAAAATGCAGAGAAATGTTAGTTATAATTACTAGTGAATAACAGGAAAAGTCATCTGAAATATGTCATTTGCAAATATATACTTCTTAATAAAAAGGTGTTACAGTGTTACAAAATTATGTTTAAAGGGGAATAATTATTCTAAGCCACCACTGGGAGGCACTGTCTACATGCAATATGACATCTATGATGCCTAACTTATGAAGATCATTGCCTTGATGGATTAAAAAGTTTTCTTCGTGATTTTTTGGAATACATATGAATAAATTCAAAATATTTTATTTTCCTGTGAATAATGTGAAGATTTTAAAATGTTACAAATACATATATGAATCCTGAATATTTAAAGCATCTCCACAGTTTAAAAAAAAAATCTGTAATATAGGACAATGAAAAAAGGTGTCTATGTTGCTCCATATTTTCTGCACAAGCTATTGTTTTGATCAACTGTACACATACAGTAACTATGCTGAAGAAACACATTTGTGTCTATGGCTTGTCTAACATAACCCAGTGAGTGTAGTGTTTGACACAATCGTAGACACCAGATTGCTTGCTTTATTCTCTAGTAGGAATGAGCTTCGAGTTCGAGTCCAACCCATGTTTGACTCTAAGATCGCCTGTTTGACCGTTCGTCGAATTGCGAACGTTATGGGCCGTTAATTCGGTTGGCGCGTCACGGCCCATAATTCACTGCGACATCACAGTGCATTGCTGGCTGATGATTGGCCAAGCATGCACTATGACCCGCATGCTTGGCCAATCACAGCGCTGTCTGTACAGAGAGCCGTAATTGGCCAAAGCCAAAGTGGCTTTGGCCAATTATGGCTCAGGGGGTTTAGCACACGCCCCACACTATATAAGGCTGTCTGCGTGGCGGCCTTGTGTAGTATGTTGCAGCGGAGCGAAATAGACAGAGAGACAGTGTAATTTGATTTAAGTTAGATAGAGTAGGCAGGCGAGTCAGTTAGCTACACTTACAGTGTATTGTGTATATATATGCATCCTAGGTTTTGTTTGTGTGTGTATATATATATATATATATATATATATATATATATATATATATATACACTGTATTCAATTTAGCTAGATCCGTTCCTGTTTATTCTCTTCGTACTGACAGGCAGGCGGGTGTTTTTACAGTATTTACAGTTAGTGTACTGTGTCCTTTGCACAGTGTGCACCTAAAGCTACCTGAAGAAAATTGCTGGTGTTCTTCTGATCCTATTAGTACCACAGGCAGGCAGCTACAGTATTTACAGTTAGTGTACTGTGTCCTCTGCACAGTGTGCACCTAAAGCTACCTGAAGAAAATTGGTGGTGTTCTTCTGATCCTATTAGTACCACAGGCAGGCAGCTGCAGTATTTACAGTTAGTGTACTGTGTCCTCTGCACAGTGTGCACCTAAAGCTACCTGAAGACAATTGCTGGTGTTCTCATACTAATAATACTACAGGCAGGCAGTTGATTCTGCTAGCTGCAGTATCAGTATATATATATACATCCCAGCTTTGTGCAGCTACATCTCACTGCAGGCCATTAGTATGTCTGGAAGGCCAACACGGAGAGGCAAACAGTCACAAGCCAATAAAAGAGGGCAAGCAGGCTCTGTGTCTAGAGGCAACAGTGCTGGTCGTGGAGACGGTGAATCCTCATCAGCACGTGGCCATGGGACACGCGTGTCCTTCTTTTCGGCAGCTGGCCGTGTTGAGCCGCAGAAGATTTGGTAGAGTGGATGACCAAGCCGTCCTCATCCTCCTCATCCTCTCTCACCCAGGCTCAGGGTACTTTATCTGGCAAAGCAATTGCCAACGCAGTCTCTTCCCTCGGCTCAATGGCATCAGTCACTCCTTAACTAGCCCCACCATGTCCTCCTGAGGAGTCCCCCGAACTGTTTGACCACAGTGTTGGGTACATGCTTCAGGAGGATGCCCAGCGTTTTGAATGCTCCGATGATGGTACCCAGCTAGAGGAAGGCAGTAACGTGAGCCCAGAGAGAGGGGGTGCCCAAGAAGGACAGCAATCTGACAGTCATGTTCCCCCAGCTGCAGCATACTGCCAGGTTTGCTCCATTGATGAGGAGGGAGGGGATATTGAGGTCACTGACTCTACGTGGGTGCCTGATAGGAGAGAGGAGGAGGAGGCACATCTCCAAGGAGGCAGGATGCCCTCCAGGGGACAGCTTAAGGGCAGCACACCGACTGCATCACACCGCAGAGCTCCGCATGTGCAGGGCGCTGCTGTCTCTGCATGTTATTCCAAAAGTTCTTTGGTGTGGGCCTTTTTTGAGACAAGTGCATCAGATCCCACCGCTGCTATTTGCAACATATGTCTCAAGCGTATCTCGCATGGCCAAAACATCACCCGCTTGGGCAACACATGCTTGACCAGACATATGTCGACCTGCCATGCAGTTCATTGGCAAGCGTACCTAAAAGACCCACACTAAAGAACAAAGCGGACCTCTCCTTGCTCCTCATCAGCTGGGATCCCCAACCCCACTATACCGTCAGTCCTTAGGTGTGTCACAGCCAAGTATTTGCGGGCAACCTGCTATCAGTACACCAACGTCAGATTGTACCAGGCAAATTTCCCTGCCCCAGCTGCTGCACCGCCGAAAGAAGTTCACTCCCAGCCATCCACATGCCCAGCGGTTGAATGCTAGCTTGGCTAAATTGCTAGCACTTCAACTGCTGCCTTTTCAGTTGGTCGGCCAAACACCACTTTTTCTCACTGAAGGCGATTCCGGCTCTCTACCGGCATGTGGAAGGCAATGTCTTGGCCTCGCTGGACAGGGCGGTCAGCGGTAAGCTGCATTTTACCACTGACTCATGGTCCAGCAGGAATGGACAGGGACGTTACCTATCTTTCACTGCGCACTGGGTGACTCTTCTGGCAGCTGGGAAGGATGCAAGAGAGGGTTCAGTAGTGTTGTTCCGCCACCACGCCTCCAAAATTCTACTAGTGGTGATACTGCCACACCTCTCTCCTCCACCCCCTCCTCTTCTTCTTCCTCCATGGCCTCTTCCTGTGCTGATTTGTCCTCGGAACCAGCGATGCTCCGTAGGCGTTCAAGGGGCTACGCAAGCACGCAGGCAAAAAGATGCCATGCGGTGTGTAACGAGCCCCTGCTCACTCGGTTCCACTCTCCCGACACTCCTCTGCGGCTATAGAATCAGACTGCAGATCGCAACATCTGATGGTTCGGTCATACTATGCTCCGGGACTAAAACTACAGCTATGTGCCGTTCTAATCCAGTTGTGTAGCTCAGAACAAACACCAGGCAGGCTGTATGTAAGTTCAACCAGGAATCTCTTTATATTGACAGGAATACAGTCTCTTTTATACAGTAAAAGAGGAGGTGCAGACCTCCTGCTCATATTACTCTAACAATACACCTGTAACCTAATTAACCTAATTAACATGAGCTAGTTTACTAACCCCTTTAGACAGCCTAGATGACTCAGACATGACCTTTAGGCCAGACTGGCCGTCTTGTAGCTCAGAAAACCCAATCAACATTATCACTATAGCAGAGTTAATTAACACAAACAACAATGGGGATCTAATGACTCTTAGATCCCATACTAGAGACTTATTTATAATACACATTCTAGCAGGCAACAGACAGACAGGTGGCTGGAATTTACATCAGCATCTCCTAACAGTATCTGTCCCAGAATTATGACTCAGCCACTATTTCTAATATGGCAAATCCAGGGTCCCCAGACTCTGTATGTCCTGGGGGACCAGGACCCGAATCTAAAGTAATACCACCTCAAGGGTCCCCAGGCATACAGCTCACAAAGAGCACAATTCCCCCAAATGCCAGGGCCCACGATCGATCGGCAAGAGGCTAGCATTCAGTCCCCTCCAAAACTCTCTCCCGGCTAGGTCTGTCACACGGTGCTTGAGCTGGTGTGCTTGGGGGACAGAAGCCACATTGGGGCAGAGATTCTGTCAGCTCTGCAGGGGCAGGTTCAGAGGTGATTGACGCCACGCCAGCTTAAGCCAGGTATGGTGGTTTGCGACAATGGCACCAACCTCCTCCCGCCCCTCCGACAGGCACAACTGACCCATGTGCCCTGTTTGGCTCACATCCTTAACTTGATGGTGCAGCGGTTCTTGGGCAGGTACCCGGGCTTACAGGATGTGCTGAGGCAGGCCAGGAAAGTCTGTGTGCATTTCCGCAGGTCATATAATGCCAGTGCTCGGCTGGCTGAACTCCAAAAAGAATTTAACCTGCCCAAGAACCGCCTAATCTGTGACATGCCCACCAGGTGGAACTCAATGTTGGCCATGCTTCAGTGGCTGCACATGCAGCAGAAGGCCATCAACGAGTACCTATGCGACTATGGCACCAGGACAGGGTCAGGGGACCTTGTTTTTTTTCCCCACGCCAGTGGGCTATGATCAGGGATGCATGCACTGTCCTGTCACCATTTGAGGAGGCCACGAGGATGGTGAGCAGTGACTGTGCATGCATCAGTGACACTGTCCCTCTTGTCCACCTGTTGGAGCACACGCTGCGTGGAATAATGGACAGGGCACTTGAGGCAGAACAGAGGGAGGAAGAGGAGGACTTCCTTACCTCTCAAGGCCCCCTTTATCCAGACAGTGTTCCTGCGTGCCCGCCAATCACACAGGAAAAGGAGGAGGAGGAGGATTGTGTCAACATGGAGGTGGAGCCTGGCACTCAGCATCAGCAGCAGTCTTCAAGGAATCATTTACAGTCTGAAGAAACCCATGGACTTGACCAAAATAGACTAGCTTTCCTGGATCTTGAACTCTTTTGGGTTGGTAAGGAGATACATGCAAAAAACTACACTAAACCGACAGCTGGGAACTCGTTTATCCACTACAACAGCTGTCACCACCCCTATGGCTAAATAATGTACCTAAGAGCCAGTTCTGCCGGCTAAAAAAGAACTGTACCTTGAGTGAGGACTATGACATCCAGGGTGAAATTTTAAAAGAGAAATTTCTTGATAAAGGCTTTCCTGCTAATCTTGTAGAAACAGCCTATCTGCAATATGAAAATACATCTTCTATAGAAAATTCTCTCCCACGTTCCAATATTCAGAAGAATAACTTATGTTTCATTACTCAATTCCATTCCCGACACAAACAGATGGAAAATATTGTGAGGAAACACTGGCCTCTATTACTGCAAGATGAGCATCTTCTTTCTGCCCTGCCAAATAGACCCCAATTTGCCTATAGAAAGGCACCTAATATAAGAAGCAAGGTAGCGCCCAGTAAACTTAAGGCAACACCTCTGCCTCCGGGTCACCACATACCCACTTTTTTAGTGATTTCTGGGATGTACCAATGCTGCAAGCCTCCTTGCAAAACTTGCCACTTTGTGACACATGGCCAGAAAGACTTTCATGTAAAAGGCAAAACTTATCAGATAAAGGGCTTTCACACCTGCTCCTCTGACCATGTTGTATATTGCCTCACATGCCCCTGCGGTTTGTTTTACGAAGGACGCGCCATCCGGTCATTGCGTAAACGCTTTGGCAAACATCGCCGTTTTATCACAGGTGGATTGGACAACCATAGTGTTCCTAAACACTATTTCCAATTCCATGATAAATCCACGAACGGCCTCAGGGTATGGGTCATTGAGGCAATGCCTAGAGACCTTCCCCCAGCTGAACGTTACAGAAGACTCTGCCATTGAGAAATGTATTGGATCTTTTTTTAAATGTTTTGGCCCCTGGAGGGTTAAACAAGGACTTTGAAGTTAGTGCTATACTCTGATATTACACCTTTCCTTTTTTTTTTTATGCTTAGTGTCGACATCTATTTATGTTATCATCCCATACATACATGCTTGTATATGCTTATTTACGCTTGTGCGAGCACAAACAAAGTTTATATCACAAAAATCTCTATACACATGCCCCTTTTTTACAAGTTTCAACTTTATATTTAGGCTGTTATATGTGAGTGCACGCTTGGATATAACTCATAAGCCTGTACAACGCATAGGTTTATGCATATCCACGCCTTTTTACTGATTGCCATATGCTTTGCTTTAACCTTGCCTCTAAATCTTTTTATTTTAATTTCTTAAGGTTGATTACTTATGCTGTCATTGCCCTCTTTTACACACCAAATCTTTTCTCAGAACACTATATATATTGTTTAATCATTTTTAATTATTTTTAAATCATTTAAAAAAAAATGTTTTTATTGTTACTGCTCATTATGTCTATTTCCTGTTGTTTATTGCTGCACCCGCCCATAGCCAGCCCACCGCCAGTATATATACTACATCCAGTTACTGTTATGGTCATAGGTTGATAAAGGAACGACGGGAGGGTTCCGAAACGCGTCCCTTTCTTATGACGTCACATCCCCCCTTCGGCTCTGTGCTGTGGCCCAGGCTGGTTACAGAGTCTCTCAGTATATGACATCACTTCTGGGTCCGTCTCCTCTCCTCGCCGACGACGCCGGCATCCACAGCGTTCCAGCGTCTCATCCTGCTGCAGACTGTGACAGATCCAGTGAGTCATACATCCATCATCCTGAAGACTTTCCTCCACCGTGACCCCTTCCAATGCAGCCGTTCACCATTTTCATGATGTGCCTGGTTTATTCTTCTATCTTGTAAGTGCTTTTAAACCCAGTTGGGACATTAAAAACAGCTCTTCTTCTACACTTAGAGGCGCCTTTTGTTTGTTCATGGACTTGTACGTGGCTGGGAGGAGGTGGCTGCGGATCATGTCAACCTTAGTGACCCAGAGGACTCTGGACCGAATGCCTCAGCAAACCTACGCTGCATGGCCTCCCTGATCCTGCAAAGCCTGCGGAAGGATCCTTGTATTCGTGGTATCAAGGGGAGGGATCATTACTGGCTGGCAACCCTCCTTGATCCACGTTACAAGGGTAAGGTTGCAGACCTTATCTTGCCGTCGCAGAGGGAGCAGAGGATGAAACATCTTCGGGAGGCCTTGCAGAAAGGTTTGTGCAATGCGTTTCCAGAGCCTGGGAGGTTACAATTTCCTGGTCCTCCTGGACAACGTGTTGCTGATGCTTCGGTCAGTCACAGAAGGAGTGGTGGAGAAGGTGGCCGTCTGACCGATGCGTTCAGACAATTTTTTAGTCCGCAGCCCCAAGGTCTGATCGGTTCCAGCAACCATCGCCAGCGTCTTATTCACATGGTGCAGGATTAGCTAGGAGCAAGATCAGACTTGGACACCTTTCCCACCGAAAATCCTCTGGGTTACTGGGTCTTGAGGATGGATCTCTGGCCAGAGCTTGCACAGTATGCAATTGAGCTACTGGCCTGTCCTGCATCCAGCGTTCTTTCAGAACGCACATTCAGTGCTGCTGGAGGCTTTGTAACCGATCACAGGGTGCGCCTGTCCACCAAATCGGTCGATCGGCTGACCTTCATAAAAATGAATCAGTCTTGGATCACCAGCTACCAAGCACCTGATGCTGATGTAACCTATTGATTTTCTTTTTAATGTGAGATCCCTTCAAGACTGCCTATGCTGATGCTGAGTGACAATCCTCTTCCTCCTCAATTTTCACGCTGATAGCTTGTAAGAACATTTTTGGTTCTGGGCACTGCCTCCAGTAGCCAAGGCCCAATTTTTCTGCCCCTGTTTAACAGGGAAGTGTAATTACAATTTTTCATGCAATACTTTGCAGCGGAGCTCATTCTTGCGCTCCAATTAGAGTATCTGTGAGGGGTTGCAGTGTTGTGGCACCAGCACCAGTGCCCAAGGCCCAATTTTTCAGCCCCTGTTTGACAGGGGCCTGTAATTACAATTTTTGATGCAATACTTTGCAGCAGGGCTCATTCCTGCACTCCAACTTTAGCATCTGTGAGGGGTTGCAGTGTTGTGGCACCAGTGCCTAAGGCCCAATTTTTCTGCCCCTGTTCAACAGGGACATGTAATTACAATTCTTGATCTAATATTTCACAGCAGGGCCCATTCCTGCACCCACCAAGAGTAACTGTGATGGCTCACAGTGTTGTGGCAACACCACCACCAAAGGCCCAATTTTTCTGCCCCTGTTCAACAGGTGCATGTAATTACAATTCTTGATATAATATTTCACAGCAGGGCCCGTTCCAGCGCCCAAGAGTAACTGTGAGGACTTACAGTGTTGTGGCACCAGCACCACCACCACCAAAGGCCCAATTTTTCTACCACTGTTCAACAATGGCATGTAATTACAATTCTTGTTCTAATATTTCACAGCAGGGCCCATTCCTGCGCCCACCAAGAGTAACTGTGAGGGCTTACAGTGTTGTAGCAACACCAACACCTAAGGCCCCAATTTCTGCAGAGTATATAGGGCAGTCCCCTACTTTCAAAAATCCAACTTACTAATGACTCCTACTTGCAAATGGAAGGAGACAACAGGAAGTGAGATGAAATCTACCTCTAGGAAGGGAAATTCTCTCCTGTAAGAGTTAATATGGGAAAAACGTGTCTCCTCTTGACTGATGCTTTATCACCAATCCTTGTTTCAACAAAAACCCCAAATTTTCAAAAAACATTTGTCATTGGGACAGAAAGTAAGGTGAAATATTCTGAAGAGGTGCACAGACAGCAAAACAAATGTTACAAGGGTGATAACCCTTCCCTATGTTTTCCAAAAAGCTTAAAAATAGATTTTTTGGCTGGAGCTAAACACGTTAAAAATGTACCAGTTCAAAATTACAAACAGATTCTACTTAACAACAAACCTACATTCCCTGTCTTGTTTGCACCGCCTGTATACTGCTGTTCAGAGTATATAGGGCCTGGGGGCACCACGCCTTTCCTTTTTTTTGTAATGATCCCTACCCATGCCGTTTGTCTCACTGATTTTCATTCATATTGCCGGGACCTGACATTACATTAAAGCCGCAAGCAGTTTTAAATGACTTTTATTCCTTTAAAAATGTCATTTTGTGCAGGGACTGTTCTAAGCATGGGAAACACGCAACACTTTACAGGCATACTATAGACACCCCCCAGGTACGATATTTAAAGGAATATTTCACTTTTTTTTCACTTTAAGCAACATTAAAATCACTGCTCCTGAAAAAACTGCAGTTTTTAAAACTTTTTTTTGCATTGATACATGTCCCCTGGGGCAGGACCCGGGTCCCCAAACCCTTTTTAGGACAATAACTTGCATATTAGCCTTTCAAATTAGCACTTTTGATTTTGAACGTTCGAGTCTCATAGACTTGAATGGGGTTCTAAAGTTTGTGCGAATTTTCGGTCCGTTTGCAGGTTCTGGTGCAAACCCAACTAGGGGTTGTTCGGCTCATCCCTATTCTCTAGGAAAGACTTGAGGGACAAACTGAAAGGAACTGTTCAAATGTTGAGCTGGGCAGCATATGGGTGGCTTGTTTCTATAGGATATATTGCATAGCTTTTCCATTAGGGCCTATGGTAAAAAGGCTGTGCATGTGCAATACTGCATAGGACTGCCAGCTGAGAGGAGGATCAGAGTGCTGCTTGGCATAGGATTCAGGCCCCAGAGCAGGTTGTACTCTCATCTAAAGTGAGTACAATTTGTATAGTTAACGTGGTAAAATGGAGGAAGGTCAATTAAAGAGGTCGTAAACGCTGAAAAAAACCCCCAAAAATAACAGTCAAACCTGCAAGACAAAGGCATAATGAGCTAGTATGACCAATCCTAGTTGGGGATTGGTCAGGGCTCCCAGATACACCCCATGCCACTCCAATCCTCTCTCCCCACCTCTTTCCAGAACCTTCTGTAAACCAGAGGGAGGTGCCAGAGAGATGAAGCCACATGTCAGTCACCTGCTGCTGCTCTCAAACCACTCCCAGCCCCCAGATCAAAAACAAATGGGCCTAGCTTCCAGCTAGGACTGCCTAAATTTACCTGCACTGGCTGTAACGAAAAAAAAAAACTACCTCTCGCAACCTAAGGTAGAGGGCATACCTCCCAACATTTTGAGATGGGAATGAAGGACACCTACTAGCAAATGTATGTAGGCATAGGACATTCCCCCTGCCACAACCCCTTAAAGGAGAATTAACAAAAAAAAGGTTAATTGAATCCACAAGTGCTTTTTTTTACCACTACTATTCCATTATATTGGCTTTTAAAATGTACAAATGCAGCAATTTAGAATTTGGATAAAATGTTTAGCACAGGAAATCACTTTTTGAAAGATAAAAAGTGCATTTTATATACAACTATATAGATCAGACCAAAATGAGGGACAAATGAGGAGGAAAGAGGAACAGAGGGACATTGCTTCAAATCAGGGACAGTCCCTCAAAACCAGGGACAGTTGGGAGCTATGAGAGGGTGCTACACTAGAGCCAAAGAGTAAAAAAAAAACAGAAAAAAAGAAAACACCCATAAAACAAAAGGATATAAAACTGTTTCTATATACAATAATGCCTAATGGAGCAATTGCTTCCCTGGATTGTCATATGCACCATCCAGGTCACCCTGACATAGCATGCATATACTGTACATTTTCCATTGCTACCTCCTGCGCCCCCCCCCCCTTACTAAAAGAGTGTTTTTAAAACTAGAGGAACACAATCGTAGAGGAGCATCGAACACCATGTAGCTGCTTGATTTCTTTCTGCATCATGTATACCTAGGCTAATACTCCCACAAGGTATTATAATAGGTTTCTCATATTTTAGCAGTTTCTGATTTCATCAGCAAAGTATTCATGTTAGAGCTGGGGCACGTCAAGTGTTTGTTGATTTCCACTTATCTTTTACCTCACTGTACTATGAGTAATTGTAACGTGACTAATTGTCTATTTTGTTATATGTCTTGTTAGGGTTGGTATCAATAAGGTGTTAAGGTGAGTAGGTGGGTGTTAGTGCTTGTGTTTTTTTTCTGGAACCTGTCAAATACCGCCAAGTATATTATTATTAACCCTGGAAGCATCAGCTTAAAAATACAGAAATTTTCACAAAAAAAGGTAATTTTATTTATTTTGATATCACTCTATATAAGATAGAAACATATAAGGGTGATGGGAGCTATAGACCAAGTAGTCCATCAAGGCTTTTTTAATTATTTTTATGATTATAGATCTATTGTTTGCCCCAAGCATGTTAAAATGAATTTACTGTTGACTGCCTCACAAACTCTCTTAGAAGTTTATTCCAAGCATCAACTACTCTTTCTGCTAGCTTGAGGCCATGTCCCCTTGTTCTTGATCTGAGCTTCGTATTGAAAATAATGCCCTCCTGAACCTTATTCACACCTTTAATGTGGTTGTAAAGGCAAAATGTTTTTTTTTTTACCTTAACCACTTACGTCCTGGAAGGATTTACCCCCTTAATGACCAGGCCATTTTTTTGCGATTCGACACTGCATGGCTTTAACTGACAATTGCGCGGATGTGCGATGCTGTGCCCAAACAAAATTTTATGTCCCTTTTTCCCCACAAATAAAGCTTTCTTTTGGTGGCATTTGATCACCTCTGCAGTTTTTATTTTTTGCTCTATAAACAAAAAAAGACCAACAATTTTCAAAAAAAATATTTTTTTTACTTTTTGCTATAATAAATATCCAAAAAAAATTAAATTTCTTCATCACTTTAGGCCAATATGTAGTTTTCTACATATATTTGGTACGCAATAACAGTATAATGATTGGTTTGCACAAAAGTTATAGAGGTTGATTTACTAAAACTGGAGAGTGCAAAATCTGGTGCAGCTGTGCATAGAAACCAATCAGCTTCCAGGTTATTTCTTGTCTAAGCCTAATTGAACAAGTTGAACTTAGAAGCTGATTGGCTACTATGCACAGATGCACCAGATTTTGCACTCCCCAATTTTAGTGAATCAACCCCACAGTGTCTACACAATAGGGGATACATTTATGGCATTTTTATTATTATTATTTTTTTTACTGGTAATGGCGGTGATCAGCGATTTTTAGCGAGACTGCGACATTGTGGTGGACAGATAGGACACTTTTGACACTTTTTTAGGACCAGTGACATTATTACAGTGATCAGAGCTAAAAATAGCCACTGATCACTGTATACAGTGGGGACGGAAAGTATTCAGACCCCCTTAAATTTTTCACTCTTTGTTATATTGCAGCCATTTGCTAAAATCATTTAAGTTCATCTTTTTTTCCTCATTAATGTACACACAGCACCCCATATTGACAGAAAAACACAGAATTGTTGACATTTTTGCTGATTTATTAAAAAAGAAAAACTGAAATATCACATGGTCCTAAGTATTCAGACCCTTTGCTCAGTATTTAGTAGAAGCACCCTTTTGATCTAATACAGCCATGAGTCTTTTTGGGAAAGATGCAACAAGTTTTTCACACCTGGATTTGGGGATCCTCTGCCATTCCTCCTTGCAGATCCTCTCCAGTTCTGTCAGGTTGGATGGTAAACGTTGGTGGACAGCCATTTTTAGGTCTCTCCAGAGATGCTCAATTGGGTTTAAGTCAGGGCTCTGGCTGGACCATTCAAGAACAGTAACAGAGTTGTTGTGAAGCCACTCCTTCGTTATTTTAGCTGTGTGCTTAGGGTCATTGTCTTGTTCGAAGGTAAACCTTCGGCCCAGTCTGAGGTCCTGAGCACTCTGGAGAAGGTTTTCATCCAGGATATCCCTGTACTTGGCCGCATTTATCTTTCCCTCGATTGCAACCAGTCGTCCTGTCCCTGCAGCTGAAAAACAACCCCACAGCATAATGCTGCCACCACAATGCTTCACTGCTGGGACTGTATTGGACAGATGATGAGCAGTGCCTGGTTTTCTCCACACATACAGCTTAGAATTAAGGCCAAAAAGTTATATCTTGGTCTCATCAGCCCAGATAATCTTATTTCTCACCATCTTGAAGGCCTTCAGGTGTTTTTTTTTAGCAAACTCCATGCAGGCTTTTATGTGTCTTGCACTGAGGAGAGGCTTCCGTCGGACCACTCTGCCATAGAGCCCTGACTGGTGGAGGGCTGCAGTGATGGTTGACTTTCTACAACTTTCTCCCATCTCCCGACTGCATCTCTGGAGCTCAGCCACAGTGATCTTTGGGTTCTTCTTTACCTCTCTCACCAAGGCTCTTCTCCCCCGATAGCTCAGTTTGGCCGGACGGCCAGCTCTAGGAAGGGTTCTGGTCGTCCCAAACGTCTTCCATTTAAGGATTATGGAGGCCGCTGTGCTCTTAGGAACCTTAAGTGCAGCAGAAATTTTTTGGAACCTTGGCCAGATCTGTGCCTTGCCACAATTCTGTCTCTGAGCTCTTCAGGCAGTTCCTTTGACCTCATGATTCTCATTTGCTCTAACATGCATTATAAGCTGTAAGGTCTTATATAGACAGGCGTGTGGCTTTCCTAATCAAGTCCAATCAGTATAATCAAATACAGCTGGACTCAAATGAAGGTGTAGAACTATCTCAAGGATGATCAGAAGAAATTGACAACACCTGAATTAAATATATGAGTGTCTGAAGGGTCTGAATACTTAGGACCATGTGATATTTCAGTTTTTCTTCTTTAATAAATCTGCAAAAATGTCAACAATACTGTGTTTTTCTGTCAATATGGGGTGTTGTGTGTACATTAACCACTTGCCTACTGGGCACTTAAACCCCCCTCCTGCCCAGACCAATTTTCAGCTTTCAGCGCTCTCACACTTTGAATTACAATTACTCAGTCATGTAATACTGTACCCAAATGAATTTTTTGTCTTTTTTTATACAAATAGAGCTTTCTTTTGGTGGTATTTGATCACGTGTAAAAAAGGAGACCCAAATTGGGTAAAAGCTGCGCTTAGGTTAATAAAAGGAAAAAGAAAAAAGCTGCCAGCACCCTGAAAAAATCCTGTATCTGACTTCCAAAAGTATAATAAACAATAAAGTGCAGCGCTAATATGTGAAAAAATACAATTGAGTTCCACCAAGTGACATATAAAACAATTAGTGACAAAACATATTGCAAATACAAGTACAAAGCAAAACTAAAATCACAAGTGTATGTGAAAAAATCCAAAAGTTCTTGGTAAGTCCACAAATAAATATAAAGAACACCCGTCCAAGAGAGGTAGTGATGAAAGGTGCCTAGATATGATCCACCAAAACGTGTATGAGTAGAGTCTGCTTACCAGACGGCGATGACTGCTATGATGGCAGTCTCGCCCAGCATAGGGATTATGGTCTCCCAAAACCCAAGGTGCAATGCGGGATCGGTGGTTCTAATACTCTCAGTCCCTTTTTAGTGAATCCTGAGGTCCAAAAGGCTGCTGCACAGGCTTTCTGTTATACAGGTCCAGATCTTGAGTGTCAGGATGGCTTCAGCTACGCCTAGCTGAGGCTGGAACTGGTATGAGATTTTAGCTGCTCCTACTCTCATCCACTGGCTCTCTCCTGTCCTTCCTTCTGCCCAGGAGCAAAGCCCCCCAGCACAGGGATCCCCTCCAGGCAACAGGACCCTGGACTCTGCTCTCTCACTGCCAGGCTCCTGAAAATTTATGGCCTATTTCCCCACCTTCTGGGCCTTGCAAGGCCCAGAAGGTGGGGAAATAGGCCATAAATTTTCAGGAGCCTGGCAGTGAGAGAGCAGAGTCCAGGGTCCTGTTGCCTGGAGGGGATCCCTGTGCTGGGGGGCTTTGCTCCTGGGCAGAAGGAAGGACAGGAGAGAGCCAGTGGATGAGAGTAGGAGCAGCTAAAATCTCATACCAGTTCCAGCCTCAGCTAGGCGTAGCTGAAGCCATCCTGACACTCAAGATCTGGACCTGTATAACAGAAAGCCTGTGCAGCAGCCTTTTGGACCTCAGGATTCACTAAAAAGGGACTGAGAGTATTAGAACCACCGATCCCGCATTGCACCTTGGGTTTTGGGAGACCATAATCCCTATGCTGGGCGAGACTGCCATCATAGCAGTCATCGCCGTCTGGTAAGCAGACTCTACTCATACACGTTTTGGTGGATCATATCTAGGCACCTTTCATCACTACCTCTCTTGGACGGGTGTTCTTTATATTTATTTGTGGACTTACCAAGAACTTTTGGATTTTTTCACATACACTTGTGATTTTAGTTTTGCTTTGTACTTGTATTTGCAATATGTTTTGTCACTAATTGTTTTATATGTCACTTGGTGGAACTCAATTGTATTTTTTCACATATTAGCGCTGCACTTTATTGTTTATTATGGTATTTGATCACCTCTGGGTTTTTTATTTTTTGCGCTATAAATGAAAACATTTTTCTTAGTTTCTGTGATAAAATTTTTCTTCATAAATTTTGGCCACAATTTATACTGCTACATATCTTTGGTAAATATAACCCAAATTAGTGGATAATCCCTTTTTTGAAAGTAGACATTCCAAGGTATTTAGTAAGATGCATGGTGAGCTTTTTGATGTTGTCATTTTTCCCCACAATTCTTTGCAAAATGAAGATTCCCCCCCACAAAATTGTCATTGCAATAGGTTATTTCTCTCACATGGCATGTATATACCACAAATGTCACCCCAAAATACATTTTGCTACTCCTATTACGATACCACATGTGTGGGACTTTTTCACAACCTGGCCACATAGAGAGGCCCAACATGCAGGGAGCATCGTCAGGGGTTCTAGGAGCATAAATTACACATCTAACTTGTTGACTACCTATTACATTTTTGAAGGCCCTGGAGCACCAGGACAATGACACGTGACACTGACGTGGCACTGATGATAGATGGCACTGATATGTGGCACTGATGACACTGATACGTGGCACTGATAACACTGATGTGGCACTGATGACAGATGGCACTAATACGTGGCACTGATGACAGATGGCACTAATACGTGGCACTGATGACACATGACACTGATGACAGATGGCACTGATACGTGGCACTGATGACAGATGGCACTAATACGTGGCACTGATGACAGATGGCACTAATACGTGGCACTGATGACACATGACACTTATGACAGATGGCACTGATATGTGGCACTGATGACACATTACACTGATGACAGATGCCACTGATACGTGGCACTGATGACACGTGACACTGATAACAGATGGCACGTGACACTGACAGGTGGCACTGATGACAGATGGCATTAATATGTGGCACTGATGAGATGGCGCTGATGACGGATGGCACTAATATGTGGCACTGATGACAGATGGCAATTATACGTGACACTGGGGACAGATGGCAGTGGGGACAGATGACAGTGGGGACAGATAGCAGTGGGGACAGATGACAGTGGGGACAGATGGCACTGACGTCACTTTTTTTCGTTTTTTTTTTTACTCACGCTGCAGCGGGTCACTCTCCCTCCTCACACGCTGTCTCTGTGTGAGGAGGGAGAGCCGGCAATGAGAGATGATCTGATATGTTTACATATATCAGATCATCCCCCATTGGCACCGCCGATCGCACTGAAAACGGCCGCTATAATTGGCCGTTCACAGCGATCTGTGACTGCCTGTGTCCAAGGGACACAGCCAGCACAGAACTTCCCTGATGCAAGCCCGCAGGAGTGTGCATCGCGGAAGTAAACAGGAAGACGTCCAGGGACGGCCTCCCGGCAATTAGCGTCCATGCTGCAGCCATCTTTCGGCTATAGCGTGGGCGCGAAGTGGTTAATGAGGAAAAAAAATGAACTTAAATGATTTTAGCAAATGGCTGCAATATAATAAAGTGGGAAAAATTTAAGCTAGTCTTAATACTTTCCGTCCCCACTGTAAATGACATTGGCAGGGAAGGGGTTAACACTAGGGGGGATCAAGGGGTTAAGTGTTCCCTAGGGGGTGTTTCTAACTGGGGGAGGAGGGGACTGACTGGGAGTTGAGAGAGATCGCTCTTCCTGATCACTAGGAACAGACGATCTCTCTCTACTCCCCTGACAGAATGGGGATCTGTTTGTTTACATTGACAGATCCGTTCTGGCCCTCTGTGTCGGCTTACATCGCGCATAGGTTCTGGAAATGCGCCGCACGCGTGCCTGCTATAGCCGTTAAAGGGACCGCTGTACTAGTATGGCGATTCACGCAGCCGAGTCAACCTGCCGCAGTGTAACTGCGGCGGCTGGATGGCAAGCAGTTAATGCAATCCTGTGCTGCTATTTTAACCACTTCCCTCCCAGCCAATGTATATATAAGGCCAGGCGTGTGTTCCAGTTCCAGGAGGACGTCAGTGGATGTCCTCTTGCTCCTGCACCTTGTGCGTGCCCCCTGGGGTGCACAACAGGGAGATCTGTGACTGCTGTGTCCATTGGACACAGCGGATTTTAGTGCTCGGTATCGATCACTAGAGATCACATGATTACAAGTAAACAACAGTCACAAATGGATTTCATTCATGACAGCATTTCTTACTATTGCGATCTTTGGGATTGAGCAGAGTGATGACATAGTATAGGCCCAGTCATAGAGGTCCTATACCATGTGATCTTAATAGTAAATTATTCATGAAAGTCATTCATGACAGGTAAAACAATTGCTTTTGCTGTGATCATCACTGTTATAAGCAATCATAGTGTAAAAAAAAGTCAGTGTCCCTAATCACCGCCACTTACTCATAGTTTCCCTAATCACTGCCGCACCAGTCGCAGTGCCCTTGATCACCGCCACACCAGTTGCAGTGTACCTGATCACCGCCACACTAGTTACAGTATTCCTTATCACTGCCAAATCAATCACAGTGTCCCTGATCACCACCACACCAGTCATTGTCTCAACATAAGGACTTGTTCACATATGTGATCCTCTCTGAAGAGCCATCCATGTTCAGATCGCTCTTCAGTGAACATCTTACAGACAACGAGGAGGCATACCACCTGCTTTAAATCTTTGGACCCCACACAGGCAACCCCAATCACTTGAATAGGTCACGATTGGTGAGGTATAATTACTTCCACAGCTGCGAAGCAAAGCTTCACAGCCACAGTAGGTTTACACCCCCAGCCTCTGCCTATGTAGCTAATGGGGGTAGCAGTTGTGGGATGGTAAAACCGCAGCTCAACTCCAAGGTTTTATTGCCCCCCCCCCCCAAGTGTGAACAAGCCTTATTGGTGCAGTCAGTCACAGTTCTCCTATCACCACCACACCAGCCACAGTGTTGCCAGACCAGTGTAGCTAGAATCAGCTTTCCGGATTTGCCTGTTTATTGACCACATTTCTGCCTGATGCCTGGACCAAGCTTTTGCCCTTATGTTGACCATGTCTCTGCCATCGTAATACTCAGGAATAACAGAATGGGTTTTGGGTTGTAATTCTAAGTATGCCCATGCTTTATGTTTGCTGCCTCTCCCCAGAAAAAAAACAAAAAAACACCAGCCGCCACTGGCTGTTTAAAAATAAGAAATAACTTGTTAAAATGACAACTTTGTGAAAAAAAGTAATTTCTTAGTTTCCATAAAATTCTGACAAAAAAAAATGGCAACTTCAAAAAGCTCATCATGCCTCTTACTAAATATGTTGGACTGTCTACTTTCCAAAAAGGGGTCATTCTGGAGTATTTGTACTGTCCTGGCATTTTAGGGCCTCAAGAAATGAGATAGGCAGTCAGTACTTCAGGAATGTTCAATTTTCAAATATATATATATATATACCATAGTTTTTAGACTCTATAAGGCTGCTTTCACACGGGGGCGGTGGGGGCGCCGGCGGTAAAACAGCGCTATTTTTAGCGCTGCTTTACCGTCATTTTTGCGGTGGTATTCGGCCGCTAGCGGTGCAGTTTTAACCCCCGCTGGCGGCCGAAAAAGGGTTAAAACTGTTCGCATAGCGCGGCTATAGCCGCGCTATAGCCACACTGCACCATTGATTTCAATGGGCAGGAGCGGTTTAGGAGCGGTGAATACACCGCTCCTTCATCGCTACAAAGATGCGGGTTGCAGGAGTTTTTTTCTTCTCCTGCCAGCGCACCGCTTCAGTGTGAAGGGCTTTCACACTGAACAAACAGTAGCGGCTGTTTTGGGTCGGTTTGCAGGCGGTATTTTTAGCGCAATAACGCCTGCAAACCGCCCCAGTGTGAAAGGGCTCTAACTTTCACACAGACTAAATAATATACATTAATTTGGATTATTTTTACCAAAGAAATGTAGCAGAATAAATTTAGGCCTAATACAATAATAATACAGAATACAATGTCCTTTCTTTATAAAGATTATTTATTTACAAAATTTGTAACAGAAAGTTACTTGTACTTTTTTTGTTATATTTCAATTTATATAGCAAACAATTTAAATGATATTTGGGTACAGTGTTGCATGATTGAGTAATTGTCATTCAAAGTGTGATTGTGCTGAAAACCTAAAAATGGCCTGGGCAGGAAGGAGGGGAAAGTGCTCAGTATTGAGGTGTTTAAATATGCAACATACCGTATATCTAAAGAAAAGACATTGGTTACAATAAGTCCTAAGCTATATGGGAGCATGTTTAGGTAAAATAGTTGTGGTTGTAAAGCCTTAAGGATTTTCACCTTAATGCATTATATGCATTAAGATAAAAAAAACCTTCTGTGTTGCAGCTCCCCCCAGACCCTCCCCTTTTTCTTACCTGAGCCTGATCCAATCCAATGATGTGCATGAATGCAGTGGCTCTCCTCATTGGACAGATTATTAGCAGCAGGAGCCATTGGCTCCCGCTGCTGTCAATCAAAATCTGTGACATGGGAGTGGGGGGCGGGCCCGAGTCCCACTGTCTGTGTGAATGGACGCAGCAGCGGGACTCGGGAGCTACCCCACACAAGTGCCTCCATGGAAAGTGGCTGGAAAGAGGAGGGGTCTAGAACGCCAGCGGGGGACCCCAGAAATAAAGGATCGGGGCTGCTCTGTGCAAAATCATTGCACAGAGCAGGTAAGTATAGGCATGTTTTATTATTATTATTTTGTTTAAATCAAACCTTTACAACCCCTTTAAGTAAACTAGATGATTCACCAAAGATTTAAATTTGCTAGGGCCTGTAATTATCTGCATGATTCAACATAATGGTTTTAGTAAGATCATAGTAAGATCATAAAAATCTTTTCTTTTCGTTTCTGTGGTTGCAGACTATTATTATAAGGGGTTCCTACCAGCCCTGTTGAACATTTTATTTATTTTGTATACTGGATAATGCATAAAGATGTGCTGTAAACACAATGTATGCTGGCACACTCAAAGCTCTTAGGTAGACAGGAACTAAGTCAATGACTAGACAGGAAGATCTCGCTATTGGAGTATTCAAGATATAGGACTTAAATATCACCTTTGGTTAGACTGACATTTTAAATTGAATTCTATTGCTACATAGGAACAGAACACTACTGGCAGCAGGGTGAAGATGGATTACCAAGATTACAGTATACAGTTGAGCTCCCTTGTACCTGACTCTTCACTCTTTAACTCTGAGAAAACTTTTAACCCTAGCCTCATAAAAATACAATATTATGGAAATGAATTATGGCACAAAATGTTTGCACTGAAATTACATACTAGTTATATAGTTAGTCTGGTTAAAAAAAGACACAAGTCCATCTAGTTCAACCAACAAGAAGGTTGAAATAGATGGTCTTTACTAAGACCCCTTTCACACTGGGTCCTTTTGCAGGCGCTATTGCGCTAAAAATAGCGCCTGCAAACCGACCTAAAACAGCCGCTGCTTTGTCTCCAATGTGAAAGCCACGAAGGCTTTCACACTGGAGCGGTGCGCTAGCGGAACGGTAAAAAAAAATCCTGCTAGCAACATCTTTGGAGCGGTGTGTATACTGCTCCTCCACCACTCCTGCCTATTGAAATCAATAGGGCACCGCGGCTATACTGCCGGCAAAGCGCCTCAGCAGACGCGCTTTGCGGCGGTCTTTAACCCTTTCTCGGCCGATAGCGGGGGTAAAACCGCCCCGCTAGCGGCCGAATAGCGCCGCAAATCCGGCGGTAAAGCGCCGCTAAAAATAGCAGCGCTTTACCACCGACGCACCTACCGCCCCAGTGTGAAAGGGGCCTAAGACTTGGCATAGTCCTAGTAGTTCAAGACAAATGTTACTTACAAATGCTTGGCAGTTACAGAGATGGTGGGAGTTCTCAGAATGGTAGAATGGGTTAACAGACTAACAATATATAATTGGTATTTTTTGTAGCCTGTCATGCCACAAACATGCAATTTTGTTCTACAACCAGCAAAAGCCCTTCTATTTAGAGCAAAAAGTGCTGCAGAAAGCCCACAATATTAATTGGGACTGCTGTAAGAAAGGCACGTCGATGCCAAGTCTCTCACTATGTCCACAACACCACTATGGTTATCTTGACTGTTGCCCAGCAAACAAGCACCCCATCTGTTATTAGAAGATGATGACATTCCTCAACATGGTGTTCTGAACTGGAGCAGAGTTGTAAGCCTTGTAGCAGACATATTCTTTTATAAAGAATTGACATCCTCTGTAGTAATATCAGTCATGACTGGCTCTATGCATCTAAATGCAATCTAAACATTTAATCCTAAATTATAACTTAAAACTTTCCTGGGACTCACGCTTGGCCACAATTAGACCAAGACTGCTGCACTAAATAGTACCTGAATACTGGGCCACATTTACTCTAAAGAATATTAATAATGTGCTGTCTCAAAAAGCAATGTGTGTTCTGCCCTCACTATACGTGGCTGAGGCATAATTAGACAGACATCTAACTCTCCTCCCTTAAAGGGGTTGTAAACCCTCGCCGTTTTTCACCTTAATGAATTCTATACATTAAGGTGGAAAAACCTTCATTACTGCAGCAGCGCCCCCGAGCCCCCCTTATACTCACTTGAGCCCCGAAATTCGCACGACGGGAATGAGCACACCAGCTCCGGCTGGTGTCTCGTGTCCTGATTGGATAGATTGATAGCAGGGCAACCATTGGCTCCCGCTGCTGTCAATCAAATCCAATGATGCGGGTGCCAGGGGGCGGGGCCAAGTCCGGCATTCGTGTCTATGGATGCAAATGCTGGACTTGAGAGCGCGCCCACAAGGTAACCCCCTCAGGAGAGCGCTTATCCTAGGGGGTTATCTGATGCAGGGAGGAGCTGCGAGAGCCACAGGGGGACCCCAGAAGAGGATGTTCGGGGCCACTCTGTGCAAAACGAGCTGCACAGTGGAGGTAAGTATGACATGTTTGTTATTTAAAAGAAAAAAAAATGGTCCTTTACAATCACTTTAAAAACTCATTGAGGCAGGCGCAAGGTCCTTTTTTCAACTTTTATTGCAGGGAAGTTAGAGTAAAACTAAAATAAAAGAAATAACATACAATCAGTATACACAATATACAAAAATATACAGTCCTAACACACTAGTCTAACTAGGGAAAGGGGTTATTAACATACCGGCAATGTTTCCGTTAAGCTGACATTAGAATTGCAGCTGAATAGGTGTGGAGTCCTCTGGAGAAGATACATGGATGAAGATGGAGGGGGCTGTCTCTTAGACCCCATGGACAAGCCCACAGGAATTATGGGAAGCTACGGTGGCTTTTAAGCACAATCTGCCTATCTTCAGTAAATTATTTACAGATACTAAGTATGTAAAAGAGCAACTAGATGGCGATATTACAATTTACTTTACATACCATTAGCATATTCAACACTTGCTGAAGGCATGACACTCCCTGTCTGGTATCCCATGGATACCAACTATGGTGGTCCCTCTGGGGAGAGTAGTATAATCAGTTCGGACACAGGTCTGAGGAAAAGTTTAGGCTTGTCTTGCCTAATGATCTTAACCTCAACTTTTTCTGCGCTTGGAAACACTTGGGTTATCAGGCCCAAGGGTCATTGGTTCCTCTTCGACTGAGAGTCTTTCCCGAGAACAATGGTGCCAGGTTCCAAGTTAGGTTTGCTGTTTTCAAAGGGATCGAGTTTCTTTAGAAGACAGTCTTTTGGATCATTCTTGTGTTTTTGAAGGCATTCTTGTGTTGGTGCATAAGTCTCTTGTTGGACACAATGGATGATAACATTTTTTGCCTGTGTGAGCTCATCCACTGTGCATGCCTTGCAACAATAGTGCCAACCTTTGCAATGTCTTGATCCTGTAGGCCGGGCTTTAAAAGATCTGGATATGCAAATTAAGTAGGCTATAGCGCTGTGTACAGACTTCCAAGTGGAGAATCTATGAAAGTGCTTGGATCCCAACAATTTGTTAGCAACTGTTGTGTGTAGCGCAGAAACCTGAGGGCGGATTTCTGCATCAGATTCAGGCTCCATCAGTACATATGTGAGTTTTCAGGAGTGCTAGGTGCTGGTTTGTACAGGAAGGGTGATCCTGTTGTCAGGTCACCCTGAGGCTAGGTGACAAATGCACTCTGTAGGAGTCAGAAGTACACCGCTAGGTAGTGGACCCTAGGACTGACTGCTGCGGATTGAACCCTGGGAGGTTCAGGAAGCAGGTCTACTGGATCACTGACACAGATCCCACTGGGAGCTAGAGCATAGTTTCCCCAGGGCGCGGAGTCTAAGAGCCAGCAGGTGTTCACCAGAGCCTTTAGTGGTAAGGATGGACTGCACTGCAGTCTGGCTCCAGGTCGCAGCCCCCAGGGTCTCACAGCTCACGCTCACGGTAGACTACAGGAGAAGAGGAAGGAGGCAGCAGGCTGGAACAACAAGGAAAGTAAGGGACAAGCCAAGGTCGGGGCCACAAGCAGACAAGGACAACAGAGTTCACGCCAAGGTTCAGGGTCACAGGCAAACAGGGATGGTCGGGGACACGCCAAAGGTCAGGGTTACGAGCAGACAGGAATAGTAAAGAACAGGCCAAAGTCGGTAACTGGAATCAGATGTAGGAAACACAGCAAGTACACATGAAAGCTAACACACAATGGTTGATAAGCAATGCTGGCTTGCAGTGTACAGGTTAATATAGGGTTCCCTGATAGGGCCTGGGGTGGGGCCATGCTTAGAGGAGATGTTATAAAACCAGTCAGGTGAGATGTAGCTGGTCTTTAGAGATGAACACATGGAGACAGGTAGGCTGACAGAGAAACTCTATTGCATAACCATGACACCTGTGAGCCATGTAGTATCTCTAAGGCGGGATGCTGGCACAGCCCTTGTAGCCTGATCTGCTGGGTTATGATCAGTTGAGACAATGCCACTGAGTAGGCTGTGTCGACTTCCTGGTCCTCAGGACTCTGTTGTGTACATAGACAAAGAATCTCCTGCTCTGTTTGTAAATGTAGCCCAGCACTACCTTGCTGTCCATATAAAACTCGTCCTTAAGTTCTACATCTATATCAGATGTAATCAGTTCTGCTAGCTCCACTGCTAGAACAGCAGCACAAAGTTCTATACTTGGAATGATGGTCTCAGGACATGGTGCTAGCTTGGCCTTATCCATTAAAAATCCAATATGGACTTGACCTTTGGTGACCACTGACTTAAGGTAGGCTACCGCAGCTATTGCCTTTACTGAAGCATCACAGAATACACATAGTTTTCTGTACTGAACTTCTGCAGGGTAAATGTGAGCATATGGCCTATGGATGTGTTGTATGTGTAAGTTGAATAATGCCTTTAAAGAGTTTCTCCATGTTACCCATAATGTCTCTTTCTCAAGAGGAAGTGGAGAATCCCAATCACATGTGTCTGCAGTAAGCTCTCTGAGCAGCATCTTACCTTGGATGGTCACTGGTGCTGCAAACCCGAGTGGGTGATACAGACTGTTTATTGTAGACAAGACACCTCGCCATGTGAAAGGCTTTGGCTCCTGGTCGACCTGGAAGGTGAAGGTGTCAGACTTGAGATCCCAATTGAGTCCTAGGCTGTGCTGCATGGGTAGCGAGTCTGTTGCCAAGTCTAGGTCTTTCAACTGACTGGCGTGATCTTGAGAGGGGAAGGCCTCCATGACAGCCTTGCTGTTTGAAGCAATCTTATGCAACCTAAGGTTTGAATAGGCAAGTGTGGTTTAGGTCCTCTTAAGTAGACTGATTTCAGCCTCAGGCGATAGAAGTGACAAGACCATCATCTACTTAAAAGCCTCTCTCAATGAACTGTCTAAAATCTTGCCCATAGTCTTTTTCACCTTCTTGGGCAGATAGCTTAAGTCCATTGATAGCAACAGCAGGAGATGGGCTATTGCCAAAAACGTGCACTTTCACTTTCATGCGGTATTCTATAACATCGTTATATTCCTTGCAGAATCTGATGAGAATGCTAAGAAGTGTGCTGTTGAGATCTGGTCCTTTTAAAAGGACATCGTTGAGAGAGATTCCTTTGTACTGGGAGCTGGAGTCAAATACTATGCATATTTTCCCTGACTTCTTGGGGTGGTAAACACCAAAGATAGGTAGGTACTAGCACTCTTCTTTCTCTTTCAGTGGTGGGGCCACCTCTGCATGGCTGTCTTCAAACATCTTACTCATGTACGAGAAGAAATGCTCTTTAATTTCTGGTTTCCTTTGAAAATTGCGCCTGAGAGAAGAAAAGCATTTTAGAGCCTGTAGTCTGTTGTTAGGAAGACACGGTCTCTGTGTTTTGAAAGGCAAGGGTGCTACCCAGTTGTTTGCATAATTTTTGTAGAATCCCTGTTCCATTCTCTTCAAGAAGATATGATCTTCAATAGATAGGCCAATTTTGTGGTCTTCTTTTGTCTTTTGAAAAACTGAGCATCCCAACTGATCTTTGTCTTTATCGCAGGAAAAATTGCTAGCGTAAAGGTTGGAATGTATGACACTCACAGGTTTCTCTTTTATGATGAATCTGTTGGGGCAAGGTTGGAAAAGGGATGGACACCCATTCTCCAATGTCCTTGTAAAAAGAGAGTTCACACTGGTTGGTTTGTGAGCATTTCCTAGGCAAAAATCCCCTATAATGACCCATCCTAGGTCCAGCTTTTGAGTGTAAGGAGAGTTGTGGGGGCCATTGATTTGTTTTCTCATCTTGTGAACTCTGATGATATCTCTCTCAAGCAGGAGCGCTATCTGAGCCTGGGGATCAAGCCTAGGGATGGGGTGTGCTATGCTCTTTAGATGTCTGAGATGGAACGCCACTTCAGGTGTAGGGATCACCCCTCTTTCAGTTGGGAACTGATTGCACTCGATTAAGGTTGGCAAAGGCAGGGATGTTTGGCCGTCAATGGATTCGATTTGGTAACCAACCTTCTCCCGGTTTCTTCGCTCACACCCGTACAAATCTTGAGTGAGTATGAAGAGCTGGCTCCCTTGATTTTAAAGGTGTCGAAGAAGGCTGAGCTAGCATGTGATCTGTTGCTTTGATCGTCCAAGATTGCGTAGAGCTTTACTGCTTTTTGTCTGTGACCTATGGGGTAAAGTATGACAAGACAAATCTTAGAGCAGGATTTGCCAAAGAGACCTTCTCCACAGACTTGGGTGCACTGGGGTGTCACTACAGTAGGTACTGTGTCTCGCTGCTCCCCACCATGCTCTTCAGCCTGGTTTGAGGGGGTAAGAGTCCATGGCGCTGGCACGGGATGTAGAGCTGTGCTCTGTGCTGTCACACTCTGAACAGTTTATGCCCACTTTGCAGTTCTTTGCAAGGTGCAAAGTTGATGCACAGCACTTGAAGCAAATTCAATTTTCTTTGAGGAAGGTTTTGCGATCTTGGAGAGCTTTTTCTCTGAAACCTCTGCACTTTAGCAATGGGTGGGGTTTCTTGTGAAGGGAACACTCTCTGCTTGGGTTCTCTGTTGGTGATATGCTTGTTTTGTGTACTGCAACAGATATGTCTTTGAAATTGTGAGTTGAAGTAGGCTTACCTGTCCTAAGGTAAGTAGAGTCAGATGATGAGAAGTCAAAACTGGGATCATTTTTAGTCTTTTTTTTTTTTTAGTGCTTGTTGGTGAACAAAGTCCACAAAGAAAGAGGATGGTGGGAAAGGGACGTTATGCTTTTGCTTGTAGTGGGAGCCTCATGTAACCCACATTTCTTGAAGGCTATAAGGCAGTTTTTGCATGGGGTTAACACAATGGGCTGTATCTAGAAAAGCAAAGCCTGGCAAATCTCCTTCTGCCTTGGCTAATTGGAGCTCTGTCACCAGGTCACTTAACTCTCTCAGCTTCTGGAAGCCTTTGTTAGGAATTTTAGGGGGGTCCTCTATTCTTTTAAAGAGTGAATTTTCTGTGGCTTCTGGGGAAACATAACACTCCTCAATTCTCTTCTATATCATGCTCAGTCCTTTGCTTGGATAGTTAACTTTGATGTCCCTGATTCTTCTTGCATGCTCTGCTGACTCAGTCCCCAGCCATTTGACTAAGAGATTGGCCTCCTCACTTGTAGATAGATCTAGATCTCTTATTGCATTTCTTAAGGATGAACACTATGCTCTATAGCTCTCAGGTTGGTCATTAAACCTTGTGAGTCCTTTTGTCAACATCTCACGCCATGCAAAGAACTTCAGAAAATCCAACATACCTTGGTCTTTGTGTGAGTAGTCTAGAGGTGCTTTGCTGTGCGGGGGACTTGGTGGGTATTTGCGGTCATCAGAAATGCTGTCGCTGTGATTCCTACCTTGCAACTCTTCCTTTCTGAAGTGGGTGACTGTATCATAGGGGTTTGATAGCTTGGGTGCAAATTGCAGTGAAGGCTGACCGAGTATGGGATTATTTTCTTGTTTAATGTAGAGTGTGTGGACGGTTAGGAGTCGACTCTGCTCTTAGAGCTGAATGCAGGCAGTCATCTGGATTAGCATGTTGCAGTACATAGTCTGAAGTACTCTGCGAAATGACATGATGATCAGGTTTAATTTCAAGTATGTTGCTGGGTCTCTCACTGGTGGGGTTGGTAAGATCCTCTAAGATGTCTGACCTAGCGACTGCTGCTGTTGCTTCCTTCTCTGCAGCCAATTTCTCTAACACAGCATCTCTTTTTCAGCAAAGGCAGCCTTTACTTTTGCAGCTTCTGCTTTTGCGCGGGCGATATTGACCAAGTCGCTACTCATTGACCTCTTTGAGCTCCTGGAGCTAACCGGGACTTGAGACCTTGTCTCTAATGGCTCTGATTTTTTCTCTGACATGATGTCTTGCAATGTGGAAGCTGTCAAAGGCTGCTGTTTCACTGGGCTTCTGTTTGGAGCCACCGTTTTACTGGCTTTCTTGGTGCAAGCCTGTTTGGAGCCGCCGTTTTACTGTTCTGCCCTCACTATACGTGGCTGAGGTATAATTAAACAGACAGCTAATTCTCCTCCCTTAACAACTCATTGAGGCAGGCGCAAGGTCCTTTTTTCAACTTTTATCGCAGGGTGGTTAGAGTAAAACTAAAATAAAAGAAATAACATACAATCAGTATACACAATATACATAATATACAGTCCTAATACACTAGTCTAACTAGGGAAAGGGGTTATAACCATACCGATGTTTCTGTTAGGCTGACTTTAGAATTGCAGCTGAATAGGTGTGGAGTCCTCTGGAGAAGACACATGGATGAAGATGGAAGATGGCTACTGGGGGCTGTCTCTTAGACCTCATGGACAAGCCCACAGGAATTATGAGAAGCTACGGTGGCTTTTAGGCAACAATCTGCCCATCTTCAGTAAATTATTTATAGATACTATGTATGTAAAAGAGCCACTAGATGGCGATATTACAATTTACTTTACATATCATTAGCATATTCAACAATTAAACAAAAGAACATAAACACTTGCTGAAGGCATGACAATGTGTGAATGTAAAAAAAACACGTAATACCCATCGATATCCTACTATACCAAAAATCCACTGCTACAGTATATGAAAATGCAAACTATTAAAGTGCAAATGATGTGCAAAATTTGTATAAACATTTCATATAAAGTTCAAAAAAGCCAAAAAAGAAATAAACGTGATAAAAAATCAGACAATTCATTCAAAAAGAGCAAAAATTCAAAGTCCATCCCAGTGCAAGAAAAGTGCTGTTGTGCTGAAAATAACTTTAAATAAAATGCTTCCGTGTCACCACTGCTCCTTAGGGCAAACAGGCTTCTTACCAGAATGGTGTGACATCAACACGCATGACCTGATCTACAGCCATTGCGACCATGCTCAGAAGAAACGTTTTGCCTATATACCAGTTTTACTCTGTAAGTGCAATACTTTCTTATTAAATAAACCTTTACAAACAAGATAGGGTCTGCAGGTTTGTTATTAAGTTGAATTTCTAAGTTGGAACAGGTACATTTTTTAAATGTAACTTCAGCCAAAAAAAATGTTTTTGTTTTTTGGATAGCATAGGGAATGGTTAACACCCCTGTATCATTTTTTTTGCTGTCCATGCCCCTGTTCAGAAGATTTCACCTCACTTTCTGTCCCTGTGAGAATTGGATTAAAAAAATTATGGGTTGTTGTAGAAATAAGGATTGGTGATAAAGCTTCAACGGAGACACCTTTTTCCCGTGATAACTCTTATGCCCCGTACACACGATCAGACATTGATCGGACATTCCGACAATAAAATCCATGGATTTTTTCCGACGGATGTTGGCTCAAACTTGTTTTGCATACACACGGTCGTGGTTTTCAGATCGTTTTCTGCTGTTCAGTTTATGCTTGTGGGTTTGTATCTGTTCTTCAGTGCGTGCAGCGAGTTACGCGTGACTCTTGTCATTGTGTTCTTGTTCGTTCGTTACTGTTTTTCAGGTCACTCTTCACAGGCCTTGCTGTTCTTCAGTGCGTTCTGTTACTTCGTTCTTAGCAGCCGACCTTTTTCTAGCCATTTTGCGTATACGTACTCCTCGTAGAGTTCGTGCTGTGCGGGGGCTTGGTGTTGGGGTCCTTACCTTGACACAAGTCCAGTCCATGAACACGGTGGGGAGGAGTTCATGGACCAAGAATTGGTTGCTCCAGTGTGACCAGTTCTGTCATATGCCTTTGCTCCGTGAGAATAATCCTGATGATTTCAGGAACTTTTCCCGGATGACGGACCCCGTATTTCACCGTTTGTTGGCTTTGCTGACCCCTTTTATTAGCAGGCAGGATACCTGCATGAGGCAAGCCATCACTCTGGAGCAGAGGCTCGTCGCCACCCTGCGGTACTTGGCGATGGGGAGAAGTCTGCAGGACTTGAAGTTCTCGACAGGCATCTCCCCTCAGGCTCTCGGGATCATTATCCCAGAGACCTGTTCTGCCATCATTCAGGTCCTGCAGAAGGAGTATATTAAGGTAAGATTTTTATCCTTTAACATCACATTTTATTGTATTTAATGTTTGATAATATATTGTATTTCTTTCCTCATTCCCTAATTACCATGATTGTAATATGCTGTGAATGTCCCCTTTGTCCTCATGCATGCTGGATTTTTATGTAATTATTTTTTTGTCCTTCATGCATATTTGCCTTCACTTACCTCCCCAGCATGGTCTCCTGGCCCTATATTCACCTCTTGTAGTCACTTAACAATGTATTTTATCAGCTCCATAGTAGTGCTTTACCCTAAATTCCCCCAAAAATGTTTTTAAATTTGATTGGTGCTTAAAATTCATGCAGAGTGCCAGAGGCTTTTTTTTGGGGGTCCCCAAATCATTTGAAACCCTCCCTCCCCCCAACTGCTAAGTCAGCTGATACCAATTCTCTATCTATCCTCAATCATCTATCTGCCGATTTTGCCAAACCCATACACACTATACCCATCTCTTTTGTGGTCAGATGTATGGATGAATTCCCCAAAGCATGTAGTGCAAGGGCCTGCCTGTATACTTTCAAATGGTACTGTTTAAAGTTTTTGTATCCTATTATTATCTTGATAGGTAATAGCATAATTTCCAAATGTGTTCAAATGTGTACAGTGTGTATTTATATCTTTGTATTATGACACTTCTTACCTGTCCAGTGGGCTGCCAATAGTGTAAGTAAGGAGGGGCTGTCCAAAGTAATACACATTATTTAGGCATTCATCTCTCAATGAAGTGGAGAGGGTTACCTGTCCAAGAGCCCCCCCCCCCAAAATGTTAGAAATGGCCCATGAGAGGGGGAGAGGGGGAATCTGATAGGTGTACCTTATACTTTGGTCTTTAAAAACTCCCTCAAATAAATGTTATCTTGATGTTGGCCAAGAATGTTTGTGTCTAATCTGCTTTCCCTGTTTATGTGCAAAATGACTAATTTTTGTTGTTTGACTCCACAGTTTCCTTCCACGCCACAGGAATGGCAGACTGTGGCCTCCCACTTTGCCCAGCGGTGGGACTTTCCTAACTGCGGAGGGGCAATTGATGGGAAACACATCCACATTGTCTCACCACCCAACTCGGGGTCATACTATTTCAACTATAAGGGGTTCAATAGTATTGTGATGTTGGCAGTGGTGTCGGATACTTACGAGTTCTTTTATGTGGACGTGGGGAAGAATGGCCGGATGTCGGATGGTGGATTCATCGCCCAGACGGAGTTCTACAGGCGTCTCCAGAATGGCAGCTTGGACTTGCCACCTCCAGAAGACAATGTGGAAGGACTCACATTCGTCTTCGTTGCGGATGAAGCATTTGCGCTGGGGGACCATCTTATGCGACCATTCCCGATGAGGACCCTCACCCCAGACCAGAGGGTTTTTAATTACCAGCTGGCCAGAGCCAGAAGAGTGGTGGAGAACACGTTTGGAATCATGGCCAGCCGGTTCCGCCTATTTCTTACACCCATACACATGGCGGTGTACAAACTGAATCATATCATCCTGGCGTGCTGTGTTCTACACAACTTTTTACGGCAACATTCTGCCAACTATGCTGGCTCAGTTGGACCTGAGGCCAGAATTCTAAATGAACCAACCCTGATGGCGCTTGAAAGTGGCTGTCCTGGCTTTCCCCCCCTGAATGCCCGTGATGTCCGTCTAAGATACCTTGAATACTTTGCGGGTAGGGGCGCTATCAATATGCCAGACAATGTCTGAAACCTGTTTCAAATAATAAAAAAATAACTACTAATATCTTTGGTGACATTTACTGCTTGTGTTTCTTTTAGCTGACCCTGACAGAAATGTGGTGAGTCCTGAAAATGGCATGATTGTGTAACATTACAAAGCACTGTTGTGTGTTATTTACTAAAGGCAAAGACATTTTGCACTACAAGTGCACTGGAAACTGCACTTGTAGTGCAAAGTGGATTTTCCCTTAGGAAATAACTCCCATTGTCACTAAAAACACCAATTAGAACACAACAAAAGTTTTGTAGCATTGAAACAATAATCCACACATTCTTGATTAACAATCTTTTTAATACCAGCACAATCACATGTGCATTTAGAAAAGGTTTTTAAAACAAACCAACATGTTTGTTATATAACAATTTTTGGGGTCACATTAGAAAAAGTAGCAATATCCATTTAAGATAAAACAGGCATGTTTAAAACCAACAAGAAATACACAAATCTTGAACTTACAAAGTTCACATTTGGTAGAACTTGAAGGCAATATCAGACATGAGTATTTACAAACTGTGTTTGATATTGCGTTCAGATGGGGTGAAGTCACCCCAGGAAAAGCCACATTTTGAAGATGCACACAAATTGCCGAATGTCAACATGTGCTACCTGCCATCATGGGGGATCAAGGGACATGTTTTGGGGGTGCAACCCCTTTCTCACAGCTACTTTATTATTGAGGAAGGGGTTGCACCCCCAAAACGTGTCCATTGATCTGCCATGGTGGCAGATAGCACATGTTGACACACTGTGTGCATCTTCAAAATTTGGCTTTTCGCAAATATGTCAAAAAATAGTATAAATTTTTAGCTCACAAAAAAACAAATGAATTTGGATTTGTTTTAAACTCTACCTAAAACATCAATGATGTTCTTCATTTTTTTTTGAACATCATTGATGTTTTTCAGGATGTTTTCCAAGTCCCTATTACACCCCATGATCTCCCCGATCAGGATCTGTGCACTTTCAGAGGTGAAATGCCCTGGATCCACAACATCACGATCACCTAAAAAGATAGAAACAAAAACACACCATGTATTATAAATATGCCGGCATCCA
Source organism: Lithobates clamitans (assembly GCA_037952925.1). Taxonomy (NCBI): domain Eukaryota; kingdom Metazoa; phylum Chordata; class Amphibia; order Anura; family Ranidae; genus Lithobates; species Lithobates clamitans. The sequence goes on along the minus strand of JBBGZY010001281.1, from coordinate 683,565 downwards.
TCTCTTAACTGAGCCTGTGGTCGCGGACACTCACCTGTTGTGGTGACAATTTCCATCACATCTCCTTCCTCCTCTTCCTCCTGTTGTCTTTGGTGGGTCTCCACTTCCTCATGAGGTGGGGGGTCTGTTGTCTCCTCGGATGAGGGGTGTCCTCTGAGTCTTTTATCCCCTATGTAAAAAAAAAATAGGTAGCACACAGATATTTGATGGCAGAAATAGGAATATGAAACATTGCTTGGAAGTGGGGTACAATTGTCTATTTTGGCAGAGTTCCAAGATTAAGATTTTTTTTTGCCTTTGTCAAGCTCGAATACTTACCTGTTTTGTACAAGCTTCACAGATGGAGACTATAGTATACACTGGAGCACCTGTGTGGGACCCCCTACTAAAAAGGGTGTTCTTGTGTCCCACACTAGTGCTCCAGCGTCCAGATGTGAAAACTGCTGCTGAGTGTCCTCTCCTTACCCAGAATCTCGTTTGCATTTCATTCTAGTTACAAACCCATCTACACAACCAAATTATTTTAAGAGAAGTAGGCCATAAAAATCTATTCAAATGCATATGGCGAAAAAAATGGTGTTTTCTATAGGCCGAAAGAACAATGTTTCATACGAACGAATAGTGTGCCCATGAACATGAAAGTTGCCATTTTAAACTGGACAACAGTTAAGAAAAGCACATGGAGCAGCACGAACGTAATAAACATAAAGAATAGGAACACAGGACAACTACTTACTTTTTTGCAGCACTCTTCTGATCCTTCTGTACTGCTCGTGCTCCCTTAATTTCAGGTCCGACCACCGCTTCCTAAGCTGATCCTTGGATCGTCGTACCCCGAAATTCTGGTGTAGACTTTTGACCACTTTCGCAATGATCTTGGCCTTTCGGACATTGTGGTTGGGGTAAGGTCCATACTTCCCGTCATAGTCGGCCTTCTTCAGGATATCACCATCTCCAACATCTCCCCAAAGGACATATTCGATGCCTTAAATCATTTCCTTCTGGATCCAGACGTTTCAGGCTCCGGGCTTTCCTCCTCCTCCTCCTCGTTGGTGTAATTATCTGACACCTGCTGTGTCTCCGCCATGTGCTCTTCCCCCACTGCGCCGAACAAGAAGGGGCGGGGAATAGACTAGAAAGAACGTCAGGGGTGGGCGGAGTTTCACGCATGCGCAGTGTCTATAAAGCGTAACACGCGTGCGTAGAACGTACGGTCTGTGAGAGGAGGAAGGAGTAACGGAGGCGCCGATCATGATAGCGAAGGTAAGATTTAACATTGGGCCTATACTGCTTCTAGATTGAGGCCTGTATTTGCACAAGTTTAGAAGCCTTTAGGCTGACATTAGGGTTTGTCTTGTGTTGTGTCTTGCAGTGAAAATGAATATCTTGAAGGATCGTGACTTTATGCCAATCTTCATAGATATGTTCAGGGAGCTGCCCTGTCTGTGGCAGGTAAACCACACTGATTATAAGAACCAAACAAAGAGGAAGGCAGCACTGGATACATTGCTGCAATTTGTGAAGTCGGTGATCCCCACGGCAGACATCACCTATTTGAAGATCCTAATTGGTGGCCTGAGGAGCACTTATCTAAGGGAGCACAAGAAGGTCCGGGATTCCCAGAGATCAGGAGCTGCAGATGACATTTATGTCCCCAGGCTGTGGTACTATGACAGGCTGCATTTTCTGTCAGACCAGACTGAACCCAGGCCAGCACTCTCCACTCTTCCTTCCACGCTTCCTTCCCACTCAGCTGAGGCTTCTGACGCCCAACCTGGGCCTTCCAGGCAGCAACATGTGGAGGAGCCCAGATTGAGCCAGGTATAGCATTCTTTTAAATATTGCTGGTTGTCCAATCAATGATGTTAAATAGATGTTAGTTAGGAGTACTAATTTAGGATTGTAATTGATGATGCAAAAACTAAAACCATGTCCCTTTTTCATACACAGGGAAGTCTCAGCCAGGAGGTGGCCGGGCCAAGCAGGCTGCCCGATACCCAGGTCCCTCCCCTCTGCCTTCAAAGACAAAGTGGCAGGAAGAGGAGTAACCTGGAGGAGGCTGCAATAGGCCTCTTTTGGAAGGCTACTGAGGCCCTCAGAACACCACACAGTGTGGAGGATGACTTTGCTGGCATAACTGCCTGCAAAATTATGCAGATAGAGGAGGGCCAATGACTCCTGTGTGAGTTCTTAATTTTGGAAGCTCTAAATAAGGGGTTGAGGGGCCAACTCACATGTGCAACCTGCATTTGTCACCTCAGCCATGGTCCTCCTCCTCCTCCAGGTCCTACTCCTCCTCCTCCTCCAGGTCCTACTCCTCCTCCTCCAGGTCCTACTCCTCCTCTCCAACACCAGAGCCACAGCCGGGAAGGAAGCGTGGAAGGAAGACCAGAGAGTGATGACCCTGGGTTCAGTCTGGTCTGGCAAAATATGCAGCCTCTTGTAGTACCACAACCTGGGGACAGAGATGTCATCTGCTGCTTTCCAGATCTCTGGGACTTCTGGACCAGACTGCACTCCCTTAGATAAGGACTCCTCAGACCACCAATTTTGCAGTAAAATAATTGATGTGTGCCCTAGGGGTCCAAGGCTTCGCCAATTTCTGCTGTTTCTCCAGCGTTGCCTCCCTCTTTGTTTGGTTCTGAGCCTTTAATAAAGGAATTTTTGTTTCAATTATTCTTGCCTATGTGTGTTTTCCTTTCAAAAAGGACAGTTTGTTTGTGAGGAGGCAGGGACACTTCAAAAATACAATGTGAAATTAAAAAGAGACACCAACACCAAACAATCTCATTGAGATTAAATAATACAAGATAATAATGGTGTTGTGGTAACTTGACACACAAAACACACACAAAAATATTCTGGAGTAAAACAAAAAAAACATCAGCCTTGAAACAAATACAACCCCCCCCCCCCCAAAAAAAAAAAAAAATCAGCCTTGAAAAAAATACAAAACCAAAAAAAAAATTACGAAAAAAAATTTTTTGTCAGATGTGACAAATCCAAATATATTGAGGGGATCACGATAAATAATAAAGAAATACGTTTGTAAGAACTCTGTGTGAATATGAGCAGCAAAACTACTTTCTACATTCTTCTAGCATTATAAAGAAGAAGAGAGTGCGCTGCATTAAACAATTTTTAACATTGCAGCCTGACGAAAGTGCTCTATCCATTCCGAACGCTAATTTTACCAGACCGAGCTGTTCCGTCTCGGAATTTCTTCTGAGCATGTGTGGCACTTTGTGCGTCGGAATTGACCACACACGGTCGGAATTGACGCGATCGGATTTTGTTGTCGGAAATTTTTTTTAGCCTGCTCTCAAACTTTGTGTGTCGGAAAATCCGATGGAAAAAGTCCGATGGAGCCCACACACGATCGGATTTTCCGACAACACGCTCCGATCGCACATTTTCCGTCAGAAAATCCGACCGTGTGTACGGGGCATTACAGGAGTGAATTTCCCTTCCTAGGAGTAGACTTCCTCTCACTTCCTGTTGTCTCCCTCTGTTTGTAAGTCAGATGTTTGTAACCCAGGGACCGCCTGTATAGCACTAGGAGCTCACTTCCGTTTTTTTAAATGCATGCATATTTGGGAGTCGGATGATGGACTATACCATGAATCCAGGAGCAAGTTGTGGTCCTCCAAAGGGGAAAAAATCTTAAGCACTTATGATCTTCTTTGTGAGATCTTGTGGTTTGGTAAGTAGCCTGTTTGACCTAAGGAGCACAATGGTGACACAGAAGCACTTTTATTTAAAGTTGTTTTCAGCACAAGAACACTTTTCTTGCACTTCATTTATTTTGTGGATTTTTTGCACTTTGCACTTTATTTGAAATGTTTATATAAATGTTGCATGTCATTTGCACTTTAATAGTTTGTATTATCACATAGCAATGGATATTTGACATTGGAGGATATTAATGAGTGTGATGTAATTTTTTTTTTTACATTCACACATTGCTTATTAAGACAGCGCACTATTAATATTATTTTTATAGAGTCCTAAATTATAAAAATGTGTCAGGCGTTCAAATTGGTCCTCTCTAATATCCCCATAACTCAGAGACACATTTAACACATCCTGAAGATCAGATAATTGTTTTATCATTTAATGCTAATGATAATTTGCCTAGAGGCTCTTAAGCTATTCCCCCAAAACATCACCTGCCCATTAGCTGGCCATATCAGTGTAGAATAAATGTACGGTAAATCCTTTATTCATCTCATTTTAGGATTTTCCAGACATTCTATCCTTGCAGGACAACTGTACTGGAACAGCTTTGTATGATTCCTTACACTACCCTTTGACAATACCATGTCATTCTACCCCTCTCAGATATTTTTCAAAAAAGGGAACAATTTACTCCTTTACACAAATACAAGAGAAAGTTAAACTGGCCCACAGCTTCCTCTATTGATTTCTGCAACTATACACAATTTAGAGACCATAATAAGCGCACCTCAAACTACCCAATGGCAGGAATTTATAAATAATAAATAATAAGATCCCAAAGGGTTCATCTTCATTCTATTTTCCCATTTACTACATTTTACGCTGGATAAAACCCTACTTGCATTTAAAGTGTAAGTTCCCCGTTACAGAAAATCTGTAAGGCCCCTTTCACACCGAGGCGTGGGCGGTAAAGCGCTGCTATTTTTAGCTGTGCTTTACCGTCATTTTTGCAGAGGTTTTCGGCAAGCCGGGGTTAAAAGCACTCCGCTAGTGGCCAAAAAAGGGTTAAAACAACTCACAAAGTGTAGCGTTCATTTCAATGGGCAGGGGCGCTTTAGGAGCGTACACCGCACTTTCACCGCTCCAAAGATGCTGCTTGCAGGAGTTTTTTAACGTCCTGCCAGCGCATCGCCTCAGTGTGAAAGCACTCGGGCTTTCACACTGAGACTGCAGGAGAGCCATTTTTCAGGCACTTTACAGGCGCTTTTTTTAGCCCAAAAGTGCCTGAAAAACGTCTCAGTGTGAAAGGGGTCATAGGTGAACTCACACTGGACCCCCTTCCTCATCCTCCCCTGTGCCGCTGACCTGGAGTCCCGCGATCACCCGCTGTGAGACATCTGATTACTGCTTTACCAGTCCGGGGATTTGAAATTCCCTCGGCTTTCTCTCCTCTTCTCCAGCGCTGACAGGATGGGCTAGGCAGGTTCTGATTGGTCAGCGTTGTCCATGTGACGGCGCCGACCAATTAGTATGCCTCCTATCCGTACATGCAGAGAGGTACGGATAGGAGATTAGGCCACGGAGATTTCAAATCCCCGACCAGATGTCTCACATCGGATGATCGTGGGACTCCAAGTCAGCGGGGATGAGGAAGGGGGTCCAGTGTAAGTTCACCTTACAGATTTTCTGTAAAGGTGAACTTACCCTTTAAGGTTAAATAGCAAACTTTAGTGCCAACTATGTCCACAGAAGACTGGGTTCATATCCACTCTTGCCATTAGTTAGTCTCACCTGCAGTTATTAAAAGGTTCATTCAGTTGTTTATTAATCATCAAATGTATTTAACCCATCTTCGATTCCATAAAAATTAAAAAATGAACATTTCTCAGTGCAAACAGCTAAAAATTAGCTTTGTGGTTTACAGTTGTCTTTTCATTTTCTTATCTGGAAATGGGATGTTGGAAATGATAAAATGCAGTTAAATATCTCAAATGCTTCAGTAATTACTGCAATGTCTTACTATAGGTGTATTATAATAATTTTCAATATATCTATTTGCACATAGCTGGTCTTTCTCTGTCAGTGACTTAATAGCATAACTGACTGTATTTTCTGTTTATGTAGCAGCCTTAGGACTACCTTTTAAGCATCAACTTAAATTGGCACTTTTGACATGTCATGGTATTCAGATGTTTCAACATTAGCAATGAATAGTTTCATTCTGTCAAATGCCTTGTGCCTTGTTCTGTTGAGATTCTGAGTGAAAATTTGAGTTTTTCTATGAATAGTTTTTTTTCTAGGTAATTGTCCTTACCTGGAAAGGAAGAGTGATTGCAGCAGCTTTGTCTGGTCCTTGAGGTAACACAATGTGTCTACAATACTTTACTGTACTGGCATTATGCCTTTTTTTTCAGATTTTTTTTCTGTATCTTTTATTTTTCAAATGTCTCTGCGTGCATGCAATAGTCATAAATAATATCTATAAAGTTTGTTTTGTATGTGGAACATCAGTTTCCGCTTGTTGGCTTTCGCAGGGCAAACAACATTCCCTCTCATTTGATCCGAAGTTCCAGCCCTCCACAGGCAATACCAAATACACATCCATGTGTAATGTGCTGGCCGCATCTTCCCAGGCCATGGAGAGGCATCAGGGAACTATCACGGGGGAAGAAAAGAATGCAAACCCAGTAGAAGGTCCATAAAAAAACATGACTTACCTCCTTGCTGCAGTGCTTCTCCTAGTCCTCTGATTCCTTTCCCATGTGTTGTTTGGCTTCTGTAGCAAGGAGGTAGTTTTTTTTTTGCAGACCTTCTACTGGGTGTTCATTCTTTTTTTCCCCCCCTGTGACAGTTTCCTGATGCCTCCCCACAACCTGGGAAGATGTGTATTGCTTATGGAGTGATGTGATAAGGGGTGAGCTAAAATGCCTTGTGGGTGATATCCATTGGTGTTAGCAACCTGGAGCTGGCTGCCTGGACACTCAATGTAATGCAAAATCGCAATTACAAATGATGCAAAATTACCTCTTTCAAGTAAGAGACTGTGCATGGGGGAGCAGCACCTGGACACTGGAAGCAATTTATATGCTTTGACATGTCATGAAAAGTGCTTTTATTAACTTGGTAGACTTTTGATTACATTTTTTGGACTTTTTATACACATATATCATTTATTTCCAATATGAAATTTTTGGCAGATTTTTATTATTATATGCACATTAGCTTGGTTTTTAATGTGGATATTTCTCATTGATGTACTTTTAATATGATGGATTTAAGATTTGTTTTTATTTATTTGTAATGGGTTTATAGAGATATGTGCACTTATTACTTTGTAGAAGATTTTTATGTCCTGTGGTTCCCAGCCCACAGCAGTCGATGCATAACCTATCCTGAAATTGCACAAGAGACAAATCTTTCTGTGGGAATGGTGAATACAATCATTCGCGAACATATGCATTTACATGTGACAAAACTTGGGCACATCATTTCACTCCAGAATCAAAATGAGCATCAAAGCAGTGGAAGCAAACAGACTCACCACCACCAAAAAAATTTGAACCATTGCGTCTGCAGGTAAAGTGATGGCAAGTGTTTTTTGGGATAAACGTGGTGTTATTCCTGTGGGTTTTTCTTTTAGTACCACTATCAACAGTGAATATTACTGTCGTGTTCTGTGTGATGTGCATATTCGACTTTGGAAAAAATGTCCTGGTTTGATTACTAAGGGCGTCCTGTTTCTCCAAGATCATACTGCTCACCGCACTACGTACACGTTACAGCAACTCGGCTGGGAGGTATTGCCACATGCCCCTTATAGCCCAGACCTCGCTCGGAGTGATTTCCACCTGTTTGGACCCCTAAAAGAGTTCCTCAGAGGTCAGCATTTCAGCGCTGATGACAAAGTGAAGCAGGCTGTCCTAAGATGGTTCAGGAGTACTGACAAATCTTTCTATGCGGAAGCTTTCCAGGCATTAGTTAAATGCTGGGACAACTGTATAAATGCAGCAGGGGAGTATGTTAAAAAATAAATGCAGTTTCCACTCCTTGAAATTTGTTCTTTTATTATATAAACTCAAAAGTCGCAGTTTGACTTCAATGCCCCTCATATATCAATAAGTTGGAGTAATGCCCTATACACACGATCAGATTTTCCAACGGAAAATGTGCGATCGGAGCTTGTTGTCGGAAATTCTGACCGTGTGTAGGCTCCATCGGACTTTTTCCATCAGAATTTCCGACACACAAAGTTTGAGAGCTGGATCTAAAATTTTCCGACAACAAAATCCGTTCGCGTAAATTCCGATCGTGTATAGCCAATTCCGACACACAAAGTGCCACGCATGCTCAGAATAAATTACGAGACAGAAGTGCTTGGTCTGGTAAAACTAGCGTTCGTAATGGATAGAGCACATTCGTCACGTTGCAATGTTTTAAATTGTTTATTGCGGCGCATTCTCTTCTTCTTTAGAATACTAGATAAATGAAGTTTTTTTGCTGCTCATATTCACAAAGAGTTCTCACAAACTTCTTTCTTTTTTATTTCTCGTGATTTCATGAATATAATATTTTTATTCGTCAGATCTACCGAATATTTTATTTAGTTTTATATTTTTTATTATTTTGTGTTTGTTTTTTTAATCAATAATCTCCTGTTTGTTTTTGTTTTTTTTGGTGATCTCCATAATTTTTTTGGTGGGTTTTGTGTGTCAAGTTACCAGAACACCATTATTATCTTATATTTTTTAATCTCAACTAGATTGTTTGGTGTTGGTATCCCTTGTTAATTTGACATTGTATTTTTGAAATGTACCTGCCTACTCACAAACAAACTGTCCTTTTTGAAGTAAAACACATAGGCAAGTATTTGTTAAAAAAAAACCTTTATTAGGGGTCATAACCAAATAAAGAGGGAGGCAATGCTGGAGAAACAGCTGAAATTGGCGAAGCCTTTGGCCCCCAGGGCACACATCAATTATTTTAAGGCAAAATTGGTGGCCTGAGGAGTCCATATATAAGGGAGTACAATCTGGTCCAGAAGTCCAAGAGATCATGAACAGCAGCAGATGACATACACGTCCCCAGGCTGTGGTCATACAAGAGTCTGCATCTTTTGACCGACCAGACTGAACCCATGCCATCACTTTCTTGTCTTCCTTCCACTCTTCCTTCCAGGCTTACATCCAGGCTGTGGCTGTGGTATTGGAGGTGTGGCAGGAGGAGGAGTAGGAGGAGGAGGAGGATGGTCCAACTCACACAGGTGGGTTTTGTTGGTGATTTGTCCCCTCAACCCCTTATTTAGTGTGTGGTACATGATTTCCTCACACGAGGCTGTCAGGAAAGGTACTGAGGTCCACCAGCAGGTGTCTCCTGGCAGTTTGGAGCTGTCAGAAGAGCTTTTTCCTGCTAGTATTTTGTCACCTTTGGGCCGCAGTACTGGTGTCCACCAGCGGAGGGATCCTGGCAGTATGGAGCAGGTATTACCCTTTGCAGACAGGCGTCACCTGACTTTAATTAGCAGCTTAAGTATAATTACCCGGCAAGTGCACACACATCTTGCCTTGGTATTGTCCTTGAGCCCTGACTTGCAGCCTGCATCTGGTCACCCTGATCCTGAAACCTGATTCCTGAACCTGAAACCTGATCCCTGGAACCTGTTTATCCTGTTCCCTGTCTGTTACCTGAACCCTGAGCCTCCTGTGATCCATCCATCCTCTCATTGTCCTGTTGTTTCCCTTCCCCAGCTGCTGACCTCCCGTTGACGACCCTGGCCTGGCTCTGTTTATGATCTCGGTATTCCCCTTTACTTGTATATATTTATCTGTTACTATTATTATTTGTGGGTTTCTGTTTGGTATTGGTTGTTGTGCACTGAGTGATATAGGAGGTGGTTGTATTTATAGTTATTCATTTATCATTAATAAATCACATATTTTCACCTTACCTGTGTTTATTCCTCTGTTGCTGTCCACACAGCTCTGGTCACACCTGTTACATGACAGAGGTGTTGCCCCTCCTCCATGTCCTGCAGTTTGCATGCAGCCATGGAGGCAAAGGCCTCTTGATGAGTGGGGGTGGTTCTGAGGACCGCAGAAGCCTCCACAATCAGCCTGAGCGCTGACTCCTCCACGTTCCTCCCCTTTCTGGGTCTTTTGGTTGGAAGGCGGAGGGGAGGGACCTGGGATTATGTGAGGCTACTGGGCCCGGCCACCTCCTGGCTGACACTTACCCCTGCCTCCTCCTGGCTGCCACATCCCACAGCCTCCTTCTGTGTGCCACTTTCCACAGCCTCCTCCTGACTGAGGTCTTCCTGTGTATGAAAAAGGGACATAGTTTTAGTTTTTGGTTCATCAATCACACACAGTTTTCAGCTCATGACTGTTGCAAATTGAATATTAACAAATATAAATGACTATCATTCTGAGCCCAGCATTTAACATCTAGTAAACATCATTTATTTTTTGACAAGAAATCTGTAGAACAATGCTATACCAGGCTCAAGCTGGTCTCCTCCACTTCTTCCTGGCTGGAGGGCCCAGGTTGGACATCGGAAGCCTCAGCTGGGGTGGAAGAAAGAGTGGAAGGTAAGTTTGAGAGGGATTCCCTGACTTCAGTCTGGTCTGACAGAAAATGCAGTCTGTCATAGTACCACAGCCTGGGTACATAAATGTCATCTGCTGCAGCTCCGGATCTCATGAAATCCTGGACCCTCTTGCGCTCCCTAAGATATGTGCTCCTCAGGCCACCAATTTTGGCTTTTAAATAGGGGATGTTTGCCGTGGGGACCTGCGGCTTCAACTCCAGCAGTTTCTCCAGTGCTGCCTGCCTCTTTAATTTGTTATTATATTGTGGATGTTTCACCTGCCACAGACAGGGCAGCTCCCTGTACTTGTCTATGAATAGGGAGAGGAAACCGTGGTCTTTGAAGCCATCCATTTTCTTTGCATGACACAAACCTAATATCAGGCTAAACTCTCCTAATCTTGTCCCAATATAGGCCTCAATCTATAAGCAGTATAGGCCCAATTTAAAATTGTACCTACCTTCCGCTACTCCTTCCTCTGCTCACAGATCGTACGTACGACGCACGCATGTTACACTTTATATACACTGTGCATGCGTGAAACTCCGCCCGCCCCTCATGTTCTTTCTAGTCTTTTCCCCGCCCCTTGTCTTTCAGCACAATGGGGAGAGCACATGGCGGAGACACAGCAGGTGCGTGATAATTTCAGCAACGGGGAGGAGAAAAGCCCAGAGCCAGAAAAGTCCCGATCCCGCAGGAGATTTAAGGCCTCAAATATGGCCTTTGTAGAGATGGTGGAGATAGTGGACATCTTGAAAAGGGCCGACTATGATGGGAAGTATGGACCTTACCCAAACCCAAATGTGAGAAAGGCCAAGATCATGGCTAAAGTTGTGAAGAGTCTGCACAGGAATTTTGGGCTACGATGATCCAAGGATCAACTGAGGAAACTCTGGTCAGACCTGAACCTGAAGGAGCACGATCAGTACAGAAGGATCAGGAGAGTGCTGCAAAAAAGTAAGTAGTTGTCCTGTGTTCCTATTCTTATTATTATTACATTCGTGCTGCTCCATGTGCTTTTCTTTACTGTTGAGCAGTTTAAAATGGCAACTTTCATGTTCATGGGCACATTAATCGTTTGTAGGAAACATTATTCGTTCGGCCACTAAAATATGATGTTTTGGGCAGATGCAGTTCACTACATTTTTTCAGGCCTAGTTCTACTAAAAGAAGTTTGTTGTCTAGATGGGTTTGTAACTAGAATGAAATGCAAACTTGATTCAGTCTAAGGAGGGGACACTCAGCAGCTGTTTACACATCTGGACGCAGGAGCACTAGTGTGGGACACCAGAACAAACTTTTTATTAGGGCGTCCCACACAGGTGCTCCGGTGGATACTATAGGGGTGTCTCCATCTGTGAAACTTGCACAAAACAGGTAAGTATTCCAGCTTTATAAAGGGAAAAAATAATGTTTTCAGCTTGGAACTCTGCCAAAACAGACAATTGTATTGTATGTAATTCCAAGCAATGTTTCATATTACTAGTTCTGCCCTCAAATATCTATGTGCTAAGTATAACTTTTTGTTATTCACATAGGGGAGAAAAGACTCGGGACATCAGAGGAGAACAGGGACCCCCCACCTCTGGAAGAAGGGGAAATACTACCAACACAAGCAGAGGAGGAGAAGGGAGACGTTTTTGAAATTGGCAAAATTGTCACTACAACAGGTGAGTGTCTGAAACCACAGCTTCAGGTTTTTGGAGTAAAGTTGGTGTTTTCAGTGACAATGGGGGTTATTTACTAAAGGCAAATCCACTTTGCACTACAAGTGCAGTTTCAGTGCAGTTTCCAGCGCACTTGTAGTGAAAAGTGGATTTGCCGTTAGTAAATAACACCCACAGTGCTTTAAAATTTGGCGCAATCACGCCATTTTCATGACTCCCCAAATTTCTGTCATGGTGCTGAAAATGATAAATATTTTTGTCAGTAATGCATTACATACATTAACAACAAAAACGAGGTGTGTGTGTAGCAGACCCACAACATAATAATAATATTAGCTGAAGAAGAGATTGTCACCTCATGTCTAAAAGAAATTTCGTTTGCACTGTTGAAGAAAAATACCATTAGATAACCGAGGAGATAGATAAAAGAAAGCCAAATATATACCTCAATTTGGGATTTTTAAAGCAAAGCAATGATCAGAAAATAAAAATTATTAAATTTTATTGGTACAAAAAAATAAATACAATACAAGTGAACATATAATTGAATATCTTTGAATAATAAGTGTTTTTTCTAAAACCAGGATGTCAGATACATAAAAGCAAGTGATGCATCCTACTGCTAAATACAAACACCACCCCAGTTGATACGATGGCGTCCGATAGCAGATTTCCAACGCGTTTCAAGTTTTTTGTCAAAGCAAAGCCTTCCTCAGGGAAGGAATTGTATCACATTCTAGAATTTAAAAAAACAGCATAATTACTAATAGTATATATACATGTCGCCTATATCTAGAAAAATCGCATTTACATAACAAATCATAAAAGCCCAACACCAAGCCCCTGCACAGCACGAAATCTACGACGAGTACATACCTGCAACATGGCTTCAAAACGATCGCTGGTCAGAACGAAGTAACAGAACGCACTGAAGAACAGCAAAGCCTGTGAATAGCGAGCCGAAAATCATTAACGAGTGGTAAAGAACGTACTGATAATCAAATACGAACTGATTGCACGCACTGAAAAGCAGAACACCAGTAAAACGATCTGAAAACCACAAGTCTGAAAAGCGCGAATTGTCTCTCACCAAACTTCTACTAACATGAGTTAAACACGAGATTAGCAGAAGAAGCCCAAAGGGTTGCGCACTTGGCATTGAATTTCCGTTCTATAGTCCCGTCGTATGTGTTGTACCTCACCGCGTTCTTGACATTCGTAAATTCCGACAACTTTGTGCGACCGTGTGTATGCAAGACAAGTTTGAGCCAACATCTGTTGGAAAAAATCAGATGGATTTTGTTGTCGGAATGTCCGATCGTGTGTACAGGGCATTAGAGTCAGGTTTTAAGAAAACACAATTTTTGTTTATATTCAATTTATTACGTTCAGGGCTAAAAATATGTTTTAATTTATGTAAATATCAGATAGGAAGATTTTATGTTGCTGATTGGAAAATAAAGAAGTGAAGAAGTTATCATTACAGTGGAAGAGTTTTTTCCATAGCAAACAACTGATTAGGTTCCATATGTCATTCTTTAAGTTCTACCATTTTGTTTTGACCGATTTAAGCTGGCCATGGATGCAGTGGCGGGGCGTCCATTAAGGGTGCACGGGCGCAGCCTCCTCTCTCCAGCCCCCCCCTCTATGTAAAATGGATAGATTCATGCATTGCATGAATCTATCCATGGCCGCTGTAGCCATCCCCTATTAAGGCATCCGGTCCCTTTTTGGATGCCGGGCGCCTGAATTCCAGTGATGGGGGTGTTTTTTTGAAGCACCTGATTAGAGCCATAGGCTTTAATAGGCTTCAAAAAAGGTGAACTGCGAGCACAGAGCATTGCGCTCGCAGTTCACCCAGGTGGGTTAGCATAGCAAATGAATATTTGCTTTGCTAACACTGAACCGCCTCTCAGCCAATCAGGAGGCGCGAATCTAATACCCGTCACCTGATTGGCTGAAGGCACAGGCGTCCTGATTGGGCGCCTTATGGAAAGGAAGAACAGGAGAACAGAGAGCCATGGAGGACACAGGAGCTCACTGCCATCACCTGCTGCATGTCCCACAGCTCGCCGCCATCACCCACCACCAGGATAGGGTAAGTGTGTGTCAGTCAGAAGGCGAGCAGGGGTCACAGAGGCTGCATATGATGGGCACAGAGGCTACATATGATGGGCACAGTGGCTGCATATGATTTACACAAGATGCATATGATGGGCACAGAGGCTGCATATAATAGGCACAGAGGCTGCATATGATGGGCACTGGCTGCATATGATGGGCACAGAGGCTACATATGATGGGCACAGGCTGCAAATGATGGGCACAGAGGCTACATATGATGGGCACAGAGGCTGCATATAATGGACACAGAGACTGCATATGATGGACACAGAAGCTGCATATGATGGGCACAGAGGCTGCATATGATGCGCACAGAGGCTACATATGATGGGCACCGAGGCTAGATGTGATGGGCACAGAGGCTGCATATGATGGACACAGAGGCTGCATATAATGGACACAGAGACTGCATATGATGGACGCAGAGGCTGCATATGATGGCCACAGAAGCTGCATATGATGGGTTCAGAGGCTACATATGATGGTTACAAAGGCTGCATATAATGGGCACAGAGGCTACATATGATGGACACATGGGCTACATTTGATGGGCACAGGCTGCATATGATGGGCACAAGCTGTATATGATGGGTACAAGCTGCATATGATGGGCACAGAGGGTACATATGATGGGCACAGGCTGCATATGATGGGCACAGAGGCTACATATGATGGGCACACAGGCTAAATATGATGGGCACAGGCTGCAAATGATGGGCACAGAGGCTACATATGATGAGCACAAAGGCTGCATATGATGGACACAGAGGCTGCATATGATGGACACAGAGGCTGCATATGATGGACACAGAGACTGCATATAATGGGCACAGAGGCTGCATATGATGGGCACAAAGGCTACATATGATGGGCACTGGCTGCATATGATGGGCACAGAGGCTACATATGATGGGCACAGAGGCTACATATGATGGGCACAGGCTGCAAATGATGGGCACAGAGGCTACATATGATGGGCACAGAGTCTGCATATAATGGACACAGAGACTGCATATAATGGACACAGAGACTGCATATGATGGGCACAGAGGCTGCATATGATGGGCACAGAGGCTGCATATGATGTGCACAGAGGATACATTTGATGGGCACAGGCTGCATATGATGGGCACAGAGGCTGCATATAATGGGCACAGGCGCTCCATATGATGGGCACAGTGGCTGCATTTTATGGGCACAGTGGCTGCATTTGATAGGCACAGTGGCTGCAATTGATGGGCACAGTGGCTGCATTTGATGGCACAGGGCTTCATTTTATGGGGCACAGTGGCTGCACTTTATGGGCACATTGGCTGCATTTTATGGGCACAGTGGCTGCAATTGATGTTTTTTTTCCAGAATTTTTCAGTTTGTTTGCGCCCCCCCAACATTTTTGAGCACCAGCTGCCTCTGCATGGATGGATCATTTTTTGATCAGCCAGCGGGCTTTCCCCATCCACAGAAATGAGGCAGATAAGGAAATCCTCCCCGCTGTGCTATTGTATTGTGACAGCAGGGACCCCCTCCACTGTCAGAATACACTTATCAGTGCTGCACTTGGTTGGCTGCATCCACTGACTGAATTAAATGTTTTCAACATTCCCATCCGAGAGAAGCTGATCATTATATTATAGAAACATAGAAGAATGACAGAAGAAAAAGACAGATTGGTTCATTGAGTCACATTTTTTTTTTCTACTAACTTTTTTGTCTGAGTATAAATTTTGACTTCTGTTTTAAGGGCATGGTCATAGATGGATTGAAATTCATCTGGTCCTTGTTGAACCAGACCATTTTTGATCCATCTATGGCCAGCTTTAGTTTAAAATTCAGTTAATTCACTCAAATTAAGTTAGTAGTTCACCCCAAAAAAGATGATTGAAGCGGAGGCAAATTTAAGCAAATTTAGGTAAAGTGAAAGTAAATGAGTTTACTCATACTTGGCAAATATGGCTCCATCAAAGTTCCATAACTTGATTCCCAAACAGCTGAGCCTAACTAAATCATTATTTGACATCAATGACATCACAACTGCAGCCAGTCTTCGTTAATATTTTAATACTTCTTAGGTGTTCAGGAGAGCTCAGGGATAGAATGTCAGAGTAATAATGAGTAATATGAATCCCTTTGCTCCAACAAGCCCCAGCCTCCTACCTGAGAAGGAATAAAAGCAGAAGCAATTCAGCAGGTAAGCCTTTTCCCATTATATTTTCTTATTTTGCAAAATTGCTGTTATGGGGATGTTGAAATTAGGGGGTTATACATGTGTTTCTTGCCATACAAATAGTTATGCAGTTACATATGAGATATATGTAAGTTTTACTTTGTGACTGTGAGATAACAGGTTTATTCATTAATACCTTTTAAACATCGTTTGAAACATATATTGTATGCAATCATATGGTCAATTCCAATTATTTATTCAGAGCTACTGATATTTCCAAGTTGCTCTTTGACTCCTTCAATATCCTACATTTCTACATTCATACATTTTTAGTGGGCTTCCTTGTATTATTCAGTATACTTAGTGCTAATTTATTTCTTTGCTATTTGTTTCTTTAAGAGACTGGAATGTTTATTGTAAAAAAGGATAAAATAAATAAAATAGGCAAATTATATTTCACTGTGGAAAGTTTACACATTTCTACGTAGTTTATTGGCTGTTTGTAGTGTCCGCTGACATTTTTAACAGTGAGCCAACACAGAAAGTATTATTTAACATTATAGATGCCTTTATCAGCCCTTCCTAATTTAGTATTTCTATTTATTTTTTAAACTTATTTATTATAATTTTTTTTCTTCTTTGCTGAGTCATTGGTCACAAGGTGAATGCAAAGGCCAATGCAAAGGCTCTTGTGGGACTGTTAACAGGAGATTGTTCATAAACAGCAATTCCAAAACTGTACCTTAAAAGTCTACAGACATTAGTCTATGTATATTTTCCAGTATGAATCTCATGGGCAAATGGGCAAGGGCAGAGGTCTGTGGTATGGGTTTGGGACTGCGTTAAGGTGTAAACATCTTGCTGTCCCCACAGAAAAAAATAATGCATTTCTAATTGTGGCCCCTTCTGCATGCCTCAAAGAATCATGATTTTACTGTATATCATTATATCATTTGTTAATTTGTATGTATATATATATATATATATTTATAAATAATTTCAGAATAATTTTTGATTATACATTCTTCTGTAAGGGGGTTATTTACTTAATAGCAGATGATTTTTTCTGTTCATTCATGTTGCCACTGGTAATCCAGGAGTAGGTTGATGCTGAACTCTGGGCAGAAAGTTTTGTAATATTAGTGTAAAGGTGCCAATTACCTTTAAACATTTTTTTATTGCTTTCATATATAGTTATCCAGGCAATGATTATCTACTAGTTGATTTACTCTACAAACGGCTTCTGTCTTCTAAATTCTCTATTAAGAGTGGTGGCCTCTATGCTCTACTTTTTCATAAACCGTGGGCTTAAATTTTTTTCTTTTAATGAACTGAGTAGCAGGGCCCGACATTCAGAATTTGTAACTATCCCAGAGTAGAGCTTTAAAAGAGCTGAAACCATAAATGGTAGTCTTCCCAGCAAAGTGAAATATGAATCAATAAAAAAAAGAGGTATATATGCAGATTACGAGAACTGTCTGTATAGTTAATGGAGCCTCTGGGTTGTTATTAATTGAATTAATTGTGTGTCTTTGCAAACTCAGTTATTACCTTGTAAAAGTATCAGTTATATCATCATAGCTGTACATAACCTGTGCAGAGCTTTTGGAGAGGTCCATCAGGCTCCACCCACTGCAGAAAATGACAGCAGGGTGCGGAGACAATACCAGTCACCCTGCACAAGGAGAGAGAGCAGCAGTGAACGGTCTTTATTACAGGAAGGAATAATGACTTTAGACAAGGTGGGGTGTGGGAGGGGGGAACACGGGTGCGACTGGCTTACAGGTATGTGATTGTGCCAACCTACCACAGAATATGTACTGTGGCAGGTCGGCAGGTGGTTAAAGTAGAATTCCAGCTTTCATTTAACATTAATGGTGAGTTTGGGCCAAGCTAGTCCAAATGAACTATTTACTTTACATTGCTATAAGACCACTGTATGCGCTGCATCATACTGTTGTAGCATTAGCTACATACAGTATGCAGCACTATGTTCCACAAAAGTAGAGGCAACTTCTCTTCTGTTGCCAGAACAAAATTGAGTTGGCCTGAATGCTTCTCTGCCATTCAGGAGTAGTCTTGCAAGTTTATCAATGAATACAAGATGACTTCTGATTGGCCAATGTGGAGAGGAGGGCAGATAATCTCATGCTTTCCACTTTAGCCAATCCGAGAAAGCCTTGCATTCATTGATAAAAATACCAGCCTTCTGAATAGCAGAAACACACTTGGGCTGACTCAATTTTTTTCCAGCAATAGATGGGAAATTGCTCGTACTGCTGTGGAATGCAGTACCACTTATTGCAGGGGTAGGCAACTTTGGCCCTCCAGCTGTTTCAAAACTACAAATCCCATCATGCCTTGTGGGACTTGTAGTTTCAAAACAGATGGAGGGCCGCGGTTGCCTACCCTGGCTTACTGTATGTAGCTATTGCTCTAACAAAATGATACAGCGCACAGTAGCCGTATAGTAAAAAAGTGGAAATAGTTTTTTTGGGCCAAACTAAATATTTAAAATAAATGAAAACTGGTGTAGCCAAGTCCCGGGCCTCTCAAGGCCTTATGGTGACCTCCAGAGTTAGGGACAGCTGACATCCTTCTGTGTAGAGTGGGTTAGGAGGCATGGTGGGTGCAATGTAATGTAGATTAATGGGTGCCAGACACTTCTTGAATGCAAAGAGATTTATTTTCTCTTGAACAGAACTGTGGGAGAGAGGGTTAGTTCCAGGACACCCTTTAGTTGCAATGGTAATTAGTAGATTCCTAGACTTCTATATGTAGACAGCCATGCAAGGAAAGGCACCTGGCCGGATACCACATCTCCATGTGTAGACACGCTGTCTTCTATGGCAACAATCTTGAACAGTTTCTAACCAAGTTGTAATGAACTCTTTCACTTCCTCCATGATCTCCCTTTTAGATCTTCACTCAACTGAGCTCCCAGTCTATCACTTAGACCCGCTGATCCACTGCCACTGGATCCCCTGAGCTCTTCCAATCTTCTCACTCATCACCCCCCCCCAGTCCCTGCTGGGTCCCTAGCTTGGCACTCACGGATATTCCTCAAGCATCAACCCACTGGTCTGCACGGTCCATGGCTTGGCACACAATAATGCTCTGCAAGCGTCACCACCACTGGCTGGGTCCCTGGCTTGACCTCTGTTAAAGTTTCCCAATTCTACACCGTCCCTGGTTGGTGAAAATACTGCTCAGGTACTTTCTGCAGCTACTCACAGTGGTCCCTGGTAATTTTTATTTTTTTTATTTTATTTATTTCAGTTACTTGTATAGCGTTGTCAATTTACGCAGCGCTTTACATATACATTGTACATCCACATCAGTCCCTACCCTCAAGGAGCTTACAATCTAAGGTCCCTAACTCGCATTCATATATACTAGGGACAATTTAGACAGGATCCAATTAACCTACCAGCATGTCTTTGGAGTGTGGGAGGAAACCGGAGTACCCGGAGGAAATCCACGCAGGCACAGGGAGAACATGCAAACTCCAGACAGGTAGTGTCGTGGTTGGGATTCGAACCAGCGACCATTCTTACTGCTAGACGAAAGTGCTATCCACTACACCACTGTGCTGCCCAAATAAGGTGGATGGTCCCTTAGTGGCGACAGCTTCCCCTCTACCTCTGACCACGACAGGTTCTCATGCCGGCAGAACCGTCACTTCTGGTTGGACTGCAAGCCGCAATCCCAACCCTACGCTGCTCTCTTGCTTCAGGATAGGCCCTCAGACAGCCTAGCAGCCAGATGTCCCAGGGATAGGCCTCACGCTCTGGCCTAGCAGCCTGGGGCAATACGATACATGTCCACCCAGACAGCCGCCCAGGTGGCACAGAACCCCGATCACCTGACCTCACCCAAATAATTAGGCTCTCCCAGGAGGCCAAGGGACCTAAGAAATTCCCTGCCCATTGGCTGAGACACCCCATCTATTCCTAATCTGTCCTTGTAATGCCCTTGTCTTATCTAATGTCATCAGGTACCCGGTCACCTAGAAACAGAAGAGAGAAGTGCAGCAATTCCAGAATTAGGGTGAAATCAATTGATCACCTAGCAATCGGCCAAGGCAACTATCACTTTGCAGATACATTTAAGAGCAACCCTGCCTAAACATCAGGGTGCTACACTGGAATTCTACTTTAACCTTTAACCACTTGCCGACCAGCCGCCGTCATTATACTGGTCGGCACGATCCCGTGAACCGTCGTAGCTATACGTCAGTCCCTTTAAACGGGATAGCAGGCACGCGCTGCATAGCGGGGATGCCAATGCTCTTGACTGGGGGTCATGATGACCGCCAGCCACGAGCGATCACGGGCACGAGAGGCAGAACAGTGACGCTTGACGTCCTGTGCTCTGTATGCACCGGGACTTGGGTAAGCAGCCTTATACGCTCATTGTTTTCTTCCCCTCCCTTACATAATTGTACCATTTATATATTTCTCTTTGTATCTTTGATTACATTGATCTTGTGTCTATTTACAAATGTATTTCCTGATGAAGCGGTTTATCCCGCGAAACAAGTCGAAGTACTACGTATGACCAAGTCACCTTTGTTTTAATTCTACTGTCACGTATTATGTATTAATACATTTTTCTTAAATTTTACGATTGTCCATACATTCTAGTGTACCCTTCCTGTATTGTACCGAGATAGTCCACTTACCCCTTTCCTTGTTCTTGGTGAGCCTTGGTTGGGGACCAGGCTCCCAAACCCCTATTCCAGGGACGTATGTGTGTAAACACACACATCCCAGTTCTGTGAGGAGAGGAGAGAGAGATTGTGAGTTCCTACAAGCTGGGAACCATGATCTCTCATCTCCTATAGTCAGTCCCATCCCTCACAGTTAGAACACACTCCCTAGTGTTAACCCCTTCCCTGCCAGCGACATTTATACAGTAATCAGTGCATTTTTATAGCACTGATCG
This sequence comes from Lithobates clamitans, assembly GCA_037952925.1. Classification (NCBI taxonomy): domain Eukaryota; kingdom Metazoa; phylum Chordata; class Amphibia; order Anura; family Ranidae; genus Lithobates; species Lithobates clamitans. The sequence goes on along the minus strand of JBBGZY010001281.1, from coordinate 662,402 downwards.
CTGTCAATCGACCCAAAAATGTGTCAAAAGTGTCCGATGTGTCTGCCATAATGTCGCAGTCTCGATAAAAATCGCAGCTCGCCGCCATTACTAGTAAAAAATAAAATTATAATAAAAATACCATAAATCTATCCCCTATTTTGTAGACGCTGTACGCTTTTTGCGATTTTTATTACCAAAAATATGTAGAAGAATACAAATTGGCCTAAACTGAGGAAAAAATTAGCTTTTTTTAAAAAAAAATTGGGGCTGTTTATTACAGCAAAAAGTACAAAATATTGTGTTTTTTTCAAAATTGTCACTCTTCTTTTGTTTATAGCGCAAAAAATAAAAACCGCAGAGATGATCAAATACCACCAAAATAAAGTTCTATTTGTGGGAAAAAAAAGGACGTCAATTTTGTTTGTGTACAGTGTTGCACGACCGCGCAATTGTCAGTTAAAGCGACGCAGTGCCGTATTGCAAAAAAAATACCTGGCCATTGAGCAGCCAATTCTTCCAGGGCTGAAGTGGTTAAAGTGGTTGTAAACCTTACTCATGAAAAATGAACAAAGCACATCCTGCTATAGTGTGTACTATCCTGAATCTAATGCACCAAGTTTAATTCCTCTCCAATCTTTCCTCTCTCTGCTGTCTTTACAAGTCACTGAAAGTGTCTAAGCTGACACAACAGCCTGCAGGGAGATGGTCTGCACCCCCACCAGCAAACAGCAGGTGACTCGTAGCCTCAGCTGTGTATATTTTTCTAGGTTTGTGTGTAGAGAGGGGTGTATCCCTTCCTTCCACTCAGCTAACAGATTCAAAAATATCAAAATTACTCTATTTTTGTGCAAATAATAATCAAAAGCACACATTTAAAAACAATTAAAATGTAAACTGACATGCACAATTTATTTATTTATTTATTTTATGTAATCTTTATTTATGACAAAATAAAAAGAATACAAACAATAATAGCTTAGTCAAACATGTTTGAGAAGCAAGGATTAATTAAACAGACTGACGCGAGCGTCGTCATGCCAGATACACCTTATTAATGTGAAACAAACATTTTCCGCATAGGGACAGACTATATGGCTGGCTCACAATTTACAGATGCTGGCATTAATATGTTCAGGTGGATACACATTTGTTCCCGGCTTGGTTGGCCTGTCTGGAATCACAGGTCCAGCAGAAACCCCGTCCTGCAGGCCTTCAGCAGAGAAGGTGGGCACAAAAAACCTCCATCTGACCTTCTCCGACCAAAAGTCCTGCCCAGGGACAAGCAGGAACAGGGCACCATATATATGTGGACCCCAGTCTCTGAAACAGGAAGGAGAGGGGGTGCTGAACACTAGAGGGGTGTGTCCTACGATACCATAGCAGGTAAAAGCCACCATGCATATCAAAAACACAACCTACAAACCAAAATTAAAAGATTAGAGAAAAAGAGGAAAAAAAAAATAAGAGGGAGAACCTTCTCCTCCAGGCATGTACCTATGCTCTCATTAGGAAAGTGTAGATGAATGCTCACACCAATGATTATCGCTGCAAGGTAAAAATGATAAAGAGAATTGTCTGTCTAAGTCTAGAAGATAAATCTAAGCAGATGAACTGCGCTGTCCAAGGCGTCCTCTAAGGGACGGCTCAGCAAGCTATAACATTGCAACATCCAAGCTGGCCGAGATATGCCCCGGGTCAGAGGTATTCTCTAGCCAAGGAGCCCAGATATTATTTAAAAGTTCTCTTGTACCTTTGCAAGTTGCCACCCATTCTTCCGCTTCCCTAATCTCCTGCACCTTCTGAATCCAATCTCTTGCACCTTCTGAATCCATTTCTCATGACCAGGAACATGAGCGCACTTCCACTAAACTGGGAGCAGGCATCTAGCGGCAATCAGGAGGTGCGGCAAGGCACTTTTCTTATATTTAAAAGTAATAATAGTGCAGCGCTAAGTTCTTGAATATATGTGGTGAAAACAAAATATACAAAAAAGTAAGGTAAATACAAATTGCCAATACTAATTGAACTTCTTGGTGAAGTATAATAAAACAAATGAAAATAATATTCGCATATACCATACCAGTGAGTATATCAATATACCCTACAAATGGATATAAATAACAGTGCTGTGAAAATATACCCCACAAACAAATGTGAAAATAACCCGTGCTGTGAAAATCACTTATTGAAAAAAGGGTATACCAAAATTAATATGCGCATATGAGCGCCAGTTTAAAGCAAATATGTCAGAAATAGAATTGTTATTCACAAGTGCAATAACATACGTATAATGGTGAAAAAATTGTTCAAAAATATGAATGTTCAGAAATAAGTCCCAAAAAAAGAAAAATCAATCAATGGGAATATGTTTCCCTGATGGGAGTAGAAGATCCCTTATCCAGTGAGAAACGAAACACCCAAGGTGAATAAGTTGGCTCCTAACCGGATAGAAAGACCAATATGTTGGTCTCACCAGGCCCAAGGAATTAAGGTCTCTCAAAAACCGTATGGACAGATGGAAGTTGAAGCTTCAGTATCACCAGAGGGGATCAAAATGACCAGAGCTCGTCCGTCTACAGTTGGTAGTTTCACTCAAAATAAAAAGTGAAGAGAGCTCCCATAGTGCAGTATGTAGATGTATTTATTGAACACAAACAAAAATTGCACTTACAAGAATGCAGCTGAATGAAAGCAGTCATAAAACCGGCATAGCAGCAAGGTCAGAGATCCAAGCGGCGGCTTGTTGAGAAGTACCTAAGCTGATACAAGTGAGCCAGCTGTGTCTCGGAAAATTCTGTCTCCAAATCCCTTTCCCATTCCCTGATATAAACAGGCTTAGTGTTAGTTGAGGCTGAACCCAGCAGTAGGTATAACTCGGAGATCATATGGGGAATAGGATCATCAGCCACAAAGAGAAGCTCAACTGATGTAAGTGTAGAGATGGCTCTAATAGAGCGGCCTTGTGTAGCGAGAAAATGACTGAGTTGTTTGTTGCCAGAAGTTCATAGGGAAGCTACTGTGGCTGGCCCTAAGGGCCTCAAGAGTAGGAAGTCTACCGTTCTCCAGGAATTTACCACAGTTAATGTTGGTATCGTCTGCCCATTTCCCAAAGAAGGCTATCTGCTCCCTGGGGGGAAGCAGTGAAAGCCCCCAAGCGGGGCCAGCAGGGACACAGGTGGTGGCCAAAGAGTATAGACTATTGGTCCGGTCTCAAACTTCAAGAGCCTGGGACATTAAGGGTGAGGTAGTGTCTGACAACCCCCTAGGCAACCACGGAGCATAAGCCAGGTTTCTACCCACCAAACACTTTTCCAGGGACACCCAGAGCCTAGTTCAGGTATGGAAATGACAGTTTAATATCCGCTGGAGAACGATAGCCCTATAATATATCCTTATATCTGGTATACCTAAGCCTCCAGCCTTTTTTGAAAGCCTCAGCACTCACATAGCTATTTGGGGTCTCTTTGCATTCCACACAAATTCAGATAGCATACTAGTAATTATTGAGAAAAAGGTACTGGGCAAGGGCACTGGCACCATCTGTAGATAGAAGAGCACTCGTGGAAGGATATTCATCTTGATGATGTTCACCCGCCCTAGCCAGATAAAGGCAGTTTTGAACCAATTTGCAAGATCCCTCCTAACCACTGCCAGTAAAGTAGGATAGTTACTAGTATAGAGAGTCTTGAAGAGGTACGTAAGTTGAATACCTTAATATCTTATGGAGGACTTAGCCCACGTGGGAATGCTGCTTGTAAACTACTCACTAGTGGTGGAGAAAACACAATCGGCAAAATCTCGGATTTAGAGTAGTTCATTTTAAAATTATAGAGTGGCCCAAATTGTTGAAGTTCCTTCATAAGGTTCGGCAAAGAGACCAGGGGTTCCTTTAGGTGAAATAACATATAATGCATAAGCCAATAATTTGTGCTCCATATTTCCAACCTTCAACCCCTTGATGACTGGGTTAGCCCGTATCGAGCGCAGCAACAGTTACAGAATAAGCGCAAAAAGGAGGGGTGAAAGGGGGCACCCCTGTCTCTTGCCGTTCCTAATCAGGAATCGGGAAGAGAAAAGGCCATTCACCTTAACCTGGGCCCTGAGGACTGAATATAAAGCCATGATTCAGGTTAGCAAAGGTGGACCCAACCCCAGGGTCTCCAGGACCGCCCTTGGAAAGGACCAGTCCACACGGTCAAAAGCCTTTTCTGCATCTGTGGATAGAATAAGGTAAGGACTAGGCACAGGGCGGGTGCGTGCCCAATGGATGAGATGGATAGCTGTAAATGAATTATCTCGTGCTTCACGACCTGCAATGAATCCCGTTTGGCCAGGGTGCAGAATATGAGGTATAAGGTGTTTCAGGCGGTTCGCTAATCTCTTCACAAAAATGTTTACATCTATGTTCAACAGTGATATTGGACGGTAGTTCTGCGCTAAAGTAGGATCCTTGCCTTCTTTCAGAAGAACCGTAGTGTGAGCTAGCAAAGCTTCAGGGGGATCTGCTTCCCCATAGCAATTGCATTAAAGTAACTACACATAGGGCTCATTAGTAGGGGAATGAAAAGTACTATAGTATGCCTTAGTATACCCATCAGGGCCGGGGCTCTTCCCACTGGGCAGGGATTTTATCCTCACTTCAATATCACAGGGGGCGACAGGGGACTCCAGAGCCATCCGTTGTTCCTCCGACAAGGGTGGGAGGCCAGAGACAGCCAAGTAATCCTAAAGGTTAGACTGTCTAGAAGCCTGGGCCTCAGGTGTCAGCCCAACATCCAATGAGTAAAGTTCAGCATAATAATCACGGAACAGAGAGGTGATCTTAGAGGAATCAGGTTGCCTTCTCTAAATTCAGCCAGCAGCTCCAAAGTGGCATCCAGAAATGAGTTGATTAGCATTAGGGGCATACACATTTGCTAAAGTATACCCTGTCTCAGCTATCTTTCCCTTCAGGAAAACATATTGTTCCAGAGGATCTGATAAGTGACCTATAAGGTGAAAGGGGCATGATTTGTGGATAGCTATGGCTGTACCCTTCGATTGGGACCGTAGATGTGCTCAGGAACCATTGATAAAAAAATAAATGATTGGATAATTTAGGCATGGACTGGGGAGTAAAGTGCGTCTCCTGCAGGAACAGTGCCTGGGCCCTTATCCTTTTCAATTCTACCCATAACTTGCTACATTTGTATGGAGAGCAGAGACCATGAACATTGTAAGAAATTACCTTAATAGATGCCATACTAAATCTAGGTGGGCATTCGGACCGCGAGGAGCACCGATGATTATGGTGTGAGTGATAAGGTAGGTAATGCGCCCTAGGAAGGCCAAAGGAAAAAAAAAGGAAGAAAAGGAAAAAAAACATTAAAATGAAAGTCGGAACAACATATAAGATTAAGGGGTACAACATGTCATAACAGGCTGGTGCTAACCAGCCCGCTACGTGAAGTAACAGCAGGCTAGGTACAGGGCATGACCCCACTGTGAGGAGGTCCCTGGGCCTAAGCCCACCATCCTATATGTGTAACCGTGTCTCCCAAATCTGGCCTAGCAAGTCTGGAGTGGTTGGAACCAGTACAGTCACCTAAGGTATGTGGAATACCCAAAACCGCAGGGAGAAGTCCCATCAATCTCTGGGGGTAGAAGGGCCAGGAGAGGTGCCAGAACTGGGGCGCTTGTGGCCTCTAAAGTGGCCTTTACCTCTCGCAGGCAGCCATGGCTGAGGAAGGGAGAGGGCGGGGAGATCCATAGTACCTCTCCAATCCAGAAAGTCCACATCTCCGAGCTCCAAAGCAAATAGGAAGTGTGGTAGGTCATCTTTGTTGCGTAGTGTGACTTGGCGACCCTCCTTTGTCACTTGTAAGCTAAAGGGAAAGTGCCAAGTGTAAGTGAGGCCTGCCTCTTGAATAGCAGTCAGCAAAGGACGCAGAGCCATGCGGTGCATGAGGGTACGCCTAGAGAGGTCTGGATAGAAAAACAGCTTTGCCCCATCAAAGTCAAAGTATGGTTTATTACGCATTTTTTGCATAATGCGTTTTTCAGCGTATATTTATGGAACTTGCAGATAATGTCTCTGTGGTTCTCTGGATTCTGGGAAGGGGGTCTAAGGGCCCTGTGAGCCTGATCAATTTAAACAGTAAAAAAGTAGTGTCTGGGAGCCCCAATATTTCATTAAATATGCCAACCAGAGTGGGGTGATATCTCTAGGGGCTGTAGCCTTCGGCAGACCCTGGATGTGTATATTTGCACGCCTACTGCCGTTTTCAAAGTCATCTAACTGGGATATCAAGGCCTCCAGTTTCTGGTCCTGTGCAATACATCTGTCCTGCAGCATGGAAATGTGGGGGAGAGCATCATCAAATCGTTGCTCCAGGGTTTCCACCCTGCCTCCCAAGTGTGCAGCGTCTGTTTTCAGCTGTGCAATATTCTGTGTAAATGCCTTCTCCACCCTGGCTGTAAAACGCTCCAGGTCTTCTCTAGTAGGGAGTGGCCAAATATGGCACTTAAGTTCTCCATCCTCCATCAGATCTGAAAGATCAGAGCTGTGATCCTGGGAAGATAGGGAGCCTGGGGAGGCAGGTGGGGCAGAATCACTCACCGACCACGGTGATGGGATCCGGGAAGACACAGTCTTAGGGAACGGTGCTGTGAGGCCTTCTGCTCCAGCACCATCTTGGAGCCTCCCTTCCCGGTCCGATGGGTCTCAGGGAAAAAGTTTTCCAGTGAGCCCTACCATGCCTGATCTGTCCTCAGTGGCTGGGAGGATGTTCGCTTGTGCTGGGATATAGTTGGAGCTGGTGAGTGCAGGAATCCCCCCTGTAGAGCTGCAGAAAGCTGCAATGAGAGTGCAGCTGAGGAGACACACGTCCTCACTCTTCCATAGCCTTGCCACACATTTTTTTTTTAAGCTTCAATGCATTCTAAATGCATACAGATTTATTATTCAAGTTTGTAGCAAGTGTTGCAGTTCCTTGATTGACCTCAATGGTTAACAGTGTAGACAGAGAGTTACTTGGCTAAGCAGGCTGCTTATAAAATACCATAGCAAAACTACTGGCTAAAACATAGTTCACACCATGAGTTTTTTTTATCAACTCCCTGGGTTGAACGAAAAAAATGGACAGCTCTGGTCAGAACCACTGTACTAACAATCCGATGTTAGTACAGTGATCTCTCCTGCTGTTCTATTGTGTTCTGACAGGGCCCCCCCCCCCACCTCCCGCCTGAACACTCCGGTCAGTGCTTGCAGTCATTAGCTGAGATTTGGAGGCGGTCGACTGCTGGTTTTCCAGCATGCTCATCCGACAGAAGCTGGCCGCTATACACGCGGACTGAATGTCGGAGGATTTTTATTGAACCAACCCGATATTCAGCCCATGTGTACTAGGCTTAATTGTCAGCCATGCACACATACATTATTCGATAGCTATGCCCAGATGATAAAAAAACATAAACCATGAGCAGATGGATTGTGTTCCCAAAATGCACCTCAATGCCACAATTTGAAATTTGATTGGAATCTACCTTAAATAAAAACAACATATGTATTCTAGCATCAACTTCAATTACAGTCCTATATACAACACAGACACTTTACAGTTAGGGAACTGATTAACAGCATTGATTAATTATGAATGAACAATGGATTAGGTTTCCTGAAGTAGAAAGCTAAAACTAGAAGAGACTAGGTAATACCCCAAATTTATTGGAAGGTAAAGTATAATGTGTTGCAATCTATTATTTAGTTCAGTTTTTTAATATTTCATATTTCCTTTTGGCGAGATTTACAGATCTCTACACACTCAAGAGCAGAGAGCCATGGGAAACTTTCATCATCGGAGCAATATATGAGCCATAAAAAACAAAACAAAAAACCCCAAAAAAACAATAGAATAATTTGAATTGATGCTAAATCGTTTAAGCTGTAAGCCAGTTAATAAAACATGAAACAGAGAGGAAATGAACAATGAACTTTACCACCTATATTTGTGATTAGATTTCCCTAAGGTCTGTAAGTTTTGGCTGGTGGCATTGGTTTACTGCACAGCAGTGCAATTCCCTATTGTAAGATACACTATGCAGAACCAGAACTTCAATGTTCACAGTGGCCAATCGATGTGTAGTGAGAGCAAGATTTGTTGCAGTATATTTTATGCTGGCGTCCAAAGTGTATCTGTGCTTGCCTAATAAGAAATGCAGATGTTTTACTACTTTATATAGATTTTTGCTAATTTTAATGTTACATGTGGATTTTTTTTTTTACAGTTTATACTGTTGTATAAAGTAAAACATAACCAAATGAAATATTTTACAAGAAACTCAATATTAGACAAATCCTGTCAAATAAGTGATATTGGATTTTCATGACTGATTTCCTTTTGTAGATAGCTGCTTGGCTGTCTATGGCTGCTGCCTATGGTTTTCTGTGTAAATGTAGATCAGCATTGACAGCCCCTGTATCTATTTCAAGATAGTTTATCTTACATAGTTACATAGTAGGTGAGGTTGAAAAAAGACACAAGTCCATCAAGTCCAACCTATTACATTCTATATCCCTGTATGTTGCGGTCATTCAGGTGCTTATCTAATAGTTTCTTGAAGTTATCAATGCTCCCCGCTGAGACCACCACCTGTGGAAGGGAATTCCATATCCTTGCCGCTCTTAAATGCTATTTTCAAGTTTCTAAAAAAAAACATATTAGACCTAAAGCTAACCTGACAGCAGCTGGGCATATACATTGTATGTGCAGATTTTTGTATCTACAAGGGTGCTTCAAAAAGTTCTGCACTTTTTTAAACTCTATTTATTAGGAATTTCAAAAACAAATTGCATCACTTTTCTTGTCACCTTACTTTGTGATGCATTTTTCCCAGTGTCGTACCAACTTTTTATACCATCAGCAAAAAATGTTTTTGGTTGAGCACATAGCCACTGATGCACCGCTGCTTTCACATCATCATCACATGTAAATCTTCTTCCCTTTAAAGCTTCTTTGAGCGGTCCAAAAAAGGTGGAAATCAAATGGTGCTAAACCCGGACTATAAGCTAGGTGGTCCATAACCTCTCACTCATAAACAACTATGAGAGAGAACTTTATTCTCATACTGAGCACACATGTGGAGATGAGTTTGTGCACTTGGCACACCTTCTACCCACAAAAAGCATATGATAGAACGCTGTTCCTTTTTGGTGCAATTTATACGTTTTGTAGGTTTTTTCACCACAGCGTGACAACTCTTACTAAACTGCAAGGTCAGCTGGCTTCCCAGACAGACTAGTCACATAACACTCTAAGACATGACCAATCACTATTCCTCCCACCCTCAGCGTTTCCAACGAAAATATAAAAGTGCGTAAACTTTTCGAAGACCCCTCATAATAAAAAAAATCAATCCGGATATGTAATATATGCACATTTTTGTGTTGTTGTACAACACGTTACAGATACAGCGGTCTATTGATACCTATACATTACTATTAATGCCCACAAAACATTATGGCACATTCTATATTCTATCCATTTAATCATTATAAGGCATTTAATTTCCTCTTCTTCTTGCTGGACTCAGCACTCTGAGTACTTAGCAGATAGCAAATAATCAGCCCTCCTAGTTGCTCACAGAACATGGTAATTCTCATCCCTGACCAACTACTCCCAGAACCTGTAAGTATAAAACATTGTAAATTTCCTTTCACTGATGGAGAATTCTGCCATCATGAATTAATGTACCAGGAAAGCAAATGCTCCTCCTCTCAGATATGACCCCTTCTGAATGCCAACACTTGTACAGCACACAGATTGTTGCCCTGGTCAAGATATGTTTTATTAGAACAGTAAGATAAAAGCAATGCCATCTAAATTGAGGCTATTAGATGGTGCCCCCACTGAAAATAATCACAATCAGTAAAAAAAAATCTAGGGACTCAGAACAAAACAGTAACAAACAGCAAGGAAATTATATTGAAAAAAAAAAACTATTAAAAAAATCTATTAAAAGGGCTTAAAATGCACAACGTTCTGGGGAGAATTAATTAGACACCCTTTACAGTTCCATCAGGGCACTGACCCGAAATTGCTGTACCTGCATCTGATAGTGGGTGCTGAAGTTGGAGGGACAATACTGGAAACGCCTTGCTCAGTGCTCCCTTCCTCCATCACAATGACAGGCACATGATCGAGAAGTTTTGTAGTAGGAGTGGGGACTTAGGGGACTTAGACTTAGAAACTAGTCTCTCATCAGGTCCGCCTGGCTGTTGATTGACAGCGGATGTCAGTGGGCAAATCCATAGTTGCCATTTAGTCCATTAGTGACTTTCAACTGACAACACTTTTAAACAAAGGCACTGACTGATTGACAACACTGTCAATCAAAGGAAACATAGACCTGATGGGGAACTAGTCTCTTAGTTCATCATCAGGCTCTGCCCTCCCTGTAAAACAAGTAATTTACCAAATATGAGCATTTCTATATTTTGGGTAATGACATCACCACTATCCCCGTCCCCTTTGTTTATATTTATCTTTCAGCGACAGACTTTAAAGTGATGGTAGTTGGAACTATGTCAGTGTGTTGCTTGTGCCTGTGCTATTGGATACCTGTTTTAGGTGCAGGTAGCTCAAAATTAAACTACTGCCAGTGAAGTGCATGCTTTATAGTATCCCCCTGTCTGTGTGGCTCCAAGCGCTTCAAGCCTTTTTAGGCTTCATGTACACTAAACTTAAGCATTAAGGAGCATTTTTTTCCCCAAAGCTCCTAAACCCTACTCCTTAAAAAACTATATGTCCATGTACACATAGGCCTTTAGCAGAGTTTAGGAGCTGCTGCGGTTAGGTGAGGTTCAACCTCCCTCAACCTCCCTCTCCTGAATGCAGAAGAATAAAATTCAGGACGGTAACGTTTTGATTGTTGGCTGTGGGAAAATGCAAAATGCGACAAAACCTATTTGCCGTGTTTTTCTGCGGCCGCGGTAAATATAGGCAGGGCATACATGAAGCCTTAAAACGTATTTTTAAACATTTTTCTCTTTGTTACTTTTTTGTATGGGATACCTAAATTTCTTTTTTCTTATACTGATCATGATATTCTTCTATTACCAGTGTCTATGACCCAATCACACATTGTTTTGTCAGCAATATCCGCATTAGTAAATGCTATGACAACCATTTATTAGGCCTCTTTCTGTCTGGCAGCTCTACCTCCATGGTATGTAACAATTTGGCATCCCCCAGTCAACATTATGTGCCCCTGTTGAAGACCCCTAGGTCGAAACGCGTCGGGTACATACACCACTCTCTTTGTTGCCCATTTGCTTTTATCCACCGTGATCACGCTTTTATTTGTGTATGGTCGTTTTTGTCATCAAAAACACCCTTTTTTATCTGCACCATGTGGAGGCACATTCTTTTTGTTTCCACATTTACCACATGAGATCCAGTCCCTCCAACTGCTCCTTTCGGGGGACCGTTTGTGAAACTTCTGATGCACGCTGGGACGGTTCGTTGTGAGGACCCATCCGGTTGCCGGCCGAGATCCATACAGACCACAATCCAAGGGATTGGCGATTCCTGAGCTCCCATTCCACGTCATTTGTGACAAACTGCGCATGCGATTCCCTGTCGCTGACATGGGAATCCACAGGATCTGGTAAGAGGCTTTTTTGCACTTTCTCTGAATGACCCATTGGGACCCAGTTTCTCGGTTGGGAAGTCGCTGTATGATGCCAGGTGTTTTCTGACAACCATCAGACCATCACCACCCCTTGGAGTACTTACACCTCCTGTGCGGTTGGACATTCACATCCATCTATGGACGTTTGTGTTTCAAGGCACCTGTGGTTAACTAGTGATTTCTTTACTGTTTCACCATTATAAAGACCTATGTTCCTTTGTACATGCGCTGCATTTTTCTATATGCCTATTTTGTTGTTTTTGTCAAACTGTATGCAGCAGCTTTTTATTTTTTTTTTATTTATTTCACTGGTTAGCGCGGTGTTTTCTATTTACCTCTAACATTATGTTCCCTATTAGCAATCTTCACCTTCCCAAGTATCCCTACTAAATTCTCTGGTAGCTCTTCATTTTATCCAAACTACATTCTCTGACACACTCAGTGACAAGCTGGCCAATTACTGCATGCTGTTATCATGGCTTCCAAATGGCTGTACATAACTGCTGCAGTTTTCCCAAGACCTCCCTTTCATTGGATGCTGGCAAACTCACCTATTGATAAATTAGCAGCTTTCAGGATGGGCAACCCGTCAACATGTGTTATTTTAATTTGGGGGGCATAGCTTCTGATTGTAGTTTACAATTCTGGGACATAAAATGTATTATATCCAGACACCTCCCTATTCTATCTAGTGATGATAGTTATAGGGTGATGCTGGGATGTGGAGTCAGATACATTGCTGGGAGGGCATGTACCATATGAAATATGGTTTCCCCTAGTCTGTACACCTCTATTCTGCCCATGCGCACATGGCTTATTACCACTGGTATGTACAGATATGGTGCCACCAGATGTTCGACCTGTAGCCACTTAAGTGACCCCCATACCATAACTTTGTGCTCTAATGGCCTCTCTCTAAACATTGCACAGTTGGTCAACTGCCACACCAAATTTGTCATATATGTGTTGGATATAACTCTTCTGTACCTGTATCCCAGATTACTTTGGTATCAGTCCCTGGTATAAATATTGGAAATGGGAATTTTTGATACCCTCAAAGTGTGAAAAAATAAACAAATTATAAAATAACATATTTATTGAGAATATAATTAAAAATAGAATAGTATGCTACATACACAGTATCACAAATTGAAGATAAAAAATATGTTACATCATATCATAATATTTCATAACATTTCATCACTGGTGATGATGGAAGAATGGTGTGAAAACACGATGATGTCCTTTACACATATCCAGAGCCCCAACACATTTCGACCAATTAGGTCTTCCTCAGGGGGATTTCAGTCTTAAAGTATCACTAGGACATACATAAAGGTCAGTATGGCAAACCGAAAGTAGCCAAAGTATCATATATTTAGAGTACAATCATGTAAAGATGATAAGATGCACTCACATAATTCATATCACAATCAAAAACATAATATGCTGGAGGTTTACAGAGACATGGGGCAGTGCTGTACAGAAGGTGTAAACATGTGTCCAAAGAACAAGGGATCTGCAAGGATCAGCCTATATAATGAAAAAGATCCTATTTAAAGACACAAAAAAACAACTGTAAGAAACGTGAGAAATAAATATCCATGTTCAATTATAGCTTAAAATCAGGTCCATAAATATCTGAATGTCTGCATTGATAACTCCCATTGGGGAAATTCTTTCTTCCAAATAGTGAGCCAGACCTCTCTGCACAAAGAGGAGGAATTTTTTTGCAGGTAAGCACAGACAATTTAGGATTGATTCCTTATTCTGGTGATTATTTTTTTTTATATCTTTCATAGTTTTGAAACCTTATTCTATTATTTTTTTGCAGTCCTTTTTTGAACCCCCCGCCCTCTTCCCTTTCCTTTTTGTGCAGAGAGGTCTGGCTCACTATTTGGAAAAAGACTAATGGGGAAAGTCTTTTTTCAAATAGCGAGCCAGACCTCTTTGCACAAAAAGGAGAGGGAAGGGGGGGGGGGGGCAGAAAAGGACTGCAAAAAAATAATAGAATAAGATTTCAAAACTATGAAAGATATAAAAAAGAATAATCACCAGAATAAGGAATCAATCCTAAATTGTCTCTGCTTACCAGTAATAAACTAGGATCTATCCAAATAAGATGGAAAGGCTCTTCTATTAAACAATCAAATCCTCAATCCTTTCTCTGCAGCCTCAGCTGCGCTGCAGATGAGTGAACAAGAGATGCTGTATACAGAGACTCCCAGTTCCTTCATAAACTGAAGCATAGCAAAAAACAGTTTACTGGTGGAATCCATCTTCAGAGTCCCATCCCCCTAAGACTACCTTGCAGTAGTTGAAGCCGACAGGAGGGGAGGAGGCTGCATGGCAGAGGGACCCACAGGGGATCGCATCATGTGTACAAACTGCTCATAGGGCAGTACAGCTGGCCCTCCTGCTTGTTAGGTGCCCGGACCCCCTCTTAAACTGATGGGGCATGGCCCCCATACAGGAGGACTGGTGGTACGCCCTTATCAGCGGCCCTGGCTGATTGGCTGAAAATTTTCCAAAACCATTTTGACAGAAGTTGATAAAAAAATCAACTTCTTTTGATTGGTGAAGCCCACACAATGAGCAAACTTTGGCTAGTCCCTACTGGAACAGCTGAATTTCAAAAAGTGTATTGCCAGCTTTAGAAAAACCACCAAAGACAGTAAGCAAAGTGAAAAAATTACTTGGGTTTCTAATCTCTTATCACGATTTCATATAAACTTTTCACATATAGCTAAATCCCCCTATGACTTATTCCAAATCAAAAAGGGGTTATAAAGAAACAAAAAAGGAAGATACTGTAAAAAGAAAGACATCTGTAAAAACAGGAACAGCTTAACAGCTGTCATCCAAGACACCAATTCAGTGGTTGCCAAAACACCAGAAAGTTGTTGAATAGTTGAAACTGATTTTGACTATTCCCCACTTGGGCTGCCCATCAAGAACATCATGAGGCCCCTGCGGCCGAACACTACAGATACTTGCAGCTTCCCCACTGGATCTTTCCCCTGTGCAAACTGTCCACTTTCCCACTAAGATGACATCTGCCAACATACTCCAGCGTGCTAAAGTCAAGCCATGCTCTATGCTTTATTCCATGCTCAATAACCAAGGCCCTTTGGAGTCTATGCTAGCCAAATGCTCTATCAATATGAACATGTAAGAATTGGGCTACTGGGTTCCAGACAGAAAAGCTTCAAGTGGTTGTAAAGGCTCCAGCTTTTTTTACTTTCATGCATTCAATGCACGAAGGTAAAAAACCTTCTACGTGCAGCAGCCCCCCCAGCCCCCCTAATACTTACCTGAGCCCCATTTCGATCCAGCGATGTGTACGAGAGCCTTGGCTCTCTAGGGACTCTCCTTTCTCATTGGCTGAGACAGCAGCTGGAGCCATTGGCTCCCACTGCTATCAATCACAGCCAGTGAGCCAATGAAGAGAGAGAGGGATGGGGCTGAGCCACGGCTCTGTATGTGAATAGGGGCATTCTTTGGTGCTGTAAGGTAAACCAGATTCCCAAGAAAAGAAAACCAGTGGGATCTTATGCTAATATTCGTGTGCATGCACATTTTTCACGTGCTAATAGTTCTAGACAAAGATGTACTATTCCTGTTCAATGTGCTCGCATTCGTGTGTGCACTCGCACAAAGGCACATGCACATATGAATTAGCGTACATACTTGGCGCCCAGCTGCCTATTTAAATGATTTAAACTGGCTTGTCGCCATGAGCAATTGCTGAATGGTCTTCAGCTTGTACCTGTATTACTGTGACCTAATCCATTGAACCTGCTTACCCGTGCATGACCTGGCTTGCTCCTGTATTAACCTTGTTCGTCTGATCTCTTTGACCTCGGCCTGTTTACTGGACTTGTCTTTGCCTGCTGATTCTGTACTGCACTGCCCGGCTGTTACCTACCTTGGCCTGCTTCCTGGACTTGCTTTGTCTGCTAACTCGTTGCCTTGTTACCCGGCTGCCACTGAACGCTGACTGCATATCGGCTCTGCTACCCTCTCCTGCTGTGGTGCCAAGCTGCATCAGTATCCTGTTCCTAGGACTGCAACTCTCAACTCCATTCACCTAAGTGCAGACTTCACCAGCCAGCTACTCTGGCACTTTTCCCACTCCGTGCCCTCATACTCTCTGTCTCCACCTTCAGTAGTGTTGGGCAGGAGGTGCAAGAGAGACCTCCACAACATTCCAGCCATCACCAGGCAAGTGATAGGTGCCCCATAGCAAGCTGCTTACTCCCCATAGCAAGCTGCCTCCTAGACTACTTTCCTTCTGGTCCAGAATATTTGCACTACTTTACACCTTGTTTTATCTAACTTTTATTACTCACTAAATATGCCCTGCGACTTTGCCCCATTTCAGGCCGTCAAGCCCATCAACAATGCTTGGCTGTATTCCTCTTTTCTATGGCCAAACAAATGATAGCCAAAGCCTGGAAGAATCTCTCTGTCCCCTTACAGGGAGTTAAGGGCTGCATGACTTTAAAGAGGAAGTAAACCCACAGCAAAAAAGCGAAAAAACAAAAAACCCTGCAAGACAAAGGCATAATTAGCTAGTATGCAAAGCATATTATTACTTGCCTCAGATCAAAGCCCCCGCATCGGTCCACGTCTCCCCTTCCGACCGCCGATATGTTGTCCCGGAGTGACTTCCGGGTATCGCGGCTCCGGTGCTGTGATTAGCCGGAGCCGCGATGACGTCACTGCGTGCATGCGCGCGG
This sequence comes from Lithobates clamitans, assembly GCA_037952925.1. Taxonomy (NCBI): domain Eukaryota; kingdom Metazoa; phylum Chordata; class Amphibia; order Anura; family Ranidae; genus Lithobates; species Lithobates clamitans. Next base: position 646,008 of record JBBGZY010001281.1, on the reverse strand, counting down.
GAACGGCACAGTACAACTGAAGCAAAGGCATATAGCGCCATTGCTTCATTTGTCTTATGATGTCGGCACATGCAAATACAGGGATATCTCCTAAACCGTGTAGTATCTCCTAAACCCCAAAACACTTCCCTTCTGTTACCTGACTTAGACTCCCTACCTCTTTATTCTGACTCTACTTCCCTCTGCCATCTCCATGCATTCTGCCTATCCATTGTTAATATCTTGCCATTTGCCATTTTACATTTACCATCCTCTAATTAAAACCACTCTGTTACACTCAATACGCTAGACTTGGTATAATGTTCAATGTTAATGCCCATGTGTGGGCAAAACTGCTGTTATATTTTCCTTTTTCATGAAACTATCAATACAATCCTTGAAAGAGAAACTGATTTTGCTCAAACCCCAATCCTTGCTTATTCTTATTTTAACTCCATCTTTATTTTACACACTGATGCAGCACAGAATGGGCTAGGCACAGTGGTTTATTATTGTAAATAAGACAAATTACAGGTTATAGGGTATGGTTCAAAATCCTGACATAGTAAAAAAACTAGCCTTTGCACTAAGGGAAATTGAAGTTCTTAGGATTAAGTTTAGGGACTATCTGCACTATGCTCTCATTCTAGGGCAATACCATATTATTATTAAAGCAACCCAATTTGTTTCCACAATTTAGCTACAACAGACTTTAACCTTTCACCATCTGCATTTTAGCATCCATGGACTTCCTCCCAAAACTCTGCCTCCCGTGGCACCCCCTGGGGCACACATATGGCGTGCTCTGTGACCGCTGTGTCCTTTGGACACAGCTGATGGCAGATTGCAGTAAAGGGCCAATTGCAGTGGCCCTTTACCCATGTGATCAGCTGTGTCCAATCACAGCTGATCACATGTAAACAGACTTGCTGGTTATTAGCAGTCCTTTCCTCACATGCTGAATCCATGTAAGGAAAGGAGAGTCGTTAACTGGAAAGACTTTCAGTACGTTGTTTACACTGATAATGAGGGCAGCTCCATCCATGCCAGCAAGTTCCCAACAGTGCAGATCAGTGCCCTTCAGTGCCTCCGCATCAGCGCCTCCGCATCAGTGCTCATCAGTGCAGCCTCATCAGTACCCATCAGTGCAGCCTTATCAGTGCACATCAGTGAAAAAGAAACATGACTTATTTGCAAACATTTTTTTAACAGAAACAAAAAAAGTTTTTTTTTTTAGTTTTTTTTTAAGTTTTTGGTCTTTTTTCATTTGTTTAGTAAAAAAATAAAAAACCCAGCTGTGATTATACACCACCAAAAGAAAGCTCTATCTGTCTCAAAAAAATTCTAAAAATGTCATATGAGTACAGTGTTACATGACCGCGCAATTGTCATTTAAAATGCCACAGAACTGAAAGCTGAAAATTGGCTTGGGCAGGAAGGGAGGCAAGAAGAGGGTGCAAGTGCCCAGTATTGAAGTGGTTAAGGTACCCACATCACCACATTATTATGAAAATCTATATCTATTTTTATTCAAGATAATTTAAGAAAAACTGTTAAAAACACAAACATTTCCAAGATATAAACCTTCGTACAAAAACTGCACCCTATTGACAGTGGAGGATTAAGGTGGTCATGGGCCTCTAGGCTAATTTTTGTGTGGCCCCCTCCTGAGCATGCTTTACCAGAAAATAAATTATTTAGTGCCATGTGTAAAAGGGTAGACCTATATTACACGCCTCAAGTGCAACTCTCAGGTCTACAGCCCAAACACATTCAGACATGAGCCTACTATAAACCGCAATGCCACCGAAAAAAAGCATTTAAAATACACCTGCAGGCTGGTAACAGATTTTACCTTTCTAAGCCAACAGTTAGGCCAAAAATGTCTGCAGCAGCTCCTGTTTAACTGAGGCAAAATCACAACATCCTGACAGAGACCAATTGAAACCCTGTGTAATATTCCAATAAAATAAAAGCCATACAAATACCATAAACAGCAGCAGCACATAAAAGCAAGCAATAATCAACAGCAGAACAATCATACATATTCCTACCTTTAGAAGTTTTTCTTCCTTGATTTGATAACAGAGAAGTCCTTAATGAGGCTGGTAAAATCCAATTTGCGCAGAATGTCACTTTCAATTGACATCAAAGACAGGTGATTTAGTCTGTTTTGGCCCATAGTAGATCTCAGTCTATTTTAAACTAGTCCCAGTTTTGAAAAAGAGCGCTCCCTGCTGGCATTGGTTACAGGCACAGTACACAGACCCCTTTCCCTGCACAGTACACAACCCTCTGCACAGTTCACAGACCCCCTGCACATAACACAGCCCCTTTCCCTGCACAGTACACAGACCCCTTTCCCTGCACAGTACACAGACATCTCACATCTGCATAGTACACAGACCCCCTGCACATAACACAGCCCCTTTCCCTGCACAGTACACAGACCCCTTTCCCTGCACAGTACACAGACATCTCACATCTGCATAGTACACAGACCCCTTTCCCTGCACAGTACACAGACATCTGCATAGTACACAGACCCCTTTGCCTGCATATCACACAGGCCTCTTTAATTATAAAGCCCCCCTGCACTCCCAGGAGACCCCCGGTCTCCTGGGAAAGAATACTCTAAAGTTGAGAAAACATAACTGCCAGCCCTTTCTCATACACCGCTCCTCCTGTGTCACTCATTGTAAATCAAAGCTTCTAAATGTGACCCGGTGACCCGGTCATGTGACTGCTCTCCTCTGCTGTTTCATTGATGGTCACATGACCGCTCTCCTCCTGCAATCAAAGGCTACACTCGGGAAGGAGGTGGAGCGGGAGGTGGAGAGCGGCCAGACAGAGCGGCTTTAATTGAGGTATTAGGAGACTTCTATTTACATTGAGAGTGACACACGAGGAGCTGTGCATGAGAAAGGGCTGGCAGTAATGTTTTCTCAACTTTAAAGTATGCTGGCAGCAGTGTCCCAGGGCCAGGAGAGGCGGTAAAGCTGGTCTGACACCCCCCCCAATGGGTGGCACCCAGGCCGGACCCAGCACCCTGTTGGTAAAAAAACATTTATCGGCATATTCGTATAACAAGCAGGCATGGTTTTTATTCTACATATACATAAATATATATAAATTAATAAAAATATCATGGCCAATAGGGAGCCCTTGCACACGTGGGGCCCTAGGCTGCAGCATAGACCAGCCTGTGCATTAATCCGCCCCTGCCTATTGATCACTATCATAGCTATTACAGTCACCTGATATCTTGCTCAGTGGAAGACATTGGTTTGTATATTAAGTTTAACTGTTGAAGGATTAGGGAGCACTCAACGTGTTTCTTGGATAAAATCTGCTTCTTCCAGTATGACCAAAACATGGTCACTGTTGCTGGGAGACCCCTCCAAAAAGGCTAGCATAAGAGTACCCACATGGGAACAGGTCAGCCAATCATATCCAGGATCTGCTGACCAGTGGGTACTATTGAAACACGGATATGAGTCACAGATCATAGTGGTATGAACCATTTTGGGACCTTCCCTCCATATGCCCTAAGCATATGCTTTTTTTTCTTAACCACTTGCCGACCGCCTCACGCCTATATACGTGAACAGAGCGGCACGGGCAGGCAAAATCAAGTACCTGGTACGTGATTGCCTTCCCGCGGGTGGGGGGTCCGATCGGACCCCCCCCCCGGTGCCAGCGGCGGTCGGCATTTGGCTGGGAGCATTGAGAGACGAGGGGGAGGCCATCCGATCGTGGCCCCCCCTCGCGATGGCTCCCAGCCAATGAGAAACATCCCCTGCCTCTGTATAGTACACAGAGGCAGAGGATGTGATGTCATCTCTCCTCGGCTTGGCAGTTTCCGTTCCCGCGCCGAGGAGAGAAGACATGTGAGTGAGTGCACAACACTACACAACACAGTAGAACATGCCAGGCATACATTACACCCCCGATCCCCCCCCGATCCCCCCCCAATCACCCCTCCCCCCTGTCACAAACTGACACCAAGCAGGTTTTTTTTTTTTTTTCTGTTTACTGCATAGTGTCAGTTTGTGACAGTTAGAAGTGGTAGGGCAGTGAGTGTTAGCCCCCTGTAGGTCTAGGATACCCCCCTAACCCCCCTAATAAAGTTTTAACCCCTTGATCACCCCCCGTCACCAGTGTCACTAAGCGATCATTTTTCTGATGACGCTAGTTAGGGACGTAAATATTTAGGTTCGCTGTCAGCGTTTTATAGCGCCAGGGACCCCCATATACTATCTAATAAATGTTTTAACCCCTTGATTGCCCCCTAGTTAACCCTTTCACCACTGATCACCGTATAAGTGTTACGGTGACGCTGGTTAGTTCGTTTATTTTTTATAGTGTCAGGGCACCCGCCGTTTATTACCGAATAAAGGTTTAGCCCCCTGATCGCCCGGCGGTGATATGCGTCGCCCCAGGCAGCGTCAGATTAGCGCCAGTACCACTAACACCCACCCACGCACGCAGCATACGCCTCCCTTAGTGGTATAGTATCTGAACGCATCAATATCTGATCCGATCAGATCTATACTAGCGTCCCCAGCAGTTTAGGGTTCCCAAAAACGCAGTGTTAGCGGGATCAGCCCAGATACCTGCTAGCACCTGCATTTTGCCCCTCCGCCCAGCCCAGCCCACCCAAGTGCAGTATCGATCGATCACTGTCACTTACAAAACACTAAACACATAACTGCAGCGTTCGCAGAGTCAGGCCTGATCCCTGCGATCGCTAACAGTTTTTTTGGTAGCGTTTTGGTGAACTGGCAAGCACCAGCTCCAGGCAGCGTCAGGTTAGCGCCAGTACCGCTAACACCCACGCACGCACCGTACACCTCCCTTAGTGGTATAGTATCTGATCGGATCAATATCTGATCCGATCAGATCTATACTAGCGTCCCCAGCAGTTTAGGGTTCCCAAAAATGCAGTGTTAGCGGGATCAGCCCAGATACCTGCTAGCACCTGCGTTTTGCCCCTCCGCCCGGCCCAGCCCACCCAAGTGCAGTATCGATCGATCACTGACACTTACAAAACACTAAACGCATAACTGCAGCGTTCGCAGAGTCAGGCCTGATCCCTGCGATCGCGAACAGTTTTTTTTGTAGCGTTTTGGTGAACTGGCAAGCACCAGCGGCCTAGTACACCCCGGTCGTAGTCAAACCAGCACTGCAGTAACACTTGGTGACGTGGCGAGTCCCATAAGTGCAGTTCAAGCTGGTGAGGTGGCAAGCACAAGTAGTGTCCCGCTGCCACCAAAAAGACAAACACAGGCCCATCATGCCCATAGTGCCCTTCCTGCTGCATTCGCCAATCCTAATTGGGAACCCACCACTTCTGCAGCGCCTGTACTTCCCCCATTCACATCCCCAACCAAATGCAGTTGGCTGCATGAGAGGCATTTTTATGTCCTCCCGAGTATCCCTACCCAACAAACCCCCCCAAAAAAGATGTTGTGTCTGCAGCAAGCGCAGATATAGGCGTGACACCCGCTATTATTGTCCCTCCTGTCCTGACAATCCTGGTCTTTGCATTGGTGAATGTTTTGAATCCTACCATTCACTAGTTGAGTATTAGCATAGGGTACAGCATTGCACAGACTAGGCACACTTTCACAGGGTCTGCCAAGATGCCATCGCATTTTGAGAGACCCGAACCTGGAACCGGTTACAGTTATAAAAGTTACAAGTTTGCAAAAAAAACACAAACAAAAATTAAAAAAGAATAGTTGTCGTTTTATTGTTCTCTCTCTCTCTATTCTCTCTCTATTGTTCTGCTCTTTTTTACTGTGTTCTATTCTGCAATGTTTTATTGTTATTATGTTTTATCATGTTTGCTTTTCAGGTATGCAATTTGTTATACTTACTATTTACTGTGCTTTATTGTTAACCATTTTTTTGTCTTCAGGTACGCCAATCACGACTTTGAGTGGTTATACCAGAATGATGCCTGCAGGTTTAGGTATCATCTTGGTATCATTCTTTTCAGCCAGCGGTCGGCTTTCATGTAAAAGCAATCCTAGTGGCTAATTAGCCTCTAGACTGCTTTTACAAGCAGAGGGAGGGAATGCCCCCCCACCGTCTTCCGTGTTTTTCTCTGGCTCTCCTGTCTCAACAGGGAAAGCAGCCGGTGATTCAGCCAGCTGACCATAGAGCTGATCAGAGACCAGAGTGGCTCCAAACATCTCTATGGCCTAAGAAACCGGAAGCTACGAGCATTTTATGACTTAGATTTCGCCGGATGTAAACAGCGCCATTGGGAAATTGGGGAAGCATTTTTATCACACCGATCTTGGTGTGGTCAGATGCTTTGAGGGCAGAGGAGAGATCTAGGGTCTAATAGACCCCAATTTTTTCAAAAAAGAGTACCTGTCACTACCTATTGCTATCATAGGGGATATTTACATTCCCTGAGATAACAAAAAAATGATTTAAAAAAAAATGAAAGGAACAGTTTAAAAATAAGATAAAAAAGCAAAAAAAGAATAAAGAAAAAAAAAAAAAAAAAAAAAAAAGCACCCCTGTCCCCCCCTGCTCTTGCGCTAAGGCGAACGCAAGCGTCGGTCTGGCGTCAAATGTAAACAGCAATTGCACCATGCATGTGAGGTATCACCGCGAAGGTCAGATCGAGGGCAGTATTTTTAGCAGTAGACCTCCTCTGTAAATCTAAAGTGGTAACCTGTAAAGGCTTTTAAAGGCTTTTAAAAATGTATTAATTTTGTTGCCACTGCACGTTTGTGCGCAATTTTAAAGCATGTCATGTTTGGTATCCATGTACTCGGCTTAAGATCATCTTTTTTATTCCATCAAACATTTGGGCAATATAGTGTGTTTTAGTGCATTAAAATTTAAAAAAGTGTGTTTTTTCCACAAAAAATGCGTTTGAAAAATCGCTGCGTAAATACCGTGTGAAAAAAAAAATGAAGCACCCACCATTTTAATCTGTAGGGCATTTGCTTTAAAAAAATATATAATGTTTGGGGGTTCAAAGTAATTTTCTTGCAAAAAAAATAATTTTTTAATGTAATCAAAAAGTGTCAGAAAGGGTTTTGTCTTCAAGTGGTTAGAAGAGTGGGTGATGTGTGACATAAGCTTCTAAATGTTGTGCATAAAATGCCAGGATAGTTCAAAACCCCCCTAAATGACCCCATTTTGGAAAGTAGACACCCCAAGCTATTTGCTGAGAGTCATGTCGAGTCCATGGAATATTTTATATTGTGACACAAGTTGCGGGAAAGAGACAATTTTTTTTTTTTTTTTGCACAAAGTTGTCACTAAATGATATATTGCTCAAACATGCCATGGGGATATGTGAAATTACACCCCAAAATACATTCTGCTGCTTCTCCTGAGTACGGGGATACCACATGTGTGGGACTTTTTGAGAGCCTGGCCGCGCACGGGACCCCGAAAACCAAGCACCGCCTTCAGGCTTTCTAAGGGCGTAAATTTTTGATTTCACTCTTCACTGCCTATCACAGTTTCGGAGGCCATGGAATGCCCAGGTGGCACAAAACCCCCCCAAATGATCCCATTTTGGAAAGTAGACACCCCAAGCTATTTGTTGAGAGGTATAGTGAGTATTTTGCAGACCTCACTTTTTGTCACAAAGTTTTGAAAATTGAAAAAAGAAAAAAAAAATTTTTTTCTGGTCTTTCTTCATTTTCAAAAAGAAATGAGAGCTGCAAAATACTCACCATGCCTCTCAGCAAATAGCTTGGGGTGTCTACTTTCCAAAATGGGGTCATTTGGGGGGGGTTTGTGCCATCTTGGCATTTTATAGCCTTCAAAACTGTGATAGGTAGTGAGGAGTGAAATCAAAAATTTATGCCCTTAGAAATCCTGAAGGCGGTGCTTGGTTTTTAGGGCCCCGTACGCGGCTAGGCTCCCAAAAAGTCCCACACATGTGGTATCCCCATACTCAGGAGAAGCAGCTGAATGTATTTTGGGGTGCAATTCCACATATGCCCATGGCCTGTGTGAGCAATATATCATTTAGTGACAACTTTTTGTAAATTTTTTTTTTTTGTCATTATTCAATCACTTGGGACAAAAAAAATAAATATTTAATGGGTTCAACATGCCTCTCAGCAATTTCCTTGGGGTGTCTACTTTCCAAAATGGGGTCATTTGGGGGGGTTTTGTACTGCCCTGCCATTTTAGCACCTCAAGAAATGACATAGGCAGTCATAAACTAAAAGCTGTGTAAATTCCAGAAAATGTACCCTAGTTTGTAGACGCTATAACTTTTGCGCAAACCAATAAATATACGCTTATTGACATTTTTTTACCAAAGACATGTGGCCGAATACATTTTGGCCTAAATGTATGACTAAAATTTAGTTTATTGGATTTTTTTTATAACAAAAAGTAGAAAATATCATTTTTTTCAAAAATTTCGGTCTTTTTCCGTTTATAGTGCAAAAAATAAAAACGGCAGAGGTGATCAAATACCATCAAAAGAAAGCTCTATTTGTGGGAAGAAAAGGACGCAAATTTTGTTTGGGTACAAAATGCATGACCGCGCAATTAGCAGTTAAAGCGACGCAGTGCCGAATTGTAAAAAGTGCTCTGGTCAGGAAGGGGGTAAAACCTTCCGGGGCTGAAGTGGTTAAAGTGGTTGTTAACCCACTGTGCTAACATAGTCTTATCCCCTCTGTATAATAATAACATTTGTTCCTGTGTCTGTGTAATGTAAAAAAACTGCTGATTTGTACCTGTATAAGCTGCACTCTGAGCGCCCAGCTGGCATGTCAGCTCCCTTGTTTCTCCAGCTGAGAGCTGAAGTGGGCGAGGCCGAGCTGTCCTGCTGACGTCAGCCGGTGGAGGAGGGGGAGAGAGGAGAGAGAGAGATGACAATCAGCTGAGCGGCTGGAGCCCTTTATACAGGTACAGGTCGGCTGAGTTTTTACATTACACAGGCACAGGGGCAGATGTTCTAATGCTACAGAGGGGATAAGAATATTTATTATCAGATACGAGAGGAGCGGGGGGCGGGCACAGCTACGAGCAGGGAGGGGAGGGGGGAGGAAGACAGAGGACACAGACACAGGGAGAGCTGCAGACAGGAGACCTGCAGCTGACGGAATCACGCAAACAGACCACGGTGTCAGGGCTTAGCAGCCATGATTATCATTATCAATAGTAAATGACACAGCACAAGTGCTGTGCTGTATAACATGCTTTAAAGGAACAGGGTCAGGTTTTTTTTTCTATTTTGGGTTAACAAACTCTTTAATGTTTAATCCAGCACTGTCTGTACCTCCTGGAATAAGGGATATACAATTACTATTTTCATGTTAATGTAAACAATAGAATGAGAGATTAAAGGAGAATTTTGGAGTTTTCAAAAAAACAAACAAACATAAATAATCACCTCTATGCTGCAACTGTCCCACACAGTGTGATGCTGCAGCTGTCCCTTGCCAGCTCTAAGCCTGAGAACTGAACGATCACATGATGCTGATCTCTCAGTTCTCAAACAACTCTGCGCAGAGAGCTGTGACTGCCACTGTCTCACTCTAGTGCCAAGCTGGTGAGGGGGCAGGTGCAGCTGTCTTCGGCTGAAGATAAAGCAGCTGGATGGATCCCAAAAATATGTCTAGGATCCTCCCAGAGTCTGCAACAGCTCTGTGACATCAACTGACATTAGGCTTTTTAGCCCATTATTGGCTGACTCTGGGTCACAGGAGAGGAAAAGTAAATGCACTCTTGTGAACAAGAAGAAAAGTATGGCCAAAAAACTTTGCCTTTTGAACAGAATAAAATTCTGATACTGTATGTTCTTGCCAATGTTTTTCCATGTTTTCAACATTTTTATGTGTCACTCTTTTGTTTTTGTCTGTCCATTTATTCCTACTAAGTACAGGGCCTAATTTTTTCCATCTCATATTCCAGGATGTCTGAACAAAGGCAGCGTTCTTTGTCAACTTCAGGAGAGGCCTTGTATCAGGTTCTTGGTTTAGAGAAAGGTGCTACTCATGACGATATCAAGAAATCTTACAGGTACATTCTTGGCTATTTATAGTTGACAAATTGCAGCAAAACCTAATGGCAAATTGTAATCCTGCATACAAAATTTGACATTTTAGTTATACATAGTTGCTGGCAAGTTAAAGTACATACTGGCCTTTGATATGTATTTAAGGGTCCATTGGCATGAATTTATTCTAAATGCTTGCTATTATAAAGCTAAGTGGTGTAACGCTCCATCCCCGTATTTTCTCAGATATAGAAAAAACAGATACTTAGGGACAAAGTTGTGAGAGAATAGCACTTCAATTACTGCCTTGTGGCAGGGAATTGAAACAATAACTTCTACAGGGAAATATTGCTTCTAGAGATATAAAAACTCAGAAGAAAATTCAAAGCAGTAGGGCTTACTTTATACTAAAATCTCTTTTTTTTGTAAAGTTTGTCTTTAAAGGGGCAATCCTGTATCAACCTTATGTGTATCTCAGAAAATCATGGATGTGGTTTTCGCCTAGGTTCACATTGATGCGATTTGGCACCGTCCGAATCTGTGTGGCGTCAACTTTGCGGCGCCGCACGGATTCCCAAAAGTCGTTTCTGTACTACTTTTGGTGACTTTGCGGGGTGATTTATATAGACATCTGTGCACAGATGTCTCTGAAATGTCTCGGACTGATGTCTCGGACTGACATGCAGCTATGAAATCCTACGAGTTCAGCTGAACTTGCACGATTTCAATCCCCCTGTCAGTGTGAACCTAGGCTTCTAGTTCTTTAGGTCACAGTGATATTTCTCTCAAGAAGTGGTGTGCAGCCAGTTAAGGGCCAGAAATATTGCACTGAAAGGATACAAGTAAACAGCACAGTAAATTTAGCACCATCAAAGCAGTGGTAATGCTGGTGGCTCATAGAAGCTTTTTAATGGAAGCAAGGTCTAAACAGGAACTTTTATTGTCACACAGAAGTTTGGAAAGGTTGTCAACAAGTCATTCATTGTTATGCTGCTTGCCAAATTAATACCTGGGGTTTAATAAGAGGCATTTGAAAACATTGTGCATATGAAATCCTGAAACTCTGATTGCATATAGTACATTCTAGTTCTATGAAAACAATCTTGAAAGCAGTTTTCCTTAATTTTTGAGTCCACCACCCCATACCAGCATTTTTTGCTCTGAAATCCACATTCAGACTTTTCCAGTAAGACAGAACAAACATCAAACCACAATCTAATAAAACATAATTCTGAATGCTTTCTGCATATTTTATATAAGTCTATGATCTGAATAAGTTTAGTTGGGCCACTATATTTGTGTAAATTTTAAACTCTCCTTCTAAATCATATGCTTCAGATGTCCATAAACATAAGATAATTATTGGTTTATGTTAATACATGAGATGACTGGTGAGCAAGCTTTTTTCAGACCAGCATTTAAACATGAGCATTAAAGTCCTCCTGTGTTGGGTTGACCCTCCAAAAACACCCTTGGAATAATGACAGGGTTTTTGACAAAGATATGTAGTCCAAACATGCATTTTTTCCCAAAGATCTGTTGCTGGGTTGTGGATAAATACCAGTGGCGGAAGTACCAGGGTCGCAGCAATTGCACTTGCGACTGGGCCCTGGAATTCCGCCACTGTGGGGGGCCCAAACATTCGGAATGGGGGTCCAGGGTTGCTGGCTGCAGCTATGAGCAGAGAATGTCCATTACACTCTCTGTCACACTGCCCAGACCCCGCACTGAAATCCCACCCCCTCCTTTCCTCCTCGCACGGACAGGAGAGGAAAGAGTGAGGGCAAGCAGAATCTTTTCCTTCTCCTCCCGCCCCCTCCTGACCCACACACATCCCAATTCCCGACAGCTCCGTGCCTCGCAAAACAGCTAGATAGTGGAGGAAAGGCATGGATGCTACAACCCTCTACAGGGGATCCACGGCTCTCCAGGACAGCCTTCCTTCCTAATCAAGCATCTCAGTGATTGACCCACCTGTGAGTTGCTTTCTTTTCAGTCATTGAGGGGACTTTAGCGAGAGTGTGTTGTCACCTCCAAAGGCCCTCTAACAACATAGCAGCCCACTGGGGTTTCCCTGGTGTGGTGCACTACAAGCTCCAGCATGCTCTTCTAACCTATGTGTATATATAGCACAGGCCAGTAGGCCTTGCTTGCTGACCACAGTGGCGGAACTCCAGGGCCCAAGCCTCCATCTATGGTGAGTGAAGCGTCCCTCCCTTCCTCTCCTACCTCACCAGCCTCTGAGCACACTAATGTAAGGGAGAGCTCTGTGGACTGTAATGTAAAGGGGGACTCTAATGTAAGTGAGGGCTTTGGAGAGCAGAGATCCCCTTACATCAGGATTCCCAGAGCACCCCTTACATCAGAGTTCAACTTTACATTACAATCCACAGAGCTCTTCCTTAAGGACCTTTCACATGTGTGGACTCTGCCAAGCGAATTTGTCTGCTCAGTGGGAGATCTCTCTGCTAAACCCCGCTGAGCAGGTGGATGACAGGTCCATGTCTGTCCACTTGAGCAGCAGACATGGACACAGCCCATTGTTCTCTATGGGCCGGTCTGACTGTAATCCAATTCGCTGGATGGATGGGGAATGGATCCCCATCCGTCTGTTTTCATTGGATCAGATGCAGGTAGGTGTAAATGGACACATCTGTTTACATCTGCCTCCCCATACAGAACAATGGGTGGTCCGATCGCTTTGCACATGTGAAAGGGCCCTTACAGTGCAAGTGGGAATTGCAAGTGCAGTGGCTCTGGGAACCCTGATTAAAAGGGAATGCTGGGAACGATGATGTAAGTGGGGGCTCCAGTTACTAGGGACCCCCTTATATCAGAGTTCCCACTGTTCTTCCTTAAATCAAAGTCCCCAGAGTTCTCCCTTGTATCAAAGTCTTCACAATCCCCCCTTTACACTGTAAGGGAACTCTGCAAGTTCAGATATAAATGGGAAAACTCTGCGTATTCAGATGTAAAGCAGAACTCTGTGGACTCAGATGTAAGGGGGGGCTCTTGTGGTTAAATATATACAATTAGAATCGTTATTTAATCACAAATAGGGATGAGCTTCGTGTTCGAGTCGAACCCATGTTCGACTTGAACATCGGCTGTTCGCCCGTTCGCCGAATTGCGAACGATATGGGCCGTTCGCGCCAAATTCGTGTGGCGCGTCACGGCCCATAATTCACTGCGGCATCGCAGTGCATTGCTGGCTGATGATTGGCCAAGCATGCACTATGACCTGCATGTTTGGCCAATCACAGCGCCGTCAGTAGAGAGAGCTGTAATTGGCCAAAGCCAGGGTGGCTTTGGCCAATTATGGCTCAGGGGATTTAGTACACGCCCCACACTATATAAGGCCGCCTGCACGGCGGCCCTGTGTAGTGTGTGTTCCGGTGTGCTAAGAGATAGAGAGAGAGAGAGACAGTGTCATTTGATTTGAGTTAGATAGATTAGGCAGAACAGTCAGTCAGTTAGCTGCACTTACAGTGTATTGTGTATATATATGCATCCCAGGTGTTGCATATATATATATACACTGTATTCAGTTTAGCTAGATCCGTTCCTGTTATCTTCTATCTAGACTATTTACATTTAGTGCAGTGCGTCCTGCTCACAGTGTTCAGCTAGATCCGTTCCTGTTATTTACATTTAGTGCAGTGCGTCCTGCTCACAGTGTTCAGCTAGATCCGTTCCTGCTATTTACATTTAGTGCAGTGCGTCCTGCTCACAGTGTTCAGCTAGATCCGTTCCTGCTATTTACATTTAGTGCAGTGCGTCCTGCTCACAGTGTTCAGCTAGATCCGTTCCTGCTATTTACATTTAGTGCAGTGTGTCCTGCTCACAGTGTTCAGCTAGATCCGTTCCTGCTATTTACATTTAGTGCAGTGCGTCCTGCTCACAGTGTTCAGCTAGATCCGTTCCTGCTATTTACATTTAGTGCAGTGCGTCCTGCTCACAGTGTTCAGCTAGATCCGTTCCTGTTATCTTCTAGACTATTTACATTTAGTGCAGTGCGTCCTGCTCACAGTGTTCAGCTAGATCCGTTCCTGCTATTTACATTTAGTGCAGTGCGTCCTGCTCACAGTGTTCAGCTAGATCCGTTCCTGCTATTTACATTTAGTGCAGTGCGTCCTGCTCACAGTGTTCAGCTAGATCCGTTCCTGCTATTTACATTTAGTGCAGTGCGTCCTGCTCACAGTGTTCAGCTAGATCCGTTCCTGTTATCTTCTAGACTATTTACATTTAGTGCAGTGTGTCCTGCTCACAGTGTTCAGCTAGATCCGTTCCTGCTATTTACATTTAGTGCAGTGCGTCCTGCTCACAGTGTTCAGCTAGATCCGTTCCTGCTATTTACATTTAGTGCAGTGCGTCCTGCTCACAGTGTTCAGCTAGATCCGTTCCTGCTATTTACATTTAGTGCAGTGTGTCCTGCTCACAGTGTTCAGCTAGATCCGTTCCTGCTATTTACATTTAGTGCAGTGCGTCCTGCTCACAGTGTTCAGCTAGATCCGTTCCTGCTATTTACATTTAGTGCAGTGCGTCCTGCTCACAGTGTTCAGCTAGATCCGTTCCTGTTATCTTCTAGACTATTTACATTTAGTGCAGTGCGTCCTGCTCACAGTGTTCAGCTAGATCCGTTCCTGCTATTTACATTTAGTGCAGTGCGTCCTGCTCACAGTGTTCAGCTAGATCCGTTCCTGCTATTTACATTTAGTGCAGTGCGTCCTGCTCACAGTGTTCAGCTACATCCGTTCCTGCTATTTACATTTAGTGCAGTGCGTCCTGCTCACAGTGTTCAGCTAGATCCGTTCCTGTTATCTTCTAGACTATTTACATTTAGTGCAGTGCGTCCTGCTCACAGTGTTCAGCTAGATCCGTTCCTGCTATTTACATTTAGTGCAGTGCGTCCTGCTCACAGTGTTCAGCTAGATCCGTTCCTGCTATTTACATTTAGTGCAGTGCGTCCTGCTCACAGTGTTCAGCTAGATCCGTTCCTGCTATTTACATTTAGTGCAGTGCGTCCTGCTCACAGTGTTCAGCTAGATCCGTTCCTGCTATTTACATTTAGTGCAGTGCGTCCTGCTCACAGTGTTCAGCTAGATCCGTTCCTGTTATTTACATTTAGTGCAGTGCGTCCTGCTCACAGTGTTCAGCTAGATCCGTTCCTGCTATTTACATTTAGTGCAGTGCGTCCTGCTCACAGTGTTCAGCTAGATCCGTTCCTGTTATCTTCTAGACTGTTTACATTTAGTGCAGTGCGTCCTGCTCACAGTGTTCAGCTAGATCCGTTCCTGCTATTTACATTTAGTGCAGTGCGTCCTGCTCACAGTGTTCAGCTAGATCCGTTCCTGCTATTTACATTTAGTGCAGTGCGTCCTGCTCACAGTGTTCAGCTAGATCCGTTCCTGCTATTTACATTTAGTGCAGTGCGTCCTGCTCACAGTGTTCAGCTAGATCCGTTCCTGTTATCTTCTAGACTATTTACATTTAGTGCAGTGCGTCCTGCTCACAGTGTTCAGCTAGATCCGTTCCTGCTATTTACATTTAATGGAGTGCGTCCTGCTCACAGTGTTCAGCTAGATCTGTTCCTGCTATTTACATTTAGTGCAGTGCGTCCTGCTCACAGTGTTCAGCTAGATCCGTTCCTGCTATTTACATTTAGTGCAGTGCGTCCTGCTCACAGTGTTCAGCTAGATCCGTTCCTGCTATTTACATTTAGTGCAGTGCGTCCTGCTCACAGTGTTCAGCTAGATCCGTTCCTGTTATCTTCTAGACTATTTACATTTAGTGCAGTGCGTCCTGCTCACAGTGTTCAGCTATATCCGTTCCTGTTATTTACGTTTAGTGCAGTGCGTCCTGCTCACAGTGTTCATCTAGATCCGTTCCTGCTATTTACATTTAGTGCAGTGCGTCCTGCTCACAGTGTTCAGCTAGATCCGTTCCTGCTATTTACATTTAGTGCAGTGCGTCCTGCTCACAGTGTTCAGCTAGATCCGTTCCTGCTATTTACATTTAGTGCAGTGCGTCCTGCTCACAGTGTTCAGCTAGATCCGTTCCTGTTATCTTCTAGACTATTTACATTTAGTGCAGTGCGTCTTGCTCACAGTGTTCAGCTAGATCCGTAACTGCTATTTACATTTAGTGCAGTGCGTCCTGCTCACAGTGTTCAGCTAGATCCGTTCCTGCCATTTACATTTAGTGCAGTGCGTCCTGCTCACAGTGTTCAGCTAGATCCGTTCCTGCTATTTACATTTAGTGCAGTGCGTCCTGCTCACAGTGTTCAGCTAGATCCGTTCCTGCCATTTACATTTAGTGCAGTGCGTCCTGCTCACAGTGTTCAGCTAGATCCGTTCCTGCTATTTACATTTAGTGCAGTGCGTCCTGCTCACAGTGTTCAGCTAGATCCGTTCCTGTTATCTTCCTACTGACAGGCAGGCTTGTCTGGTTACAGTATATAAAGCTACCTGAAGAAAATTACAGGTGTTCTATTTGATCCTATTAGTACCACGGTCAGGCAGCTAGACTATTTACATTTAGTACAGTGCGTCCTGCTCACAGTGTTCAGCTAGATCCGTTCCTGTTATCTTCCTACTGACAGGCAGGCTTGTCTGGTTACAGTATATAAAGCTACCTGAAGAAAATTACAGGTGTTCTATTTGATCCTATTAGTACCACGGTCAGGCAGCTAGACTATTTACATTTAGTACAGTGCGTCCTGCTCACAGTGTTCAGCTAGATCCGTTCCTGTTATCTTCCTACGGACAGGCCGGCTTGTCTGGTTACAGTATATAAAGCTACCTGAAGAAAATTACAGGTGTTCTATTTGATCCTATTAGTACCACGGTCAGGCAGCTAGACTATTTACATTTAGTACAGTGCGTCCTGCTCACAGTGTTCAGCTAGATCCGTTCCTGTTATCTTCCTACTGACAGGCAGGCTTGTCTGGTTACAGTATATAAAGCTACCTGAAGAAAATTACAGGTGTTCTATCCCAGCTTAGTGCAGCTACAGGCCATTAGTATGTCTGGAAGGCCAAGAAGGAGAGGCAGACAGTCACAAGCCAATAAGAGAGGGCAAGCAGGCTCTGTGTCTAGTGCTGGTCGTGGAGACGGTGCATCCTCATCAGCACGTGGCCATGGGACGCGCTTGGCCTTTTTTTCGGCAGCTGGCCGTGTTGAGCCGCAACATGCGGAAGACTTGGTCGAGTGGATGACCAAGCCGTCCTCATCCTCCTCATCCTCTCTCACCCATGCCCAGGGTGCTTTGTCTGGCAAAGCAGCGGCCTCTTCCCTCAGCTCAATGTCATCAGTGACTCCTTCCCTAGCCCCACCATGTCCTCATGAGGATTCCCTCGAACTGTTTGACCACAGTGTTGGGTACATGCTCCAGGAAGATGCCCAGCGTTTGGAAGGCTCTGATGATGATACTGAGCTCGATGAAGGCAGTAACATGAGCACGGACAGAGGGGGTGCCCAAGAAGGACAGCAATCTGGCAGTCATTCTCCCCCTGCTGCAGCATACTGCCAGGTTTGCTCCAGTGATGAGGAGGGAGGGGATGATGAGGTCACTGACTCAACGTGGGTGCCTGATAGGAGAGAGGAGGAGGAGGAGGAGGAGGAGGAGGCGGCACATCACCAACGAGGCAGGATGCCCTCCAGGGGCCAGCCTAAGGGCAGCACATTGACTGCATCACACCCCAAAGCTCCACATGTGCAGGGCGCTGCAGTCTCTGCGCGTTATTCAAAAAGTTCTTTGGTGTGGGCCTTTTTTGAGACGAGTGCATCAGATCGCACCGCTGCTATTTGCAACATATGTCTCAAGCGTATCTCGCGTGGCCAAAACATCTCCCGCTTGGGTACCACATGCTTGACCAGACATATGTTGACCTGCCATGCAGTTCGTTGGCAAGCGTATCTAAAAGACCCACACCAAAGAACAAAGAGGATCTCTCCTTGCTCCTCATCAGCTGAGATTTCCAACCCCACTAGACCTTCAGTCCTCTCTGAGACCTGCAGTGAGAGGAATGAAGGTGTAGAATTAGGTGTGTCACAGCCAAGTACTTGTGGGCAATCTGCTTTTGGTACACCGACGTCAGATTGTACCAGGCAAATTTCCCTGCCCCAGCTGCTGCACCGCCGAAAGAAGTTTGCTCCCAACCATCCACATGCCCAGCGGTTGAATGCTAGCTTGGCAAAATTGCTAGCACTTCAACTGCTGCCTTTTCAGTTGGTAGACTCTGCCCCCTTCCGTGAGTTTGTGGAATGTGCGGTTCCTCAGTGGCAGGTACCCAAACGCCACTTTTTCTCACGGAAGGCGATTCCGGCTCTCTACCGGCATGTGGAAGGCAATGTCCATGTCTCGCTGGACAGGGCGGTCAGCGGTAAGGTGCATATTACCGCTTACTCATGGTCCAGCAGGCATGGACAGGGACGTTACCTAAGTTTCACGGCGCATTGGGTGACTCTGCTGGCAGCTGGGAAGGATGCAGGACAAGGTGCAGTAGTGTTGGAGGTTGTTCCGCCACCACGCCTCCAAAATGCTGATTGTGACACACCTCTCTCCTCCACCCCCTCCTCTTCTTCTTCCTCCATGGCCTCTTCCTCGGAACCAGCGGTGCTTCGTAGGCGTTCAAGGGGCTACGCAAGTACGCAGGCCAAAAGATGCCATGCAGTGCTTGAGCTGGTGTGCTTGGGGGACAGGAGCCACACTGGGGCAGAGGTTCTGTCAGCTCTGCAGGGGCAGGTTCAGAGGTGGTTGACGCCACGCCAACTTAAGGCAGGAATGGTGGTTTGCGACAATGGCACCAACCTCCTCTCTGCCCTCCGACAGGGACAAATGACCCATGTGCCCTGTTTGGCTCACGTCCTTAACTTGGTGGTGCAGCAGTTCTTGGGCAGGTACCCGGGCTTACAGGATGTCCTGAGGCAGGCCAGGAAAGTCTGTGTGCATTTCCGCCGGTCATATAATGCCAGTGCTCGGCTGACGGACCTCCAAAAGGAGTTTAACCTGCCCAAGAACCGCCTAATCTGTGACATGCCCACCAGGTGGAACTCAACGTTGGCCATGCTGCAGCGGCTGCACACGCAGCAGAGGGCCATCAATGAGTACCTGTGCGACTATGGCACCAGGACAGGGTCAGGGGAGCTTGGTTTTTTTTCCCCACGCCAGTGGGCCATGATCAGGGATGCATGCACTGTCCTGTCACCATTCGAGGAGGCCACGAGGATGGTGAGCACTGACAGTGCATGCATCAGTGACACTGTCCCCCTTGTCCACCTGTTGGAGCACACACTGCGTGGAATAATGGACAGGGCACTTGAGGCAGAACAGAGGCAGGAAGAGGAGGAATTCCTTAGCTCTCAAGGCCCCCTTTATCCAGACAGTGTTCCTGCGTGCCCGCCGATCACACAGGAAGAGGACGAGGAGGAGGAAGATTGTGTCAGTATGGAGGTGGAGCCTGGCACTCAGCATCAGCAGCAGTCTTTAAGGGATCAGTCCCAAGGAACACATGGACTTGTACGTGGCTGGGAGGAGGTGGCTGCGGACGTTGTTGTCCTTAGTGACCCAGAGGACTCCGGACCGAATGCCTCAGCAAACCTACGCTGCATGGCCTCCCTGATCCTGCAAAGCCTGCGTAAGGATCCTCGTATTCGTGGTATCAAGGAGAAGGACCAATACTGGCTGGCAACCCTCCTTGATCCACGTTACAAGGGTAAGGTTGCGGACCTTATCTTGCCATCGCAGAGGGAGCAGAGGATGAAACATCTTCGGGAGGCCTTGCAGAAAGGTCTGTGCAACGCGTTCCCAGAGACTGGGAGGTTACAAACTCCTGTTTCTGGACAACGTGTTGCTGAGGCTTCGGTCAGTCAAAGAAGGAGCGGTGGAGAAGGTGGCCGTCTGACCGATGCGTTCAGACAATTTTTTGGTCCGCAGCCCCAAGGTATGATCGGTTCCAGCAACCATCGCTAGCGTCTGTTTTACATGGTGCAGGAATACCTAGGGGCAAGATCAGACTTGGACACCTTTCCCACCGAAAATCCTCTGGGTTACTGGGTCTTGAGGATGGATCACTGGCCAGAGCTTGCACAGTATGCAATTGAGCTACTGGCCTGTCCTGCATCCAGCGTTCTTTCGGAACGCACATTCAGTGCTGCTGGAGGCGTGGTAACCGATCACAGGGTGCGTCTGTCCACCGACTCGGTCGATCGGCTGACCTTCATAAAAATGAATCAGTCTTGGATCACCACCAGCTACCAAGCACCTGATGCTGATGTAACCGAATAATTTTTTTTGAAATCTCAGATCCCTTCAAAGACTGCCTATGCTGATGCTGAGTGACTATCCCTGAGTAATTATCCTCTTCCTCCTCAATCATCACGCTGATAGCTTGTAAGAACATTTTTGGTTCTGGGCGCCACCACCAGTGCCTAAGGCACAATTTTTCAGCCCCTGTTTAACAGGGGCGTGTAATTCCAATTTTTGATGTAATACTTTGCAGCAGGGCTCGTTCCTGCATTCCAACTAGAGTGTCTGTGAGGGGTTGCAGTGTTGTGGCACCAGCACCAGTGCCTAAGGCCCAATTTTTCTGCCCCTGTCTAACAGGGGCGTGTAATTACAATTTTTGATGCAATACTTTGCAGCAGGGCTCGTTCCTGCGTTCCAACTAGAGTGTCTGTGAGGGGTTGCAGTGTTGTGGCACCAGCACCAGTGCCTAAGGCCCAATTTTTCTGCCCCTGTCTAACAGGGGCGTGTAATTACAATTTTTGATGCAATACTTTGCAGCAGGGCTCGTTCCTGCGTTCCAACTAGAGTGTCTGTGAGGGGTTGCAGTGTTGTGGCACCAGCACCAGTGCCTAAGGCCTAATTTTTCAGCTCCTGTTCAACAGGGGCATGTAATTACAATTCTTGATCTAATATTTCACAGCAGGGCCCTGTGAGGGCTTACAGTGTTTTGGCCACAGCAACACCTAAGGCCCAAATTTCTGCTGAGTATATAGGGCAGGACCCTACTTTCAAACATCTAACTTACAAACGACTCCTACTTGCAAACGGAAGGAGACAACAGGAAGTGAGATGAAATCTACCCCTAAGGAAGGGAAATTCTCTCCTGTAAGAGTTAATATGGGAAAACAATTTCTCCTTTCCACTGATGCTTTCCAATCCTTGTTCCACAAAAAAACCCAAATTTTCAAAAAACATTTTTCATTGGGACAAAAAAGTGAGGTGAAATCTTCTGAAGAGGAGGAAAGACGCAAAACAAATGTCACAGGGGTGATAACCCTTCCCTATGTTTTCCAAAAAGCTTAGAAAAGATTTTTTGGCTGGAGCTAAACACATTAAAAATGTTCAAAATTACAAACAGATTCTACTTAACAACAAACCTACAGTCCCTGTCTTGTTTGCACCGCCTGTATACTGCTGTTCAGAGTATATAGGGACCTTTCCTTATTTTAATTTGGGTGCGGGGTTCCCCTTAATATCCATACAAGACCCAAAGGGCCTGGTAATGGACTGGGGGGTACCCATGCCGTTTGTCTCACTGATTTTCATCCATATTGCCATGACCCGACATGACATTAAACCCGCAAGCAGTTTTAAATGAGATTTTTTCCTTTAAAAATGACATTTGGTGCAGGGACTGTTCTAAACATGGGAAACACGCGTCACTTTACAGGCATACTATAGACACCCCCCAGGTACGACATTTAAAGGAATATTTCACTTTTTTTTTTTTACTTTAAGCATCATTAAAATCACTGCTCCCGAAAAAACGGCCGTTTTTAAAAGTTTTTTTTGCATTGATACATGTCCCCTGGGGTAGGACCCGGGTCCCCAAACCCTTTTTAGGACAATACCATGCAAATTAGCCTTTAAAATGAGCACTTTTGATTTCGAACGTTCGAGTCCCATAGACGTCAATGGGGTTCTAACGTTCGTGCGAACTTTCGGTAAGTTCGTGGGTTCTGGTGCGAACCGAACCGGGGGGTGTTCGGCTCATCCCTAATCACAAAATATATGTACAGTGTATACTACAAAAAATAATTTGCTGTGTGCTGCTAAAGTCTTCGGGTTTGGCTTGAAGAAAAGGTGGCAACCCTACCCAATACATCAGGAAGGGGTCCTGCTGCAGGACCATAATCAAGGGCCCCGTGATGGGAGAAAAGGACCCCAGGATCATTGGAAAGGGCCGCTGGACCAGAGGTCAGGGGGGCCCTTCATGGTTCCTTGCATCGGTGCCCTGAAGGTTCTAGTTACGGCTCTAATAAATACACAGACATTAACGTGGTTTTTAAGCCACTATGTGATGTTTATACCATCCCCTTTGTTAGATAAGAACATGTGTCTTAGCAGATTTTTTAGCAGATTTCTACCTGATTTCACAGCGCCTCCCGTCACTCACGTGACTCCCGGCTCTCTCCTCTCCCCATCTGACAGCTCCAGCGGGCAGTGCCGACAACTCCCGCTGACATCAGCCGGGGAGATGAGGAGGAGAGAGCCAAGGACTCATGTGAGTGCCCGGAGGCGCTGTGAAATCAGTGGAAATCAGCTTTTTAATAAAGCACAGACACTTGGACACATGTTCTTATTTAACAGAGGGGATGGTATAAACATCACATAGTTTTGTAGCAGCAGGGAGGGGAGCAGTGCGGCGCTAGTAATAGCTGACAGGCAGGGAGGGGAGGGGGGATGGAGGACAGAGGGAGACAGAGGAGAGCTGCAGATAGCAGCGGGTGACTGAGGCATGTAAACTGACCACAGTGTCAAGGCTCAGCAACCATTATAAACCGTGGTCAGTTTACAGGGGGGAGGGCAGAACTAAGCAGGATCAGCCAAGTATTTTGGGTGATAGAGAGGGCCAAATTACACAGCACAATCACTGTTCTGTGTAACGTGCTTTAAGGGATCACTGTCTGATCCTACTGGAATTTCTAGACTAAAACAAACTTCTGGTTTATCGGCTAATTTAGAAGGCAATAAGCTATGCATGGTTTTACCTCACTCCCTAGCAGGTAGCCAATTCGATGTTGATTCTGATTTGCATTTCTCTCTTGTCTATGTGTTTAAATTTAGTAACTTGAGAGCTAGGGCATATTAGCATGCTGTTAATACAGACATAGGTGTAAAAACCATTCTCATATAATATACTGTAATTACTGGTTCTGCCACTAGGTGGAGGTGTTGTGTTTGATGACATATAATGTACTGTTATCTCTAATAGCGCTACATGTTTATGATGTAATTTCCTGTCTCTGTATTCCTGTTTTATCCATAAGTCTAGCACCATCTGACTAGCAATAGTCATATCTATAATAGCTTATCAGCAGGGCAGAAGGCCTCTAGTATGTATGCCTATATAGTGAAGCTCCCATGGATGTTCCAGTCCTGCAAAATGCAATTTCAATCCTGCTTTGTAGAAATATTTAGCTACTGTATATAACATAGCTATTACAAGTCCTTCATTTACATTAATAATGTTAGCAATATATATAAATAAGAACATATGAATTACCACTGATTAGTATTTGTGCATGCTAAAACAGGTTTGCACAAAAATCTAATTGACAAATTCGTATTCTTTAGTTGCTTGAAACACCAAGATTTGTAAGGAAATCCTATGAGAACAGAAGTGACACAAGCAGACAGACCCTGTTTAGATTAAACATTGTTAGATGACAAATCCATTGAGTATAAAAAGCACTTTCACATAATTTGCCTTATTTTTTTCCTTCCTGCTTTAATACCAAGAGAGTAATTGGCTGAGACTGGGCTGGTATCTAAAACAGTCCTACTAACAAGTGTTCCATACTAAACTACAACAGATGGCATAGTGCAAACTAGCCTGAGCTGAATTCATACATTAAGTTATTGGTTATGTTAATATTTAGAAATTAGATTTTTTTTTTTTTAGCAGCAAAGCATATTTTGACAAATGTATCAAACAAACAATATGCATAAATCCTATGCTATTACAACGTAAGTGCAAAAAAAAAAAAAAAGTGATAAGATACAGATGTACAATATATTAAAAACAACAGAAATTAAATCTGAGAATTAAGATAAGAGTTTATATGGAGGTGCATAATCCCAAAACAGGGTAAAAAGAAAAAAAAAGTCACACAGGCTGTGATGAAAAGATAGGAAGGACTTCTCAAACCGTCACCATCAAAAATACTTAAAGGTCTCCCAGGTGTCTGTAGTCACACCTAAGGCTTACCAGATTTTCTGACCCTCATAAGAGTGGTCAAAAGTGCATAATGGGAATTCCCCCAAGGAAAGAGGCACTTTTCCAAACTACCCTTCTTCACATGAAATGCCAAGAATTTATCTGGTTAGCTATCATCAAATACATCTGCAGCACGCAAGGAACTGCTAACCCACTGGAATTACACTCAGCAGGGCTGGTGTGCAAATAATAAAAAATATGTTCCACATAGTGTAAAACCACTCAGAAAAGGAAAATTATTAAAGTTTGAAAACTTACAAACCCCAAGAAGTAACACAGAATATCTCTGAACACAGTGGTATGTGATTCCAGTAACAAAGATGGTCACCACTCCCTCACACATGCACAGTAGCGTGTGACTGGCTCAGCCTTACCAGTTTCATCACAGATGACATCCCCCTGACAATGTCATGCCCCCGACGACGTCATCTGTGATGAAAAATGTTTTATTATTATACAGGCCTTATATAGCGCCAACAGTTTGCATAGCGCTTTACAAAATGAAGGCAGACAGTTCAGTTAATATACAATTTGGTACAAGAGGAATCAGAGGGCCCTGCTCATTAGAGATTACAATCTAAGAGGGAGGGCCAAGTGATACAAAAGGTAATAACTGTGGGAGATGGGCTGATGGATAAAGTAAAAACACAATATATACGTTCGGAGCAGGATAGGCTTCTTTAAAGAGAAGGATTTTCAGGGATCGTCTAAAGCTAGATAGATTAGAAGATAGTCGTACAGATTGGGGTAGGGAGTTCCAAAGGAAGGGAGAAGCTCAGGGGAAGTCCTGGAGGTGAGCATGGGAGGCGGTGACAAGGGAGCTAGAGAGCAGGAGATCTTGGGAGGCCCGAAGAGAGTGCTTTGGTTGAAATTTTGAGACCAGGTTAGTGTAGCTGGGGGTAGTTGCAGCTACCCCCAGCTACACTAGAATGCATTAAGGTAAAAAACCTTTTTACTCTTCAAATACTTACCTGAGTCTGATCAAGATTCATCACTGTGCCTGAGAGCAGCAGTGCTGCTTTCTCCCTCCTCAATGGACTCAGTAAGAGCAGCAGGAGCCATTGCCGTCAATCAAATCCAGTGACAAGGGGGCGAGCCACACTGTGTGTATCAGTGGACACGCATAACATGGCTCAAGATACAACCCGCACACGTGCCACTATAGGAAGTGGCTTTCTCCGGTGGTACACGGAGAAGGGGATGAGCCCAGAGCACCAGAGGGGGACCCCAGAACAGAAGGATTGGGGTCACACTGTGCAAAACCATTGCACAGATCAGGTAAATATAACATTTTTTTAATAAAAAAGACAAACAAAAGTCAGCACAAGGGACTTTACCCATCCTCTATTCATAGATCACATTTCATTTATAGAAGTTGTAGAAAAACTGCATGGAAAGGGTGGGTATAGTTGGGCACTCTTGAAGAGTGCCTTATTTGATAATAAAACACAGTGATTACACGAGTGTTGAAATTCCTCTGATATTCTGTGCAAATAGCAATGTAAACGGTGACTTTTCTTCCATACAAATATAGCAAACTAAACGGTGAATAATCTTCAGTGCAAATATAGCAATGTAAACGGTGACTTTTCTTCAGTGTAATAACACCTCAATGAGAGATAAAACCTTACATTACCGCTGTAAGGTAACAGTGTGTATATAAAGCAAATGCAGATCCCCGATCCCACAGTGGATCCCTCTGCCGGCTTCCTATCAATGGCGTAACGTGGGGCCCATCTAAACAGCCTTATGTCCTGGTCAGTGTTTTAGGATGATGTATATGTGTCTCTCAAGGGGTGAGAATAAATGACATGGAAAGTTCTCCCAGATAGGTACATATATGGAGAAAGAAAAGGGGGTCCCAGATAGTGTAGTATGTAAAATATAAGTTTTTTTTATTTAATAGATCCAACTATAGTACTCACATTTAAAAACAAGATAAAATGCAAAACATCACAAGCAGCAAGCTTGTACACTGACGTCACTACCGATGCCTGTCTGTTCCGTCATGATCATGTAACTTCATCAGGAAATAAAGGCAGGCAGTGGAATGTCTTTAAATAACCTTAGTATGTGATTCAATCAGCGGCCAATTTTCTAGTAGTCCAATGTTAATTCATATGGTGGCCATTTGTATGTATATATATAGCAAAGCGATCTGTGAACACAGACCGCTAGGGGTATGAAACCCATAATTAAAAGAAGTGTATATAGATCGCTCAAGATAATATTAAATACCCGACAAAGGAATACACAGGGACACCGGAAGAAATGGCAGTGACATGTTGAAGGGATAAAAAACAAATAGAAATAAAAATACTAAAAAAAGGGCATATCGGAGTATGTAAGGCCCCTTTCACACTGGGGCGGTTTGCAGGCGCTACTGCACTAATAATAGCGCCTGCAAACTGACCCGAAACAGCCGCTGCTGTCTCTCCAGTGTGAAAGCTGGCTGTCATACTGGAGCGGTGCGCTAGCAGGACGGGAAAAAAAGTCCTGCTAGCAGCATCTTCGAAGTGGTGTATACACCATTCCTGCACCGCTCCTGCCCATTGAAATCAATGGGACAGCGCGACTATACCGCCGGCAAAGCGCCTCTGCAGAGGTGCTTTGTGGTGGTTTTTAACCCTTTCTCGGCTGCTAGCGGTGGGTAAAACTGCCCCGCTAGTGGCAGAATACCGACGGTAAAGCGCCGCTAACAATGGCAGAGCTTTACCGCTGACGCCGCCCCCGCCCCAGTGTGAAAGGGGCCTAAATAAACCCAACAAGTAAAACTATATGTATCGGATCAGTAAATAATAGACGAGAGAGGAGTTCCATTAATGTAAATAGATAAAAGAGCAGGGGAAAAAACAAAGGGGTTAGGGTAAGTGCTCCCCATGTTAAAAATCATTGATAAAGCAATTAAGGTCAAACTCGATATTTAACCCATGAGGGGCAAATGTGTCCAAAATAAAAATCCATTTAGATTCCAATTGGCTGGGGGTCCTCACTTTATGGCTACCTCGCCAGTGTCTTTTGTGTGCTTCAATCCCCCAAAACTTCAGGTGGGTGGGGTCCTTATTGTGACATACAGCGAAGTGTTTTGAGACACTATGTTTATTGAATCCCTTCAGGATATTCTGTACATGTTCTCTAATTCGTACTTTAAGAGGTTTTTTCGTCCAATATACTGTAGTCCAAGGCGTAGACTGCCCCCTCAGTATTGCGACCTATGAAATTTTTCACCTCATATGTATTTCCTGTACTAGTGGATGTAAAATTAAATGTCTTTTCATTAGGTCGTTTAGCTTTTGTTCAGGAAAAGCAGCGTTTACACGGAAAAAAACCTTTACCCGTGAAAAACATCTGACTCCTGGACGATGGATCTGGTATATTTTTGGCAATCTTATCACAGATCGTAGGGGCTCTTTTGTATATACATTTTGGATTACCCAGTAGTACATCTTAAAGGTGTTTGTCTGTTAAAAGTATATGCCAGTGTCGTTTTATGATTTTTTTCAACTTTTTTTATACTGTGTATTGTAGTCAAGGATAATGGGTACTGTATCTATCCTGGATATCTGTTTACTCTTATCTTTAACCAGTTCCGGACGAGCCGCCGCAGTTTTACTGTGGCAGGTCGGCTCAGCTGGGCAAATCGACGTTACCTTACGTCGGGCCCTAGGTGGCTGCGCCAATCGGATTTGCATCAGAACTGGTCAGCCTCCAGGCCCAGGCCAATGATTTCTGGCCTGGACCTACTGATCGGTCCTGGTGAATGAAATCCTCCCCTGCCTGTGTAAGTGTAAACACAGACAGGGGAAGTAATGTCATCTCTCCTAGTGGCAGTGTTTTTGTTCCAGAGTGAGGAGAGAAGACATCTCAGAGTAAGTGCACCAACACTACACTGACACCAGTACACGTAGGTACACTTGTCACCACCTGATCACCCCCCGTTCGCCCCCCCAGTTAACCCCTTCACCCCCCTGTCACTGTGTAACCCAGTGCAGTGTTCATATTTTTCTGTGATCACTGTCCTGGTGTCATTTGTGACAATAATCAGTGTTAGGGTACTTAGTGGTAGGCCTGATCACCCCCTGTCACCAGTGATCACCGTATTCGTGTCACGGGTGACGCTGGTTAGCTAGTTATTTTTTTATAGCGTCAGGGCACCCGCCTTATATTACCTAATAAAAGGTTTAACCCCCTGATCACCCGGCGGGTGATATCAGTTTGGTTTTAGCGTCAGATAGGGTCTGCGTCGCCCCAGGCAGCGTTTAGCCCCTCATGTCAAATCGAAGGTACAGTAGAGAAGAGGCCTTCACGTTTCTGAGCATGACAGACAGTGAAGAGGAAGTCACGCATCTGTCAGTTTCAGGCTCAGAATACGAACCCGTAGCCAGCAGTGGCACCCTGACAGATAGCTCTGACGACGGAGTAGTGGTCCCTGCCAAGGTCAGGGGTACCTGACCCCGTTCTTCTGCTGTCGTTGCTGCCATGCAAGAACCACAGGGCTCTCGTATGGAGCAGAGTGCCAGTACTAGCCAGTTCATCCTTCTGGTGAACTGGCAAGCACCAGCGGCCTAGTACATCCTGGTCGTACATCCAGCACTGCAGTAACACTTGGTGACGTGGTGAGTCCCAAAAGGGCAATTCAAGTTGGTGGCTAGCACAAGTAGCCACCAAGAAGACAAACACAGGTCTGTTGAGCCTATAGTGCCCTTCCTGCTTCATTTGCCAACTTGAATTGGGAGCCCACCACTTTTGCAACACCCGTACTTCCCCCATTCACTGACCAACCTAAAATTCAGGTGGAAACAGTTGATTTTTATTCACTGCTTTTCACTCTACAGATCTTTTGTGGACCAAAGAAATTTGTATGCTGGTCAATTTATCTCCGCTATCCCCCAGTTGCCCCTTGCTAGAGATTGGAGACCTATTACGGTTTCTGAATTTAAGACCTTCCTAGGTCTATCCCTCCTCATGGGCGTAGTTAAAATAAGTGAGTTGCGGTCATATGACCGAATTCACCATACGCCTGTGTTCTCTGCCTCCATGACCAGGACACGATACAAGCAGATCTTGCGGTTCATGCACTTCAATGATAATGAACTCTGTCGTCCTCAGGGTGACCCTGGATAGAATCGGCTCCACAAAATTCAGCCCCTCGTAAACCACTTTGACAAGCAGTTTGCTGCCTTGTTTACTCCTGATCAAGTTGTCTGCGTTGATGAGTCCCTGATTAAGTTTTCTGGCCGCTTGTCGGTCAAACAGTATCTTCTCAGCAAGTGTGCCAGATATGGGGTCAAGATGTATAAGCTCTGTGACAGGGCAACAGGCTATACATATATATATACATACAGTTTTATGGTTTACGAGGGAAAAGATAGTCGTGTGGAGCCGGAGAACTGCCCAGACTACATAGGGAGCTCTGGTAGGATTGTGTGGGACTTGGTGTCACCCTTATTCGGAAAGGGGTACCACTTGTACATGGACAATTATTACACAAGCGTGCCACTTTTTAGTCACCTTTTTGATTGTGGAATTGGCGCATTTGGCACCGTGCGATCTAATCTGTTCTGTCCTCCCTTCACACAGATATGACTGTCCAAGTTTCTACAGTGACTAGTGTTGTGGAGAAACCCTTCTGTGTCCACGAATATAACCTTAACATGGGAGGGGTGAACCTCAATGACCAGTTGTTGGCTCTGTATCTTATTCAGGATGAACTGGATCCTTCCTTAAATTTCAGGAAGAGATCATCACAGCCATTCTTTTTCCAGACGGTGCTGTGGCCCACCTTCCCAACGCAAATGCAGTGAGCCGGCTGCATGAGAGGCATTTTCCATATGTCCTCCCTGGTGCCCCTACCCAAAGAAATCCCCAAAGAAGATGTTGTGTCTGCAGAAAATGCGGATATAGGCGTGACACCCGCTTTTATTGTCCCTCCTGTCCTGACCAACCTGGTCTCTGCATTGGTGACTGTTTTCAAACGCTACCACACACTAGTGGAGTATTAGCGTAAAGTACAGAATTGCACAGTCCTAGGGCACACGTACACAGGGTCTAGAAAGATGAGCTGGCCATCACATTTTGAGAGACCCTAATCTGGAACATTTATGCCCTGTACACACAGTCAGATTTTCCTATGGAAAAAGTGCGATCGGATTATGTTGTCGGAAATTCCGTTCGTGTGGGCTCCATTGGACTTTTTCCGTCAGAATTTCTGACACACAAGTTTGAGAGCAAAATATAAAATTTTCCGACAACAAAATCCAATCGTGTGTACACAAATCCAACGCACAAAGTGCCATGCATGCTCAGAATAAATTAAGAGACGAAAGCTATTGGCTACTGCCTCGTTTATAGTCCCGACGTACATGTTTTACGTCACCGCGATCGGATTTTCTGACAACTTTGTGCGACCGTGTCTATGCAAGACAAGTTTGAGCCAACATCCGTCGGAAAAAATCCGATGGATTTTGTTGTTGGAATGTCCAATGAATGTCGCGTGTACAGGGCATTACAGTTACAGTTTATGAAAAAAAAATTAAAAAACACAAAAAAAAATGAAAAATAAAAAAGCCAAAAAGAGTTGTCGTTTTATTTTTCTTCTCTCTCTATTGTTCTCTCTCTTACATTC
The DNA here is from genome assembly GCA_037952925.1 of Lithobates clamitans. Taxonomy (NCBI): domain Eukaryota; kingdom Metazoa; phylum Chordata; class Amphibia; order Anura; family Ranidae; genus Lithobates; species Lithobates clamitans. Next base: position 615,180 of record JBBGZY010001281.1, on the reverse strand, counting down.
TCTCTCTCTCTCTCTCTCTCTCTCTCTATTGTTACTGTATTGTTTTATTTTTACTGTTTTATTGTATTTGCTTTGCAGATATGGTATGTCTTACTGTTATACTGTAATGTTACTTTGTTTACTGTTAACCATCATTTGCTTAGCAGGTACACCATTCAGCTGCAGCATGTGTTTATCTATTCTGACAGCAACAGCGTTTGCTCCCACGATACGTAAATCGGCGACTCCAGCGCTGTAGGAGGTGATTTCACCACCACAGTTAAAAAAAATGATGCATGTATGCCCGTCATTAGAAGTGGGTGGATGAAGGGCGGTATTCCAATGGTGGGCATACCCACCGATCAATCTCTTTTTTTTGTTCAGCCCACAGGCTGCATGAAAAAAAGAACATTACAATATATGCCCAACAAGGACCAGCAACATACTGGTATGTTGCTGGACTTTAAATGGTTATACCAGAATGATGCCTGCAGGTTTAGGTATCATCTTGGTATCATTCTTTTCAGCCAGTGGTCGGATTTCATGTAAAAGCAATCCTAGCAGCTACTTAGCCTCTAGACTGCTTTTACAAGCAGTGGAAAGGAACATCCCCTCCTCCCGCCGTCTTCCATGGTTTTCTCTGGCTCTCCTGTCTAACCAGGGAACCCGAGAATGCAGCCGGTAGTTCTGCCAGCTGACCATAGAGCTGATCAGAGACTAAGAAACCAGAAGCTATGAGCATTTCATGACTTAAACATATATAAACAGCGCCATTGGGAAATAGGGAAAGCATTTTATCACACCGATCTTGGTGTGGCCAGATGCTTTGAGGGCAGAGGAGAGATCTAGGGTGTAATATACAAAAAAGAGTACCTGTCACTACCTATTGCTATCATAGGGGATATTTACATTCCCTGAGATAACAATAAAAATGATAAAAAATGAAAGGAACAATTTAAAAATAAAATAAAAAAGCTAAATAAATACGCAAGCGTCAGTCTCGTGTCGTATGTAAACAGCAATTTCACCATGCATGCGAGGTATCACAGCGAACATCAGATTAAGGGCAGTAATTTTAGCAGTAGACCTCCTCTATAAATCTAAAGTGGTAACCTGTAAAGGCTTTTAAAGGCTTTTAAAAATGTATGTAGTTTGTCACTGCTGCACTTTTTTGCGCAATTTTAAAGCATGTCGTGTTTGGTATCCATGTACTCGGCATAAAAAGTTGTTTTTTTCAAAGGGCCTTTGCTTTAAGAAAATATATAATGTTTGTGGGTTTAAAGTAGTTTTCTAGCAAAAAAAAAAAAAAAAAATTTTCATGTAAACAAATAGTGTCAGAAAGGGCTTTTCTTCAAGTGGTTATAAGAATGGGTGATGTGTGACATAATCTTCTAATGTTGTGCATAAAATGCCAGGACAGTTCACACCCCCCCAAATGACCCCTTTTTGGAAAGTAGACCCCCAAGCTATTTGCTGATAGGCATGTTGAGTCCATGCAGACAACAAATAAACTCAGCGCTCGTTTGAGGAGAGACCCTTGAGTTGAACACAGATCAAATAAATGTGATTAAAGAGTCTCTCAATAGGAGGGACAACGTGCATAGCAACAGTCTCTAAGATGAAGAGGGAGAGGAATTCATGTACCAGCACTAAGGGCAGCCAGTGTGAAGAGCTAGAAGCAGTCTCTGCAATGCAACAAAGGAAAAGAAACACAGCACCTCTAAGAGCAGTAATGGTAAACCATTTAATGACAAGTCAAAAGTGAAACTACTCACAAAGGGAGCATAAATACAAGCATGATAGTTATCCTGCAGCAAACTGCGGGAGTGGTTCAGAGACGTCCGTGTCTCTGAAGTGCAGCTGACAGCTCGTGCAGGTGGATTCCAGCATGCACTTTTGACATTTAGGAGAAAACCACCCCTGGATTTTGCTGCTGGATTACTATCATGCTTGTGGTGATGCTCCCTTTGTGAGTAATTTCACTTTTGACTTATCATTAAATGGTTTACCAATACTACACTTAGAGGCGCTGTGTTTCTTTTCCTATGTTGAGTCCATGGAATATTTCATATTTTGCCACAAGTTTTGGGAAAATGACACACTTTTTTTTTTTGTTTTGTTTTTGCACAAAGCTGTCACTAAATGATATATTGCTCAAGTTCTAAGGTGCATGCATAGAATACAAGAAAGCAACTCCTCATGGTCTAGTATATCAAAACCAGGATCGCATTTATTTGAAAACAGCCAGGTTACTCTACTCACATTTTAGCAAATAAAAACAAGCATATCAGAAGCAGCAGTCTGTTATGAATAACAAAGATGGCCGTGTTCGACACGTGACAGCGTTGTGATGCTGGGTGGAGCTCTGATGTCACGACGCTGTCACGTGTCGAACTAAATCAGTTATCAGTGGAGGTTTAGGTGTAGCTGGATTGCCAACCATGTATTTCTTGATATTCAGCTTTCTAATGTATTTCTGGATCCCAATATACAGTGGGGACGGAAAATATTCAGACCTCCTTAAATTTTTCACTCTTTGTTATATTGCAGCCATTTGCTAAAATCATTTAAGTTCTTTTTTTTCCTCATTAATGTACACACAGCACCCCATATTGACAGAAAAACACAGAATTGTTGACATTTTTGCAGATTTATTAAGAAAGAAAAACTGAAATATCACATGGTCCTAAGTATTCAGACCCTTTGCTCAATATTTAGTAGAAGCACCCTTTTGATCTAATACAGCCATGAGTCTTTTTGGGAAAGATGCAACAAGTTTTTCACACCTGGATTTGGGGATCCTCTGCCATTCCTCCCTGCAGATCCTCTCCAGTTCTGTCAGATTGGATGGTAAACGTTGGTGGACAGCCATTTTTACGTCTCTCCAGAGGTGCTCAATTGGGTTTATGTCAGGGCTCTGGCTGGGCCATTCAAGAACAGTCACAGAGTTATTGTGAAGCCACTCCTTTGTTATTTTAGCTGTGTGCTTAGGGTCATTGTCTTGTTGGAAGGTAAACCTTTGGCCCAGTCTGAGGTCCTGAGCACTCTGGAGAAGGTTTTCGTCCAGGATATCCCTGTACTTGGCCGCATTCATCTTTCCCTCGATTGCAACCAGTCGTCCTGTCCCTGCAGCTGAAAAACATCCCCACAGCATGATGCTGCCACCACTATGCTTCACTGTTGGGACTGTATTGGACAGGTGATGAGCAGTGCCTGGTTTTCTCCACACATTCCGCTTAGAATTAAGGCCAAAAAGTTATATCTTGGTCTCATCAGACCAGAGAATCTTATTTCTCACCATCTTGGAGTCCTTCAGGTGTTTTTAGCAAACTCCATGCGGGCTTTCATGTGTCTTGCACTGAGGAGAGGCTTCTGTCGTGCCACTCTGCCATAAAGCCCCGACTGGTGGAGGGCTGCAGTGATGGTTGACTTTCTACAACTTTCTCCCATCTCCAGACTGCATCTCTGGAGCTCAGCCATAGTGATCTTTGGGTTCTTCTTTACCTCTCTCACCAAGGCTCTTCTCCCCCGATAGCTCAGTTTGGCCGGACGGCCAGCTCTAGCAAGGGTTCTGGTTGCCCCAAACGTCTTCCATTTAAGGATTATGGAGGCCACTGTGCTCTTAGGAACCTTAAGTGCATCAGAAAGTTTTTTGTAACCTTGGCCAGATCTGTGCCTTGCCACAATTCTGTCTCTGAGCTCTTCGGGCAGTTCCTTTGACCTCATGATTCTCATTTGCTCTGACATGCACTGTGAGCTGTAAGGTCTTATATAGACAGGTGTGTGGCTTTCATAATCAGGTCCAATCAGTATAATCAAACACAGCTGGACTCAAATGAAGGTGTAGAACCATCTCAAGGATGATCAGAAGAAATGGACAGCACCTAAGTTAAATATATGAGTGTCACAGCAAATGGTCTGAATACTTAGGACCATGTGATATTTCAGTTTTTCTTTTTTAATAAATCTGCAAAAATGTCAACAATACTATGTTTTTCTGTCAATATGGGGTGCTGTGTGTACATTAATGAGGAAAAAAATGAACTTAAATTAAGGGGGTGTGAATGCTTTCTGTCCCCACTGTAAGTCTAAAATTTATCAAGGTTTTTTGTAGGTGCATATTTTAATCCTTTATCCAGCACCCCAATTCCCTTTCTTTTGAAAGTGGTTGACCACTCAAGTTAAAAATATCCTCACAATATTCGGATTCTAATTACAATAGGTCTTTCTTGGGACAGGGTACAGAAAATCATCCACCAAGGAGATTGAATGAAATGACAGGATCTAGAAGAAGCCCAGAAAAAAGAGAGGATGGCGATCAGGGAAAAGACAACAAGTGAAAAAGAGAGTAAAGGGAGAGGGTATCTTTAACTTGAGTAGTCAACCACTTTCACAAGAGGACATTGGAGTGCTGGATAAAGGATTAAAATATGCACCTACAAAAAACCTTGATAAATTTCAGACCTATATAGGGATTCAGAAATGCATTAGAAAGCTGAATATCAAGAAATACATGGTTGGCAATCCAGCTAAACCTAAACCCGCACTGATAAATGGTGAAACACTGCACAATTATTTAAAGAATAAATCAATATTTAATCCCCCAATTAGCAACAATAAACATATTGAAGTGTTCAAGAAAGTAGTTTTACAAGATCTAAAAGATCTGAAAATCAAGAAGAAGGAAGAGCCGAACTATATTGAAAGTGGAATCCAGAAACTTACAAAAAGAAAGATATCGTAATTTGTCCAGCGCACAAGGGAGGGGGGATAGTGATCCTCTCTAAAGAACAGTACAATGCTGATATGATTAAACTACTTAACAATGAAAGCACATACAGCCATTTACCGAGTAATCCCATGTTCAAATGTAGGAAGGCACTAAAACAAGTCGTACATCTAGGACTTAAAAGGAACATACTGAATAAAAAAGAGGCTAAATTCCTTAAACCTGAATCGTGTCATACCCCCATTATATACTCGCTACTGAAAATACATAAAGACAAAACCAATCTACCCCCTAGACCTATAGTTAATGGGATAGATTCCCTTACTGCTAGAATAGGCCAATATATAGATCACTACCTACAGCCAGCCGTACAGAACACAAGAGCCTATCTAAGGTACACTAAACAAATGACACAAATTCTAGATGGGATACCAAACGAAGAAGGCCCCTAGATTATGGCTACAGCAGATGTCTCCCCTCTGCACACCATAATATTTCACCATCAGGCATGTGAAGCTATCAAATTGGGCTTAAGAACACATACTAATTTACCCTGTACCTAGAGAAAGTAGTCAAGTGTCTTGATTTTTGCTTGAAGAACAACTATTTTTGGTAAGATCGATTTGTGAATACTACCACCAAAAAACAGGAGTCGCCATGGGAGCAAAATTTGCACCGAGTGTAGCTGGCCTTTTTATGGTCCAAGGAGAAGAAGAATCTGTTTTCACAAATACACCCACAGAACTGGTTGTCTTTAACCACTTAAGGACCGAGCCTTTTTCTAAGATTTGTTGTTTACAAGTTAAAAACATTTTTTTTTGCTAGAAAATTACTTAGAAACCCCAAACATTATACATTTCTTTTCTAACACCCTAGAGAAAAAAATGGCAGTCATTGCAATACTTTCTGTCACATCGTATTTGTGCAGCGGTCTTACAAGCGCACTTTTTTTCCGTAAAAAATACACTTTTTTGAATTAAAAAATAAGACAACAGTAAAGTTAGCCTAATTTTTTTTATATTGTGAAAGATCATGTTACACCCAGTAAATTGATACCCAACATGTCACGCTTCAAAATTGAGCCCAGTCGTGGAATGGGGACAAACTTTTACCCTTAAAAATCTCTATAGGCAACGTTTAAGAAATTCTACAGGTTGCATGCTTTAAGTTACAGAGGAGGTCTAGGGCTAGAATTATTGCTCTCACTCTACCGATCGTGGCGATACCTCACATGTGTGGTTTGAACACCGTTTTCATATGCGGGCGCTACTCACATATGTGTTCGCTTCTGCGCGCAAGCTCGTCGGGACAGGGCGCGTTTAAAAATGGTTTTTTTAATTATTTATTTTTCCTTTTATTTTTTATTTTTACACTGTTTTTTTTTTTTAAATTTCACTTTTATTCCTATTACAAGGAATGTAAACATCCCTTGTAATAGAAAAAAGCATGACAGGACCTCTTAAATATGAGATCTGGGGTCAAAAAGAAACTAAAATGCAATAAAAAAAAAGAAAAGAAAGAAAGAAAGAAGAAATAAAAAACTTGTCATTTAAAAAAATAAAAAAAATAAATTGGCCCCTTAAGAGCTATGGGCGGAAGTGATGTTTTGACATCGCTTCCACCCTGCAGTGTCACGGAGACAGTTTGGGGCCATCTTCCCCTCACTCGTCTCCATGTCAGCCCAGGGGACAGACGCGATCGCCTCCGCCACTGCTGGTGGCTCTGGTAAGCAGCGAAGGGCACCGGATCATGGTGGCAGGGGGGGCCCTCTCCCGCCACTAATAAAAGTGATCTTGTGGCTAATCCGCCGCAGAGACCACTTTTATCTTGTAGCGGACCTCCCGCTGAAGACGGGGATACAGGGGTTATGGCAGCTAGCTGCTTCCATAACAAAAATATCCTCCTTCAAACAGCCGCCGTATAATGACGGTGGGCAGTCCGTAAGTGGTTAAAAGGTATATCGACGACATCTTAATTTTATGGAAAGGCAAACAAAATAATCTGGTGTTTTTTTGGAAAGATTGAAGATAACGACAGAAACCTCAGCCTGACCTGGGATATCAGCAAGAAAACTATAGCCTTTCCAGACCTGGAAATTATCCAAGAAGGATGCACACTCACTTCAAAAACACACTTTAAGAATGTAGACAAGAATAGTCATCTCCCAGTGGAGAGCTGCCACCATAGAAATTGGCTATGCAATATCCCGAAAGGTCAACTAATGCGCCTAAGACGAAACTGCACCCAAAAAACGACTTTCTGATTCACGCTGACAAAATCGGTCATAGATTTGTCAATAAAGGCTATGATAGCCAATATGTAAAAAGAAAAATAACAAAGGTTGCTGAAATTGATCGCAAGGAACTGATTAAGGATAAGAGTAAACAGACATCCAGGATACATACAGTACCCATTATCCTTGACAACAATACTGTCAGGGCTGGGCTCAGCCCTTCCTTCTCAAAGCTGGCCGCTCAGCTGTTGGCTAATTGCCTGCTCCTATCTCACCACAGTGACTCACCTGTTGATGATATCCTGCTCATCAGTCCTGCCTACTTAACCCATCCAGTCCAGATGATCTCTGCCTTCGCCTTGGTCACATCTCTAGAGACGCTTGCCTGTGTTCCTGTTAAAAACTTGCTTGGCTGACATTTCTTCTGGCTCCAGATCCTGTTTGCTGTTCTATTGCGCTCATCTCTGGCTCCCTGACATTTTGGCTTGTCCGACTATCCATTCTGGTTCCTGAACTATGGCTATGTTTTGACTACGTTTACTCTGTTTACCTTTTTTTTATTATTATTAAACAAGTGTGATTTAACTGTACTTCTGTCTCACTCTGATTCATGGTTTCTGACAGTAGGCGAAGGCCATGAATTCAGAAGATGCAGTGAATCCACTTGTTGGTAATATTTTTTCCAGATTGGATGAGCAGGATCAGTTTGCCATGGCGGTACAAACGCTCCTGAGTCGTACGGTTCACCTGGAATCTCCCACTGTGGCTGCTCCGGTACAACCTGTGATGCAGGCTGTCCCTGCTGCTGCCCTAGTCTCTGTGCAGGCACCCGCCTCAAGTATTAACTCTATAAGAGGTATGTGCACTTCCCCAGCGATTTGGGGGCAATCCAGTCCAATGCAGAGGGTTTCTCAACCAGGTTGAGATATACTTTGAGATCCTGCCTAGGCGTTTCCCATGGATAGAAGCAAAGTAGGTTTCGTGATATCTTTGCTTTCTGAGAGAGCCTTGGCCTGGGTGTCAGGCTAGAGCATATAACAGGTAACAGTTCAGGTGTTCTGATTATGCAAAGAGTTCAAAGAACAAGAGCACATACCGTGAGCAGGTCTGAGCAGAGCAGGTCAGCTGGGACTTGTAGTTCACCGCTGTAGATGTAGGTAGATGTTTGCTGGACCTTGTAGTTCACCGCTGCAGATGAGGATAGATGGTGTCTGGTGTTTGCAGTTCACCGCTGCAGGTGAGGATAGATGTCTGGTGCTTGTAGTTCACCGTTGCAGATGAAGGTACTAGTAGAATCAGGCAAAACGTAGTCTAGGCAAGCTGGGTCATACACAGGAAGATCAGAGTCCAAACGGTACCGAATAAGAAGCAAGCAAACAGGGTCAAACGAGCCGGGTCATACACGAAATACACAGAGCAGATATCAACTGGATCAAACACAAGGTAAACTCTAACACGAGCAATGATTGAATGCTGATGCAAGTTATTTAAATGTGAGCTGGCCAATCATTGTTGTTTCCCAGGTAAAGGCTGTGTCAGGTGAGTTGTGCTGGGTCCTAAAGGGATACTAGTACTGACAGTACCCCCCCCCTTTCTTGAGGGGTTGCTCCTGCACCTCCAGGCTTATTGGATAACGAAGATGAAACTTCTTCTTAAGTCGGTCAGCATGAAGATCACGAGCTGGGACCCAAGATCGATCCTCTAGGCCGAAACCTTTCCAATGAACGAGATATTGTAAGGAATTGCGCACTCGTCTGTAATCAAGAATAAATGCCACTTCATATTCCTGAATGTCCAACACATCCACAGGTTCTGGTTCATTTACTTGGAGGCTGGAATGAACAGGTTTCAACAATGAAACATGAAAGACATTTGGAATGCGCATGGATGGGGGGAGTTTTAATCGATAGGATACAGGATTAACAATCTCCGAAATTTCATAGGGCCCGATGAATTTTGGGCCAAGTTTTTTAGATGGAACATGCAGGGACAGATTCTTAGATGATAGCCACACTTTGTCACCGACTTTATATCCTGGTGCCTTTGAGCGCCTCTTGTCCGCCATATTCTTAAAAGCCAGCACAGAGCGAGAAAGAGCATGATTAACATCGGACCAGATTTTGGAGAAATTTTCAATTGTGGTGTTGGCATCTGGCACATCAGAGGGTGGAAGATCAAAGGAGCACACACGAGGATGCAACCCGTAAACACAGAAGAAAGGAGAGGTCCCTGTAGATGTGCTGCCACAATTATTAAAGGCAAACTCTGCCCATGGCAGGACGTTGACCCACTCCACCTCATCATTGGCCATCAGACAACGTACCATCTTCTCTAGAGTCTGATTAGTCCTTTCTGTTTGGCCGTTTGTCTCAGGATGATATGCTGAAGAATATGATAACTTAATCCCCAGCTGAGAGCAAAGGGCCTTCCAAAACTGGGCTATAAACTGAGAGCCACGGTCTGAGACAATGTTGATTGGTGCCCCATGGAGCCTGAAAACATGTTTAATGAATAAAGATGCCAGTTCTTTAGCAGATGGAAGTTTCGGAAGCGGAACAAAGTGGGCCATTTTACTGAACCTGTCTACCACCACCCAGATCGTGGAACATCCCTGGGACGGAGGCAAGTCAGTGATAAAGTCCATAGATAAATGGGTCCAGGGACAGGTAGGTATTGGTGGAGGACGTAGGAGACCGGGCGGATTAGAGGTACTGCTCTTGCTTCTGGCACAAACTTCACAGGCCTGGACGAAGGCTAACACATCCTGCCTAATCGATGGCCACCAGAGGTTGCGAGAGATAATCTCAAAAGTTTGTCCAAACCCCGGATGTGCTGCAGGTTTTGATGCATGTACCTGCTGCAATACCTGCAAACGAAGAGCCAGGGGCACAAAAAGCATACCGCAGGGAGTGGAGGGAGGGGCTTCAGCCTGTGCAGGTAACAAGGCCTCAGAGATGTCAGTCTGGGTGAAAGCCAAAACCCTATCCTCAGAGATAATGAGTTGTGGAGGAAGCGGAGGAGGAGACTCTGAAAGAAAGCTGTGAGACAAGGCGTCAGCCTTAATGTTTCTTGGTCCTGGTAAATATGAAATTGTGAAGTCAAATCTGGAGAAGAACAATGACCACCTGGCTTGACGTGAGTTCAGTCTTTTAGCAGAACGGATGTATTCAAGGTTTTTGTGGTCAGTCAGAACTATGAATGGATAGCGAGCTCCCTCCAGCCAATGTCTCCATTCCTCCAAAGCGAGCTTTATGGCTAGAAGTTCTCTGTTGCCTATATCATAATTGCGCTCTGCTGGGGAATATTTCCGAGGCAAGAAGGCACAGGGGTGGATGGCAGAATTTACAGGATCCTTTTGTGACAAAAGCACCCCCACCCCTACTTCAGATGCATCTACCTCCACAATAAAAGGTAGCTCACGAACAGGATGGCGTAGGATTGGTGCAGAGGTAAAAGGCTTTCTTTAACTGAGTGAAGGCTGCCTGGGCTTCAGTAGTCCATTTAAAGGTAGTCTGAGTCTTCCTGGTGAGAGAGGTGATGGGATGTGCAATGGTGGCAAAGTTCTTAATGAATTTTCGATAGAAATTTGCAAAGCCCAGGAAGCGCTGAACTGCCTTCAGGTCTGAAGGTGGTGCCCAGTCTAAAATGGCTTGAATCTTGGCTGGATCCATGGTGAGGCCTGTGTCAGAAATTAGGTAGCCTAGGAAAGGTACTTGTTTAACATGGAATGAACATTTCTCAGGCTTTACAAAAAGGGAGTGAGTCTTTAATCGGGCCAATACTGAGCAGACATGTTTCTGATGTGTTTCAAGATTGGGAGAATATATCAAAATGTTGTCTAAATATACAAGCATGAAGCGACCCAACATGTCATGGAAAATGTCATTCATAAAGTTCTGAAAGACAGCTGGTGCATTTCTGAGACCGAAAGGCATGACAAGACATTCGTAATGACCATCCTTGGTGTTAAAGACTGTCTTCCACTCGTCACCTGCACGTATGCGCACCAGATTATAGGCTCTTCTTAAGTCCAGTTTGGAGTAGATTTTGGCTCCCTGGATTTGAGAGAACAATTCTGTGATGAGAGGAAGAGGATACCGATTGGGAACAGTTATTTTATTTAGACCTCTGTAATCAACACAAAGTCTCAGTCCCCCATCCTTCTTTGGGACAAAGAAGCATCCTGCTCCTGCGGGAGAAGTGGAGGGACGGATGAAACCCTTAGCTAGGTTTTCCTGGATGTATTCTTGCAAGGCAAGATTCTCTGGCTCAGACAGTGGAAAGACTCTCCCTCGAGGAGGTGTAGTGTCAGGCAAGAGGTCAAAGGGACAATCATAACTGCGATAAGGTGGTAAAGTGTCAGCAATCCCTTTAGAAAACACATCCCAAAAGTCCTTATAACAAAGTGGAATCTGTTCCATTCCCACTTGACAGGTAGCCAGTCGAACAGGGTGCTGTATGTAGTTCTTGCTGCTCAGGTCCATGCTCCTCCTGAGAAACCTTGTGACCGCTGCTTTGTCCCAGAGATTGTCCGTACCGCCCTGCTCCAGACCATTTTCCCAAGGCTGCTGGCCACTCTGAGAAGAATCAACTCTTTTGGGCCATTTCCCAAAAATTCTGGTGGCCTAGTCTACGTGCTGATGTAGTCGCCTTTGTAGCTGCCTATTCCGTGTGTGCTCAGAGTAAGACTCCACAACACTTTCCAGTGGGCCTCCTACAACCCATACCCAATAGAGAGGGGCCCTGGACCCACCTGTCTATAGATTTAATTGTGGAGTTACCCAACTCCCAGAGCAACACAGTTATCCTTATGGTGGTTGACCGGTTCTCGAAAATGTCCCATTGTATTCCACTTAAGAATTTGCCCACTTCTAAGGAACTGGCTTCCATTTTTGCTCGGGAGATCTTTTGCTACAGACTGCATGCTGACCGCAGATGCCTGCCTGCGCCTTCCTACCAGGTTAGGGACAGGGTCTGGCTGTCATCTCGCAACCTATAACTTAGTGTTCCCTCTGTGAAGTTTGCACCTCGGTTTATTGGGCTTTTCCATATTCTTAGGATTAACCCAGTGGCTTACGCATTGGACCTTCCTTCTAATATGCATATTTCAAATGTATTTCATGTCTCCTTATTAAAGCCTTTGGTCTGCAACCACTTTACCACCTCGGTGCCTCGTCCTCACCCTGTACAGGTTGTGAACCATGAGGAGTATGAAGTACAGTCCATTGTTGACTCCTGTAGGTTCCGTAGGTGCATACAGTACCTGGTGCATTGGAAAGGGTACGGTGCGGAGGAACGCTCTTGGGTCTCATCCTCTCATCTCTCATCCTCGGATGTACATGCCACTGTCCTCCTCCATGGTTTCCATAGACATTTTCCCCTCAAGCCTGGTGGTCCTCCGAGTACAGGGCTGTCAGGGCTGGGCTCAGTCCTTCCTTCTCAAAGCTGGCTGCTCAGCTGTCGGCTAATTGCCAGCTCCTATCTCTCCACAGTGACTCACCTGTTGATTATATCCTGCTCGTCAGTCCTGCATACTTAAGCCATCCAGTCCAGATGATCTCTGCCTTCGCCTTGGTCACATCTCTAGAGACTCTCACCTGTGTTCCTGTTAAAGACTTGCTTGGCTGACATTCCTTCTGGCTGCAGATCCTGCTTGCTGTTCTACTACGCTCATCTCTGGCTCCCTAACGTTTTGGCTTGCCTGACTATCCGGTTCTTGAACACTGGCTATGTTTTGACTACGTTTACTCTGTTTACCTTTTTTATTATTTGTAAAAAAAAGTGTGATTTAACTGTACTTCTGTCTCAGTCTGATTCATGGTTTCTGACGAATACACAGTATAAAAAAGTTGAAAAAATCATAAAACGACACTGGCATATACTTTTAACAGACAGACACCTTCAAGATGTACTACCGGGTATTCCAAAATGTATATACAAAAGAGCCACTACGATCCGTGATAAGATTGTCAAGAATATACCAGATCCATCGTCGAGGAGTCAGATTTTTTCACGGGTAAAGGTTTTTTTCCGTGTAAACATTGCTTTGCCTATGCAAAAGCTAAACAGCCCAATGAAAAGACATTTCATTTTACATCCACTAGTACAGGAAATACATATGAGGTGAAAGATTTCATAGGTTGCAATACTGAGGGGGCAGTCTACGCCTTGGAATGTAGTTGTGGACTACAGTATATTGGGCGTAAGAAAAGACCTCTTAAAGTACGAAATAAAGAACATGTGCAGAATATCCTGAAGGGATTCGATAAGCATAGGGGTTGATTTACTAAAGGCAAATTGACTGTGCACTTTGCAAAGTGCAGTTGCACTCTGCAAGAGCAGGTGCTTCAGAACTTAGTAAATGAGCAAAAGCTCTGCTCACTTCCATCATCCAATCATGTGCAAGCAAAAATGCTGTTTTTTTTTATTTTCCTTGCATGTGATTGGGCATTCTTTGCAAATTGAAGCCTAACCTCATTTACTAAGCTCTGGAGCAATTGCACTTGCAGAGTCTATTTGTCTATTTGTCTTTAGTAAATCAACCCCCTAGTGTCTCAAAACACTTTGCTGTATGTCACAAAAAGACTGGCTAGGTAGCCATAAAGTGAGGACCCTCAACCAATTGGAATCCAAATGGATTTTTATTTTGGTCACGTTTGCACCTCGGGGGTTAAATATCGAGTTTGACCTCAATTACTTTATCAATGATTTTTAACATGGGGAGCACTCACCCTAACCCCTTTGTTTTTGTCCCCTTCTCTTTTATCTATTTACATTGAGGGAACTCCTCTCTTGTCTATTCTTTAATGATCTGATACATATAGTTTTACAGTTTTAAAGGGTTATAACATGCTAGAGCGTATATAAACATATACAGCAGCAACAAACTATCAGATATCTCCACAGTGCAAAAATTATATATAACTAAGTTGCGCTCATATACAGCATGAATGAACACAAAAATGATCAAATAAAGTGCAAGTGCAACACAAATATAATGCCGCGTACACACGGTCGGACTTTTTGTCTACAAAAGTCCGACGGACGCCGACGGACTAAAGCTGGCTGACAATCCGATCGTGTGTGGGCTTCCCCGGACTTTCAGCAGACTTTCAGCGGACTTTTCCAGCCTCAAATCTGACGGACTTTAGATTTGAAACATGCTTCAAATCATTACGTCATAACTACGCCGGACCCAGAAATCCGCTCCTCTGTGTGCTAGTCCGACGGACAAAAACCCACGCTAGGGCAGCTATTGGCTACTGGCTATCAACTTCCTTATTTTAGTCCGGTGTATGTCATCACGTACGAATCCATCAGACTTTTGTGTGATCGTATGTAGGCATGTCCGTTCGTAAGAAAGTCTGCCGCAAGTCCGCCAAAAGTCCGCCAAAACTCAGTCGAAAGTCTGTCGGACAGGCTGTCGGACTTTTGTAGACGAAAAGTCCGACCCTGTGTACGCGGCATAAGTCTATAGGTAAAGACTGCATAAAAAGTAATGAAAAAAACATTGAGTCCACACATAAAGGATTCCACAGTGTGAAAGGGGGTGATTCCAACGAGGTGATGAACTCCAGGTCACTTCCACCATCACCTAAGAGATGGGGGTATCTTGAATAGAAAAAACCCACTGGATACGTGGGGACTCTTACCAAAACTGGTGGACCCCCCTAAAGAGCAAAGTCATATACGCCAGCAGACTAAGCCCTCTGCAGGTTCTATAGGTTCTCCTTGTCACTCGAGCTCTCCGACAGTGGCTGGAAGTCCTCCTCAGTATCCAACTTGAAAATGGGAAAACACGTCAAACTGGTGGACCGCCTAAAAAGCAAGGTCATATAGGCCAGCAGACTTGGCCCTCTGCAGGGTCTATAGGTCCTCCTTGTCACTCGAGCTCTCCGAAAGTGGCTGGAAGTCATCCTCAGTATCCAATCTGAAAATGGGAAAACACATCTAAAAAAAAGGGGGGGCACTCACAGGCACATTCATGTCCTCTCTGTCCGCTCACACTGGCCCGCTTTAACACACAAGCGAGTGTGTGTCAGTGTGTGTGTTCTTTTGGTATTTCCTTTTATTTATATTTTTTGGGATTTTGCCATGTTTATATGAAATAACTATTTAGGTTTCCACTGTCTATAGGCACGTTACATATTTATTGTTTATTTCTCTATTGTAGCACCTATCACTTTAATTTTGCACATTGTTTGTGTTTTCACTTAGAGCACAGCACCATCTATTGATT